>CAXIVR010000013.1:23108857-23673857 GCA_964035755.1 Teleogryllus oceanicus
TTAATAGCGTTCGTGGTATTAAAATTCAAACGTGAATTAAAAAAACGACACTTCCACCGATCAGAATTCAGAAACGGAGCCAAATCGTGTAATTAAGAAAAATAACGGAGGTATTGGCAGTCGGACATGAAACTTAGACAATGATCTTCACCATACATTACGTACCTACGACTACATATAAATAACGAATAAAACTAAATTGGGGAGGTAAACGTTAAGCCAGCCGACTTATGGAACAACATAGCATATTTAAAGTGAATAAATTAAACGTTTTAAATGTAAAACATTTGGTCTTAGGATAACAAATGTAAACGTCAGTTCTATTTACCAGTTTTGAAAAGAAAGCTACAGCCAAACTGTGTCAGAGGTGACTAGTTTTTTCCCAATATTTATACATGTTGTATTCTCTCATACCTGTATTTACTTTTCGTTGGAAGTAATGTTTTTTTGCCTTGTTCAGCTTCTAATATTTTATCTGCATTATGTTTACCTTCCATTTGCAACTATTTCGTTGATAAATAATGCAAGGCCCACTGATGTGTCCAAATTCAACACACACACAATTCAATAAGAAATTTATTGGTCGAAAACAGGTACAGAGCTACAGTGTCGAATATCCAGGAGAATGTACAGTGAAACGTAGCCGAGTTGTCGTAACCAGAAGTTGCACCACAATATTGCCGAGTCGCCAAATCTCCGTAAAGGGAAGTCCGTTGTCGCAGCACTGTCGTCGTAATCACAATCTTCACACCGTACTATCTCGTATCACCAACTCGTCACTCTTACTCCGCCGCTCACTCTCTGTCCTCTCTCCGGGCCACGGCCGGCTTATATTTGCCCCGGGCCGTAGGTCCGCTGACTGGCAGGCGTAGTAGGGGGGAAGGTTGGGCCTCGCCCCGCTCGCTCAGGCGTGGCGGCCGCACACCGCCAAGCCTCGCTGGCCCGCGCTTGTCGCTGGCCGTTGCCGCCAGGGGCGGTAACGCCCTATTGTGGCGGCACATTCAAATCTGTGCGGCCGGTCACGACACCCACTAAAATAGATCTTTTTGAGAAGCAATGCTGCGTCATGAAATGCATGCTTCGGGTGGATAAGATGCGCTTGAATTTTTTAAAATTTGAATTATTCGTAAATGGAAACGAAAAAATATTGATGTATAACATGTGTATAAAGGTACATAATTGAAGTCATGGTATATAGGAAAACTCGCTCTTATCGTCGCTCGTTTTCTTGAACATACAGTTCATGCAATTATACACCTCTCTACACACTCGTTTCGTTAATTACTATAATAGTATGACTTTCTTCTGCTTCTCTTTTTATAATTTCCTTAACAGTATTACATTGACGAACCAATGTGGCTACATCACTGTTCACGTTTGATACCACATGACTTCGCTTCGGTGTTTTCATTGGGCGCTTTCATCGTATCATATTCACACTTACGCAGCGAACTCCACTTGGCGCAGCACTATCAGACTATCGCGTCACCCATCTCCGAAGTCGTTGTTGACGCGTCTCTAAACCCTTGTTGGGCGTTTAGCACTTTTGTTGGAGTAATCCTCCGTTACCAAGTCATTACTATCATTACTTTACTGTTGTTGTGTGTTTACTAATTACTGTGTTTGTTGAGTCTCGTCACGTCGCAGTCAATCAGTCAGTGCCTTTTATCCCTTCGGCCAGGGGATCGACGCCGTTAGATCCCGGGGTTCTTTGTCGGTCACCCAACCAAGAACCCACGAGTCTCGAATTCGCTTAACCTCCGTGACTTCACGGAGCGTAATAAACGAATTCGGCTAGCGCCGCCGGCAGTCTCCGTCGCTCTGCTAGTAAAACAGTGTCCCCGATACGATTCACCGAAACGTAAGATTTGCATCAATTTCTGGGAATGGACAGGAGAATTGTTTGTGTCATTCTTTCTTTATTGTGATTTTAGGTTTTTACACTTATAATTTTCGGTTTTTAAGCAAATTTAATAATTCTCTCCATTAATCGATCGGGAAATATTGGAGAATGAGATCCCTCATTCCTATGACCATTGCTTTTGCAACACCCTTAAATTTATCTCGCCCACCGCCACTGCTCTTGAGTCGCGTTAAGTCCGTGGCAGTGCTATGCTTTCGTGAGTCGGAGCGACGACGCTGTCCGCCTGAACGATGTTTTGCTGATGTTTGAGTGGGCAGAAGGCTGGAATGCCGTGGACTTGCCCGGAAGTGAGTGAATGAGAGGGAGAGATTAAGAAAGAAGAAGGGGACTATGGATACTCATAGCGATGTCGCACATCCTTCTCGTGCGTTTGACAATGAAGGATTTTTAATAGGATGTGATATTTATAAACTATTCCAATATGGTCATCAGTACAGGAGATGACTGCTGGTTGCAATCTTGTTTTACCAAAGTCAGAGCCTCTAAAAAAATGTCCCTTATTAACTTCAAAAATAGTGGTATGAAAATTCGTATGTTTAAATATGTGTCCAGTCCTATGTTTCTTCTTTGACTAGTCATGTGCTTTAACAAGTGCGGGTTTTTCTCTTTCCAAGAAAGAAATTCCTTGCTCCCTCCGTTGCTCCGCGCGTTGTGTCGGTCTGCCAAGGCGCGGCGCTATGAATCCCATTTAGGAGCACATGCCCTTCTCTCACCGCCCCACGACCCGCCTCCCCCCGCCCCGCCCCCCCGCCCCACCGTTCCCCCCCGGCCCCCTTTGCGCGCCCCCCTGCCACGCCCACTTTCGTCGCCGCCCACGCCAGTTCCCCCTTGCCTCGCCCCGCCCGCGTGACGTCATGGCCGGCGGAAGAGGCGGCGGCGCGGCGGGCGGGGAGACGCTGCAGGCTCAAAGAGCGTCTGTGACGCGCTGCTCCTCTCACTGCTGCTTCACTTGCTGCGCAGTGGGCCTACCGTGCCGACTTGGGGACGAGAAAACGTGGGGTCATCATCTTCTGTTCTTTAAAGCACATCGGACATCGGATTGTTGGATCTGCACATCGGATTGTTTTACCCATGTTCGTGGATTCAAATCGGATTCAAGCCGTCTACTTTTAAAGGTGAAAAATTATTCGTCGGAGCAGAAGTAAAGCCGGCTGTCCCATGTTTTAGGTTTACTGAATGTAAGCTCCTCGAACATTGGCCTCATAACGTGAACATCTCCAAGTAATCAATATTGCATCATTCACTCGATTTGAATTGAATAATATAGGCAAAGTTAGAATATGTACGATCATAGGCTCTCGTTTCATTTACATATTTACGCACACATCCATTAACGCTCAGTGTTCTCAGTGTAGAACACAAATTTCTGATTAAGGCGAGAAGGTACTACCATGAAATGGATTAATTTTTTCGTCTTCCGGTCACGTCAACGACTTTGGTCATTATTCCCGTTAGTGTAGTGCATTTTTTTCTCGGGAGATGACGGTGATCATCCCCGCTGGATGGCGAGATCCGGCGCCGACCTACCGTCGACTAGTGGGGTTTCCCCCTAACCAGCGGGGCACGACCCCAGCCGGGACAAGCTCTAAGCTCCCGACCGGTCTCCCGGAATATGTGGTAGTGTAGTGCATGTTAGTGCAATTGTGTGTGTGTGTGTGTAAGGGGAGAGGATACAACAAGGAAGAGGAAGAACAGATCGCGCGCGGTCCGTGGCCCGTTTGTTAGGGTACTGCTCCGGCATTCGCCTGGTGTTGATCGGAGAAACCACGGAAAACTACCGATCAGAGCAGGCGGCCGCTAGAATTCTCCTCCAGACAGCGACCTAGCTGAAAAGCTGGTGTCGAAAATCCTGTCGCCGTGGGGATGGGAACCTAGGACCTCCCGGTCAGAGGCGCTGCAGTGACATCAGTTGATGCACTGAGCTACCGCCCCCGGTACCATGAAATGAATCAAATTATTGATTTTTGCGGAGGGGACTAAATAAATAGTTCAAAACTTACTCATTCCTAATATATTCACATCTTTTTCTTTTTGGGGCGTCTAGAAGTCCCTTTAATTCTTGTTTAAACGTCGTGTTGCTCGTGAACCACGCCCCCTTTTTGACACATACAATTATGGCTATTTTTGGACATTTTACACATGATGGATAGTTAATGAGTTAATAAAATATGCTTTTATTCATAAGTTGGTAGCATGTTTCCTTCCCGCTGGAGCAGATGATCCAGAATACGAAGTAGGAATGTAATTAACTTAAAACCGCAATGAAGCAAACAATTATAATGTCAGATTTTTTTAATTGTACACATTTTCCAAATCATTGCTGAACATTGCGATGATGTACACTAAGAAGTTTTTAAATTTAAAAACACTCAATCTTGGAATTTAAAAACCTAGCAATCTTCGCTTTGCTAAGTATGCCAAGACCTTGGAGAACATCTTAACATAATCAAACTTAATGAACAAATATCGGCAGATCATTAAGCGTTCATTCTATTAATTTGACGATTTTATTAACATTTAGCGTTTATAATATCAATTGATGACATATCAGGGTCCCACCACCTTTCATTGAAAGCCTAAAACACGAAATTTGGTGGGGTAGAATGTTCATGTGTGGTTTTAAACGAAAGCCTTTAGTGCTTTAAATATTTAAATTATTTTCTCTGTATGCAAAGTAAAACTCGACTCTTGTAGTACCTGCCGTTTCGTAAACAACATCAGCAGCAGGTTTATAGCGTACGTACGAGTCGCCTGCTTGAATTTGTCTAAGCGCCGTCTGCGCTCAGTTTGAAACTGGCACCCGGCCCAGATGTGGCTGAGGTTGCTTCAATGTTAATGCTTCTCGGCAAGAAATCCAGCAACACACTGCCAGCATTATGTGCCCCTGTATCAGCTCGTGCAGTCTAAAGTGAAATTTCCGGAAGCTCAAAGCAAAAAGACAAATGGACGGGTAGAATTTCGCGGGGAAAAGACTGGATGTTGTCACATCTGCGACAAGAAGCACGGATTTGATGACGTCGAGGAGTTAAAATGTTGTAAGTTACTTCCAAAATATTCGATTTTATCTAAGGGGTTGCCACAGAAGATGGCCATGATTTTAAGTGGAAAAGAGGCTCCAAGGATTCGAGATTATCAGCCGGACATATCTTTTAGGAACACACGGGAGGGTTGTGCAGACATTATTTTGTTTCCTGCAAAATAAATTTGTACATAGTTTGCTCTTTAAAATGGTTTGTTTCGACTTAATCGGAAAATTCCAAAAGTACATATTGATGCGTATAGAGGGCGTGCCGTTCACACTTCTCAAGATTTTGTTTGATTTTTCTAATTAGTAAGTCAGAAAAAACGTAAACTCAATATGTATATTAATGAATTTTTAATTGGATGGGTACCCAAATAATCTTCCACAATAAAAATGTATTTAATCCACAGTAATTAAATTCAGAACTTAAGTTTTCGCATACATGTTTCGAGAACTTTTGCCTCATTTTCAGTGACCTAGCAACGTGATACAACACTTGACAGTTACTCATGCATCCTTGCCGGCGCCCTTTTGTGTTCTGGGTACCAGATGTGGAAGATTACTTCTATTTACCCATCCACATGGATTTCAACAAAATGTTCTAACCACCGAGTAAATTTTTAATTTGGAACCGACGATATTTTTTTTAATTTATCGGTCACAAACAAACTAACATCCCTTTATTAGTATTTATGGCTAGAAATAAAGACGTCCTTGCAAATCAATATAAAAATGCGGCTAGGGCTATTATTGATTCGATTCTTCTCATATGTATTGTTCTGACAAACATATATTAACCAAATAAACATTTTGAAATTGAAATATTGATATTTGATGAAATTTTCCAATTGTTTCGTATGGCATGTATTTCTTATGGTGATATGTATGTGCATATTTTTTTTAAGTTTCCTTGAATCCTAACCCGAAATAATTTCTTATATGTGTAGCTCTTTTATGGACATTTGAATAATTTTTATTGTTGTTGGCCATTTTCTTTACAGTATCTAAAGAAGTAAAACTTATAGTTTTATGAATCGCTGTCCAAATACGATGTAATTTAAGACACGTATCAAACCTGGTGTTATTGTAACATGAATTATTCAAAATATCTTCCAACCATTCATAATGATAACTTTTTATTCAACTTAACACAAAACCAGTAAGATATAGCATATTCGTGGCCATCAGCGCTCTTTAGAATCCAGCGCCATCGCACTCCAGCGCACTCTATCAACAAACGCATCCAAACAGTTTCAGCTTTCGCCGCTAGATGCCTCGCGCGTTGCGGACCGGCGCATCGGCTGCGTCGCGCAACAAGTGTTTCCGATTCGTGACGTCACAGCGCCCGCGGCGAACAACATGCGGGTCGGCGGGGGTCCCCGCTACACCGAGATGGCAGAGGAGGGGAAAGGGGAGGGGACACCAGACAGCCGGCCAAACCGCCTGCTGTGTTTCGTGTGTGAACTTCGCCGCCGCCGCCGCCGCCATCGGTTCTCGTCGGAATCTCGTAGCTCAGTCTGATGAGCCCGCCTGTAGGTCGAGGCCGTGCTACCTCGCTTAGCAGGTAACCGCGAACGTTCCTTGTGGAACCGCCGCAAATAGTACCCGGTTACGCGTGAATCGACTCGTAAGTTCGTGAACTCGCATTGTCTACTGGTGTCCGAAGCGTGTGGTGGAATCATCGTTTAAACGGCTCGTGAATTGCCACTTTGACACGAATACCAGCATCTTACTACGTCGCGCGAATGTTTTTTTTCCTCTTCCCCTCTCCCGGGCTGACATTTAGAATCTAGGCAAACGCATCTTTTAGCTCGTTGGGAACTACTCGGAAGTGGTGGAATGTACACAAACTGAATACGCAAATTACCATTGTTTACAACTTTGTTTCCCACGTACCGTTGCTCCTGCAATATGTGACTTTAAATGGCAGTATCGATTTCGCTTTACTAAATGTCTTCTAGACGTTTACGAAATTAAATTTAAGAATATTTTAATCATGCTCAAACATTCCTCAAATGAGCGATAAATATTCAGGTGAATGGTCAGAGTATTTGTTGTGTCCGACTCTAAGGTTGTTCGAACGAAATACTATGACATTTACAATCCATAATGAGTAAATATTCAAATGAATGAATTGATTTGTGAAGTTCTGACGTCATCAAATACCGTTGGTAAGAGTGAACTTGTGACTTTTTGCCTTTGTATAACATTGTGACATTTAAAATGGGAGTGAGCTAGCTCTATCAAAAGCAAACAGTTGATACGTCATACGAGAGCGAGTGTTTACTGAATAATCGTCACGGTTGGCAAGTGTTTCCACATTGTCGCTGTGTTCCAACCACTGGCACGACATTTATAAACCAATTTGCAAAACACAGTTGATTCTTGGGTTTGCAAAAACATTACCTAAATTATATATTTCGTATATTTGGTTTACTTCAAAGAAGATTTTATTTTGATATCATTTCGTCAATCTCACGAGGAGTAGCTACCTTAACTGATCTGAAACAAGTATGTCATGTAGCAGACAAATGCAAACAAGTGAAACTGTTATAGGTAGAAGATCAAATCATTTTGAGAATACAGTTGAATTTTTTTGAAGAGCTTACTATACAAACTTGGGGAAGAAATTTGTGCTGTTTGATATGTGTAGTCCTTACCGTTTGTAACATACGCTATGCCATAACGAAAACCCTTCTCACTGGTTTTGCAGGTGACAAATAGTGAAACTGCACAATTACGATGCTTTTGATTGTTTTATGACAACGCGTGAGTCTTCGAGACTAAATGTAAACGTGACTTTTGTTGCAAAATTCCATATTTGACATATTCACGACAACAGAATCGACAGCAGGAATAAAAACATTCCCCAGACAAACAAATGACATCATAAGTGACATCACAAGAAAAATGTGTCTTTTGATGCAAAATTCCGTATTTGACGCGTTCGTGAAAATAAAACATTATTATAAACATATAAACGTGTCTTTTGATGCAGAATTCCTTATTTGACTTATTTCGAAAACAAAGGTAGTCGCAGGATTCAAAGCATTCTCAAGCCAACATATGACAACAGACAATGTTTGGTGCAGAATATCGTATTTGTCGCAGTCACGGAAACAGAACGTCACAATAAATATCTAAACGTGTCTTTTAATGCAAAATTGGCCTTTAAACATTCATGAAAACAGAAGTGACCGCAGGAATTAAAGCATTCCTCCGGCAATAAATGACATCATAGGTGATGTCACAAGAAAAAAAAATCAAAACATTCCCTAGGCAACAAATGACATCATAGGTGGTATTACATGAAAAAATGTATTTGTGTTTTGAAACAAAATTCTGTATTTGACACATCAGAAGATGCCACAGGAATCAAATTATTCCCGGGGCAACTAATGACATCATAGGTGACGTCACAAGAAAAATCGCTCGCCGGCCGCTCAACGACGTCAACAAAAGAAACTCTACACCTCCGCGCCACCGGCAATTAGCGCCCACGGCGCGCCGTGGCATCGGAGTCTACCGTGACGCCACTCACTGCGCAAGCGCTGTCCACTGACGCACGTTCGCTTGGCGCCTGCGCAGACGCGCCAACCTGGGGGGAACGCCCCCCCGCCGCCGCCGCCTAGTACCACAAGTGCGTTCGCTTTCTCTCCGGCCATCGCCGCTCGTGAACAAACCAATACCTTACGACCGACGCTGCTGCAGGACCGTCATCGGGGACTGCGCGATCAACGCGTGTGAGTATGCAACTACAAACGACTACAAACGTGTGCTAATTGAACAACTTGCAGCGCGCCTACGGTTTGTTACACGACGTAAATCTGGCGTCTTTGGTGTGAGAACGTGCATCAAGTTGGGTTGGTATGGTTATCATAACTACGTCTAATCTGTGTGAAGCTTTTGTCTCTACACATGCGTGAATCGTGAAGATTGTGATCTACATGATACAAGAAAACAGTTACCTAACACTTGATATATCGCGTACAAATTATCATTTCTTAGTGGAGTAATTTGAAGGAATCTAATGTGTCGTCGACGCCTTAAAATTACGTTGCGTTCCAAGAAATTGTGATCCGTGGATGCAGAAAGAGATCAACAGTGTGTGGAAGAAAACAAACGTGAAACGTAAGCTTAATAGATGAAGTAATTCCGCAACGTGGAAAACAAACTAGACTTAATCGGCTCGCTCGACAAACATAGCAAAAACATTAAAATAAATTTCCGAGACACGTATGTTCATACGAAATGAGGACGTAATAGTGCTCCAGTTGAGATAACATGAGTTTTTATCTTCTTGATGTATAATTATCAAGGTTTCACAATTGAAAACAGTGCATTCCAAACATGTTTGACGCACTGTTCACCGAACTTTGGTATATTTCATGTGTCAGTCTTTCTGAAGTTGAAGCACGTAAGTGATGACAATGTTACACGGAAATGCTTGCTTTTATGAACGTACCTATTCCTGGTAAACAGGTACATGCGAATCACAAGTGTTCTAAACACATACTTACTAGCCAGGAAGGAAGAGCTTTGTTCGTATTTATCAAGAAGGAATGTTTCGTTTGAAGAGAATCTAATGGTGTATTTATTGAGAAACAAAGTAACAACTGCTGCATGAGTGGTATGTGTCCCACGATTGACGTCAGATCTATGATGAAACAGGAAACGAAACCATTCTTCGATTTTTGAATGGGAAGCTCTCCGAAGTCATATGCACTTATCTCGGGGTTTTATCTAGTGACGCGGCACCGCTCTGGGTAATAGCTCATCTGTCATTTGGGAGCTGGAGAGACTGGTATACGGACGGATAGCTCCCACAGTATGGAAGGAATTTTTTGGATGATGTGTGGTTTTCAGTGTTGAATTTACTATCTGACAGGCAGTGAAGATAATATTTTTCATATTTCAGAAGCGAGGAACTGAATTTTTACGTACTATTTTCTGAATGAATTTCATGTTCGAAAGTATATTTCGCCTTTTCGTGTATGAATGTGCAGTGTGGTGTTTATTTCACCGTTTCCAATCTGTTTTTAATTGTGAATCTAATGAAGCGATCTTATTTATGGAAATCAAATCGTGAACTGAAAGGAAATATTATTCTCACGTCACAGAAAGAGAGAGCGCTTGTGTGTGAAGATTGTGGAGGCCAGTTTGCGGTGAAGTCGGAAAGTTTTTGACGCGAGCGCGTCAGTGAGTGAAGAAGGAAGCTCCAGCACGGGGTGATGGACCAGAACAGTCTTCACTGATTGTCTTCAGTTTGAGAAGTTCAGTTCCGCGGATAGTTGGTCAAGGTGAATCAGGTTCTCGGGTCTGTAATGGATTAATCGTTTTGGCCGTGAAAATCCTCGCCCACTTGTTTTCGAATCGAAGAGAAAGAAAGCACAAAAAATACGCGGAAGAAAAGCCTACGTTACTGGAAAAATACTGTGTCATACCTTGGAATTTATTAACTGGACCGCTCTATCCGTATTTAGACTTCCTGCACATCGTGATTTTTCACCTACGTTAACGGACACAGACAACCAACTGGTGAACGGTGATTCACGACACGGTCACCGAAGAAGCTTCAACCGAGTGATTTCTATGCCCGAAATCACCATGGACGCGAACGACACCGGACCCGTCCAACAAACCACCAGCACCCCGACAGGCCGCCGGGCCCGCCAGCACCACCACCACCATCATCTCATCATCATCACCACCATCACCAGCGCCACAGCGGCAGCAGCAGCAGCTCGGAGGAGCGGCCGAGCGGCGGCGGGGCGGCGGGCGAGCTGGCGCGCAGCCCGGGCTACGAGCAGTACTCGCAGTCGCTGCTGGCCGTGCCGTGGCCCACGGACTACGGCGAGGCGTCCAGCGACGACCTCAGCTCGGAGTGGGAGTCGGACGCCGGCGACGGGCCCTCGCAAGCCAAGGTGCGTGCTCGCTCTCTGTCACTCCCTCGCACTTACTTCGTAAGAAGGGGAACTTGTATAATCGTACGCCGAAAAACGGCGGAGTTTCGACAGAATTTTATTTATTTTTTTATTTATTTTTAATTTGTTGCGTCTACATCTTGACGCAACGCGTCTCCAAGCCCCTTAAGGGGCGTTGAGCGCTTTTGCCCTTGGGAGTAATCCTCCATTAATGTGCTTTTTATTTTTGGAGTAATCCTCCGTTAATTACTATATTTGTCAAGTCTCGTCACGTCGCAGTCAGTGCCTTTTATCCCTTCGACCAGGGGCTCGACGCCGTTAGATTCCGGGGTTCCTGGCCGGTCACCCAACCACGAACCCGCGAGTCTCGAATTGCTTAACCCGCGAAAATCTCTTATTGCCGAGCCTTGGTGGAAATTGGATAAATTATGTTAATAAATATAGAAGAAAGTTCCTCTAACACGTGGTGTTGCCAGAATTCAAGTTTTCTTGGCCCTTGATACCCAAAAATCAATTGACGACAAACAGTCTGTCTGTCTGTGGACAACGTAGCGCTTAAACCGTTCACCCGATTTTCTCCAAAATTGATCTCAACGAACTCAGGGCTTTGGGAGTTTCAACCGAATATTTGGATATTTGAGGGTACTTTACATGAAACTTCAAAACATTTTCAAAATTTTCTCAAAATTGACTCAACATTTTTTGATTGAATAGCTTAAAACATGCTGAAGACAAGGGTGCAGATCTCATGTTCGTTGACATCCCGAAATTTTTGAAAATTGCTAATTTAGAAGTAATATGAGAAAGTATGTACTGCTGTAGCACCACTGGTTGGAGATGCCGAGGTGTGAGAAAGAGATGCTACCATTGTAATTCTTTATTGTTTCTCGTATGCGAACTCTCGATTTTTCTCTAGGGAGCTACATGTATAATGTCAAGCTGATGTGACGTTTTCTCATTAAGATTTGTTCATTTGTGCTGAATATATAATTTATTTTATTTCTTACTGATACGTTATTGCTTGTTCTTGCCTTCGATATACGCTGCATAACTTTTCGCATGCACTGCGTACTTTAACACTGAATCGAGGGGACTGTGGTTACGAATGAAATTTCAAAACAGTTGATTGATGCTGCATGTTCTCTTATGGAGGGAGGTATGAAAAGACAAACATCATCAAGTTAACATTTAGCTCATTAGAAAGTCAATCTGAATTATTAAAAATAGATTTAAGAAAAATAACATCTTGTATGTACCACAGGCGTTCACTGGTTCGCATCATTCCAGGAGACTGTTTATTACCATTCGATCATTAGCACACTTTATAACGTCCTCGGTGCATAAATTAGTACGTCGTTGTTGTAATTCTTATTGTTCTTGCTCAGGGGCGCACCCGGGACATTTCTGGAGGGTGGGGGAGTGTGTGGGTATAATGTTCAGCCGAGTTGATGTTTTCGTATAAAGAAACTTTTCCTTAATGCTGAATATAAAATGTTGGCTTGAAGTAAACGTTATAACGTTAACAAATTGATATATTGAATGACTTTCGTTAGTACACAAAATTACTAAACGCTGTGATTTTAAATACGTATCATTGGCTTCTGGGGAGGGGGCTGCGTGACTCCCCCTCTCTTGTATTCGCCATTCCTTTTGCTGTATTATATCCCAGGGAGTGGAAGGCAATTTGCTTTTTTAATCGCAATGATCTTGCTGTATTATGCCTTCCAAACACGTGAATGTGTGTACTTTTTGGAGTCGCCGAGGCGTGGGGTTCGAAATGTTGTTTTTGTTGTTGTTATTGCTGTCGTATGCCTTTCACGTGTGGTACGCCAATTACGATTCTCTCTTTGGTGTAGTCTAGGTGTGGTCAAAATGGTGTTTTTGTTACTTTTGGTGTATTATGGCTTTCGTGTGCGTTTTTTTGGGGGGGGGGGCAGGAAAGGTAGCTCTGGCCTATCTTACATCCGAACCGAATTGTCACAGTAAACATTTTTACGATTTTACTCTTGGAGTTTTCCGCATTGTTATTCTTCTGTAAAGAAATATATTTGTCTAAATGATGTAACGGAGATGTTTACTAGCTCCCTTCTTGAACGACGATTGAGACGGTGATAACACTGCGTATGAGATCATATGCATAACAATATTCAATTCTTTTGCGTTTTTAAAATCATTTTAGGAATAGTGCACAGAATTTTATTTTGTTGGGAATGAGCCGAAAAGTGTCTTTTCATTAGTGAATTACTTCACTTAAGTTTAGGGAGGCTTACAAAACAGCTTTGAAAGGATGATTGGCCATGACGCCGTTCACAGCCTTCTTTTTATTCATGAATGCCGATTTCGGTCGGTTCAATTCAATACAAGATGAGTCCATCCGACCGAATCTCTCAAAGAAGCAAAGTAATAAGCGAGAGAGTATGAAAGCATAAGGGGTCAAAATCAAAGGGATTTTAACCCGAAATGCTTCGCCAAAATCAAAATTTTCTGTTAAAGATTAATAAAGTTATATAATTTAAGCCGGATATTGATACAAACACTGTAAGAATTGACAGTATTATTCACTATTCTGCCGTACATTAAGTATGGTTCCTATTCTTTAGAATGGACATAATACAAGGAAAGCTGTATGTATGAGTTGTTCCAGATGTTTTCTATAATTGATTTATTGATTATTTTGTGTTTTCGGGCGAGCCGACTGCTATAGTCATTGGTCACGTAAGTTTTGTGTTGTATAGCCTGCGAGGAGCGTGTTTTCTCTTCTGATATTTTCACCAGGGAAGCACCGCCCCAGCCGGGGCAAGTTCTAAGCAAGTGAATATAGAATCTGATTAGGACGGAAGATTGTTTATTTAAAAGTTGCCGGGTGGGGAGGAGACCTTTATAAAAGTATATGTTGTCCTTTTTCACCGACTAATGTTTCCTTAGTATAGACAGAACGTTGAGAAAATAATTGAATTTAAAAATTTCCAAAAGAAAATTTAATATACAATTTAGAATGTTGAAACTATTCGTTACAGGTCTTTTTTATTATTCATTCAATCAAATCTATTTTCCAGTCATTTGTAAGTTTATTATATTTAAATTTAATGTAGGATTGCTCTGCCTAATAACGAATACTGTTGAAACAAGAGTATTCAAGGAATCGACATTATCTTTTGTTCTAAGACGAAACAGTAGGGTTTCCTGGAGACTGATTTGGGAAGAACCGTCTTTATTGAGACACTATGGACGTCTGTCATGTCCGGAAAAGGCTCTTCCACACACGTAGACGTCAAACACACGAACGTCAAGAGTATTTTAGTGTTCTGTAATACTTAGAAAATAGTGAACCTTTCTTCTTTTTCAGATATGCGTTTATCCCCTAAACAAAAACCCAGTGTCGTATGGAATAGGATAGTCGTGATGTTTTATTTTCCTAATGAACGAAATAAAGTACCGTGTTTCGTGTCACACCTTTTTTTTCTTAATTTACTACCAATTTACTACCTACTTAATTAATTAATTAATTTGTGTAAAACCAATTTTTATGTTTGATGGACCCAATTACTAAACTGTCGTTCTTCTTCGTCAGATTGAGCCGTTATGTTTTGTGGGAGAAGAGTGAAGGGGATTGAATGGGAAAGATGTGGTAAACAGCGGGGCCGATGGGGAGACTGGCTGGGATTAAAACCGTGATCTTCCGGCCACCTGTTCATTTGAGCGCAAGGTGCTGCCTTTAAAACTCGCTGCTGCCGAAGCAGGGTCGCGTAACATATTTCGTTGCTGTAATTTCCAGCCTGACCGATAGATCCCAGGGTTTGAATTCCAACAGTGGTAGGATTTTCAGCACAAACTAGACAGATAGGTCGAATTCAGTCGCTGTCTGGAGGAGGATTCAAGCGGCCGGCTGCTCTGATCGGTAGTTTTCAGTAGTTTCTCCGAACAACACCACGCGAATGCCGGAGCAGTACCTTAACAAACGGGCCAAGGACCGCACACGATCTTCCCTTCTTCTTCTTTGTCCTATCGTCACCCCTTACATACACACACACATTTACATGCACTACACTACCACACAAGCAGGCGACCGGTCGGGAGCTTAGAGCGTGTCCCGGCTGGGTAGGTGCCCTGCTGGTGAGAGATACCTGGATGAGGAAAACACCGTTAACTGACGGTAGGTCGGTGCCAGATCCCGCCATCCAGCGAGGAAAGATCACCGCCACCTCCCGCGATAAAAGATGCGTTACACTTACGAACCTTAGGAGTTGACGCACCGGGAATATACGGACTAATGTACGGACCGATACGACATTACGGACTAATATACGGACCTTAGGAGTTGACGCACCGGGAATATACGGACTAATGTACGGACCGATACGACATTACGGACTAATATACGGACCTTAGGAGTTGACGCACCGGGAATATACGGACTAATGTACGGACCGATACGACATTACGGACTAATATACGGACCTTAGGAGTTGACGCACCGGGAATCACTACATCAATCAATTAATCAACCGAGTGCGTGTGTGTGTGTGTGGCCGTTTTAATTAGTTGGAAATTTTGATGTCGATGTTTTCAAAACGGGCGATGCCTACCTGGAGGAGTTTCCCCCTTATGCCGGCTTGTAAGTCGGGGCCGGATGATGCCATCCAGCGAGGAAGGAACGCTGACACTTCCTTCAGTAAAACGTTCACTTCTTTAGCGGGACTAACGACGATATCAGTTGACGCGCCCGGAAACATTAATCAATCCATCAACCCAACAATAACCTCTGCATGTACTACACTAACAAAAGATGACGGGTTTTGTTCGATTTTTAAGAAAGTTTTGAATCGAATCGTGAATGTAATGAGTTGTTGCATCTAATTCTCTATAAAATAAAGTTAACACAAATCATCTACTTTCAAGCATATAGTGTCTTTAGCCTACGAATAGAATGTTGTCATTTCGAATGCAGTACACCAAATACACTTTCGTCCGTGTTACGTACATTATTTTTTTGTACGAATTCGTGGAAACTTACAAAAATTCACTCTTGTGATCATCCTCAATATGCGAGGCGGCAACTCTGTTGATTCATGTCGCCCCAGTGTTTTGATTGTGTTGAAGTAGCCCGTTGTTTCATTTTACCGTGAGTTCTAGACTTTGCCGTACGCATACGCCAAAGTAAACCTTTGCAATAAATAAATAAATATGGAAGGTAAGTACCGGTTTCCTTGCACGGATGCTGAAAATTGCAATTTGAATTCTGTTGAGTTTGAAGCGATTCGTAAGGTGCAGTTGCAAGTCGCGGTTCATAGCTAAGTCGTCCTGCTCTGTGGTTTCTAAGGTTGCTGCTCACCGCAATCTTGTCTTCCTGTTTACGCGGTCGCTCCAGGCGGTTGACCAGATTAGGATTTCGTTTTAGCTCAGCGGCTCGACATTCAGCCCCCCGAGGCCGCTGGAGCAGTGAGTGGGCGTTGCTATCGCATAGCCAGTGCTTGCTTTTTATCCGACAGTCATATTTTCTTTTTCTTACAATTCTGAGCCTTGTTGAAACGTTTGGGAAATGTCTGCGGATGATTTTTAAGTTGGTCCCGGTCTGCATTAGATGCTGTCGGTAAGGGGATCGCGCAAGGGGATCTAAATGTGCGGTGGTCGCCTTTATTAATTTTGAATTAAGATTTAACTGACAGAACACAGGCAAAAATGATCAGGAGGTTTAACTAAACTTTTAATATCCTGCAGGATTATTAAACAATTATATGGACCTCATTTGTGACGAAAACTCGATTTCAATAATTTATTCCTCGTCATTTTGGTCTAAAAAATGTTCAGTTCATGGATATCTGAAAATTATTGCTAGTATTAGTATAATCGTAATGTTTTATTAAAAAACAATAAAATAACAAACTTTTAATAAAATATCAACCATGTAAACACGTGAATCACAAACCAAAACGATAAAAACAATGTTAACGTTAAAGATATCGACTTTACAAAAGTCTAAAGTTAAATACAAAAATGTATGATATGTATGGAGTGGATCTAATGATTCTACAAAAACATCAATGTTTTGAAAACATCGTCATCAATGTCGCATCAATGTCAGGATGAGGCAAGGAAAGAGGAGAGTGAAAATAAACTACTTACACACAGAATCCACTCCTTTTCCTGTGTAAAATATGCGATAATGATTAATAAACTCCCGGACAAAGAGAGATACTTCTGCTAGTATTTGAAATGTAAGGCGGTTGATCGAAAAAATTCTAACCTTGCGAAAATAATAACCGCCCCATTCCACAGCCACCCTCAAACAAGCTCCCGAGATCTGCCAAGTCACCATCATCCAGCGCCCACAACTCTTTCAAACGCTCCTGCAAGTAGTTAATTTGAGGCTGGCGGAAATTCCACAGCGGTTAGCTTGACAAGGGCACTCTGTGGTGAAACATCTCGACCGACGCGCGAGCATTTGAGCCGCGAATGGACGCACGAACGTCAAGATTCATCAAGAAGGACATCTCTGTAAGCGTCTTAGCTTATGAAGACGCTCGTTATATTATCTCCCACATGCAAACGTATGGGGATAATAGAATAATGCTGGAAATAGGAGAAACCACTAAACGTTATACGTATATAAATCATAAACATATGTTGCATCATTTGTGCATTTATGTCATGGGGAAAATTAATTTACGATGGACGATATGCATATTAACTTTGCGTTCTGTAACGTATCTATCGTTATCTATCTCTCAAAGAAGTGGATTCTATATGTAAGGTATTTCCACTCTATTCCATGCCGCCTCGTCTTGACTACGTGTGGCATTGCTGTCGATGTTTTCAAAACATCAATGATTTTGTAAAAACATCGATGGATTTAACATCAATTTTATTAACTCGATACTTTTTAAACGTCGAGGGTTTGTATTCGATGTGTTTACGTGGTTGATACATTATTGCATTTTTATTTTATTTTTAATAAAAGACTATCATAATGTAATCATTTTCAGTTATCCATAAATTGAACATTCTTCAGACTAAAGTGACGAGTGAAAAATAATTAAAATCGAGTTTTCGTCGATAAATAAAGCCCATATAATTGTAGAATATTCCAATCAGATATTAAACGTATTCTCAGTTATTAAATGCTAAGCTTGAAATAAATCGTCTAAAATGTCTCATTTTGTAGATTAATGTATAAAATTCAAAACTCGTGTCTCGCGGGGGACACGCAAATCAGACATTAAGGTCTTAAAACGCATTGTTTCCGAGTTAGGTACGATAGATCTGTATTGCAGCGTGTCACAGGTTTTTAATTTCTTTAATTTAATATATTTGTAAAAAATATATATAAAATTTTGCTTTCTGCATTCCTCCTTGGAACAAAAATCTCGTTTGAAAATAAGTTCTCAAGTAAATGAAAAATATTCTTCATATGCTTTCGTAGATGTTATTTACATTCAGTGTTAGTGATGAAATTCAAAACCACTCCAATGTAATAGAACGAACTGTGATCTGTGAAAGCAATTTCGAGTCGCCATATGGCTGCTTATCGTTATCACCGACCAGAGAGGCGGTGCCCTTCTCAGTATGTACACATTAGTGTACCAGTTTTCAGCGTCATAGCTGTCGGCATATTTTCGAAACATATGTGTCACTTGACTTATTTTTAGCTTCAATCTGTTTTGAACATGCCTGTCTCAACAGTTGGTAGATTATGAGCCACTTTCTCACGTTGATAACTTACTGTACAAGATAAAGGTACACTTCTTTCGCATTCAGTCTTTTACGTTTTGTTACGCACTTTGACAAAATACATTATGTTTGAGATATACTCGTACATTCGCTAGAAACACCACATAGCGATTGCACGAACATGCCGAACGCAGATGACGTAATAGACCAAAATTTTAAAAAAATATATGCAATAATTATACAGGTATATTATTTGACAAAAGAACCTCAACAGGGTCAAAAACATTTAATAAATTACGGTTAATTTTCGACCATAGAGCCACATCTCAATTCAATGTGGAATTTGGTTTGGAAATTTGGCGGGAAAGTCCAATACGGAGAGATGTCCAATCAGAAATATAAGGTACTGGTATTACAAATAAGATTTACAAAGATGTGTAGTTGTAATGATTGATTGAGTATTAGTGATTCCGGGCGCGTCAGCTATTATGGTTATTCGTACCGTAAGTGTAGTGCATGTTTCTTCATTTGATCTTCCCCCACTGGATGGCAAGATCCGGCGCCGACCTACCGTCGGCTAGCGGGGTTTCCCCCTAACCAGGTATCTCCCACCAGTGGTGCATCACCCCAGCCGGGACAAGTTCTAAGTCCCCGACCGGTCCCCCGGCATGTGTGGTAGTGTAGTGCATGTTCGTGTAAATGTGTGTAAGAGATAGGAAAGATCGCGCGCGGTCCGTTTGTTAGGGTACTACTCCGGCATTCGCCTGGTGCTGATCGGAGAAACCACGGAAAACTACCCATCAGAGCAGCCGGCCGCAAGAATTCTCCTCCAGACAGCGACTGAATTCGACCTAGCTGAGAAGCTAGTGTCGAAAATCTTGCCGCCGTCAGGATCCTAATGTAGGACCTCCCGGTCAGAGACTGCAGTGACATCAGATGATGCCCTGAACCATCTCGCCCGGTACAAAGATTTGAAGCTGTTCACTGGTCTGATCTGTAGTTTTCCGTGATTTTTTTTTCTTTTCGATCATTTCCGGCGAATGAGCAGAAACCACGCGCGACCTTTCTCTACCTCTTGCCCGTCTTATTCTCTCCCGGTACTCTCACACTTTGCTTATGTTTCGGTTAAAACAGGCGACCCGTAAAGATCACGAGCTGAAAAGAGAGGGGAACTCTGCCATCCAACGGGAGCTTCGATGCCAAACACTTAAGCGGAACGAAGCTCCCCACTGGATGACAGTGTTCCCGTCTCTTTTCAGCTCGTGACCTTGAGGGACACCTGTTTTAATAGGAAATTACACGCTCTGCACTACCATACATGTCCGCCATTTGGGAGCTCCGGCTGGGGCTAAAGCCTGCTGCGGGAAGTACGTGGAAAGGGGGAAAACCCTACCAGCCAACGCGCTCCGACATTCGCCTGCTGTTGACCGGAGAAACCAAGGTAATCTAGCAATCAGAGCAGTCGGCCGCTACATAACTCCTCCAAACAACGGCTAAATTTCACTGAAAATCCTGCTGCCGCCGGGAGTGGAACCCTAGGCCCTCCTGATCAGAGGCTGTTCAACTGATGCCCTGAGCCACCGTACCCGGTCTACATGTCGATCTACGGGGTTTCTCCTTGCGATGGCGGATCCAGGGGGAAAGGAGGATCTCACTCGCAGAAGGCCTAGTTTCCATTTGTTACTTCCCATTATTTGGTAAAATTAAATTTTTTTAAATCATGAAATTATGCTTTTAAAAAAGTTATAGTATCATATGTACACTCCAAAAATAATACACAATATAATAACAATTATGTTTATTATTTAACAAAAGTGTATTATGCCCCGCCCCCTAATGATCGGCTGGACTACCCACTTGCAGGCACATTCCCGAGCGGCGCCCCGCCAGGGCTGGGAGAAGGTCTGAGCTGCAGCCCGTTTGAGTCACGTCCGTGCCGTGGCGAACAGAAGGCTAGAGTAGTGCGGTGGGAGTGAATGAGTAGAGTGAATGGTTATGGATATAATGAAACAAGAATGAATGATGCGTGAATGAAAGAATAACTACGTTTAAAAAATGTACCATGAGGGAGCTCAAACAAAATATAACTTAGCGTTAAGAAAATATAATAATATTAATAATAATAATAATATTAATATTAATAATAACGATAAACTTTTGTAGTAATAATTTTGTTGTAATAATAATAATAATAATAATTTTGAGGTATAACTAATAAGTTGTATTGATGCTAAAAGTAAATTAGTATGTGTTAATTGTTAAGAACACCCCTCCTCTCTCTTCCGCTTGAGCCGCCGCCTCAGGGGGCTGTGGGAGAGGCGCGCGGGGAAGGAAGGGCCTTGGGGCGCGCCTGCCCTTGCGCTGGTCGATGAACTCCTCGATGGGCGGCTGGCTGCCCCGCCCCGCCACCATCGTCCGATGACAGGTTCCGCCCCGCGCCGCAGGCCAACCCAGGCGGCCCGTCGGGGGCGCTGCGCCACGTGACCTGTCCGCCAAAGGACCAAAAATTGATGCCTTGATTGATACATTGTTCGTGATTCCGGGCGCGTTAACTACTATGGTCATTAGTCTCGTTAGTGTAGTCCGTGTTTTTTGCTCGGAAGCTGGTGGTGGTCTTCCCCCGCTGGATGGCGAGATCCGGCGCCAACCTACCGTCGGCTAACGGGGTTATTCCCAACCAGGTATCTCTCACCAGCAGGGCACCGCCCCAGCCGGGTCAAGCTCTAAGCTCCCGACCAGTCTCCCGGAATATATGGTAGTGTAGTACATGTTAGTGTAAGTGTGTGTGTGTAAGGGGAGAGGAGAGGACAAGGAAGAGGAAGGGAAGATCGCACGCGGTCCGTGGTCCATTTGTTACGGTACTGCTCCGGCATTCGCCTGGTGGGGATCGGAGAAACCACGGAAAACTACCGATCGGAACAGCCGGTCGCTAGAATTGTTCTCCAGACATCGACTGGATTCGACCTAGCTGAAAAGCTAGTGTCGAAAATCCTACAGCCATCCGGACTGGAACCTAAGACCTCCCGGTCAGAGACACTGCAGTGATATCAGTTGATGCACTGAGCCACCGCTCCCGGTATAAAGCATCTTAATTTACAAAAACAGTAGTGTTATTGTTAATTATCTATTGTAGGTTGGCAAAATTGTATGATTCCTTTTATTATTGACAAACAAAACAAAAGGCATCATCGGTATGGCCGCCTGATGATGGGGCTAACATTGCCCTGAAAAGTTGTCACTAAATAATAGTTATTTATGCATCAAGGGCGTTACAAATAATCCAGCAGCCACAAAATGCTCGAGGGCCATTGGCCTGAGGGCTTTTGGGCGCGTGAGATCATTAGAACCAGTTAATGTTCGTGGAACATACATAATTTTATTTTTTACCTAATTTTATTGATTCATATTTACTTATTTAATAATTAACTAGATATTAACTTGACTCGGTTTGTCTTTTCATATTTCCCACCCATAATTCTCTCCATAAGAGTGTAGCTTCATGTAGCATCATTCAACTATTTTCCTATTCCCCTCGTAACCACTATCCTCTCGATCCAGGTAAGTTATGCAGTGTATATGGAGCGCCATATCGAAGGCAATAACAAGCTATATCCATTAGTAAAAAATAAAATAAATGAATTAATTGTAATTGATTGTAAATAATAAATAGAACCCTACAATTCTACCAAAACAATAGTGGGTGTTTGTGCAGCTTGAAGCACTTCATAATGTGCGATATGAACCGGGTTATGAGCTTAAGCGCATGCGCGGACTCATTATGAGAGTTGCATCGGAAACCATGCTCCTCCGCCAGAATAATCACGTGACTCATACGGTGTACGATACAAGTCGCTGACCGTTTGACTACGAAAAATGGAATAACATATTCCCAGCTGTAGCGGCAGAATGTGGTCCCATGTGACGTTCCCATAAAGCAACACCATGTTAGTGGACTGCTCTGGTCGAACGAAGGAGAATAAATAGGATGTGTCCTTGTGGAGATTAGGACTAGCCTCACTCTGCCGTCACAGTTCCAAACTACTTTCATTATCGTAGTCTTACAACGAACCGCTCTTTACACTTGAAACGAAATAGGCCATGTTGCCTCTAACGTGCATCATATCGTTTTACGATCCGCTGAACAAAAAGTCTCTTATATTGCGACCTACCGAGTACACTTTTACTTCCGCAAGCCCAATTTGGCCCAACAAAGCTAGAAATTGAATTTTATGAAAGAAATGATTAAATGAAATGTCCAAAGTTCTCCCTTCACGGACAAGCGAGATATGTGAAGCTTGCCTTGACCCGGTTGTAAATCCAATGTTGAGATAATAGATCCAATTGTGGCTGATTCACAACCGACACGAGGGATTATTGTCATACGTCCCTTGCCGGTGGATGGGTCGCTTAAGCACTGCGGTGCGGCAGTAATTAACTACTGTTCCTAGAACTGCTAGTATCATTTATTTTCATTTATTTATCTTTAAAAATCAGTTAATACGTTGACGTCCTACGTAGACAAGTGCACGTCTTCATTAGTTTTGAAATCTCTGTATAAAACTTCTCATTGAATTATGAGTATGAGTGGAAACGAAAATTTTCGCAGTAAGAAATATTCGCTGCCATGTAATAAAAACTATTTAAAAAATGCAAATTAGTTGCAGCTTTTGGCTATTGTACCTCATCGTGTCCTTCGCGAAGGAATCGACTTTCTGCAGCGAGAATATAGGGAAGGATAATTTGAATAACTGTCTCTTGAATTAAACTCTAGAAAATGTGTACAGATTGTGAAGTTACTTTTATGTCCAATAGCAACATAAGGGACCATCTCAGTATTTGCTCAAAGGTTCAGAGAAACTGGACGAAAAACGTAGTCAAGATGGGGGGGGACACTGACCCCACGTCACCTGGATCGGTTTCTTGCTCGGTTAATTGTTTGTGCAACCACTGCGTTTAATCCTTTCATTGATTCTCAGATTCATTCATACATTATTTTAAATGAATAGAGAGTGCACTTGTGTTTTTTCAATAGCTTTTTCTTTTAGAGATTCGTTTGAAGCCGCTCGTCTTTTGACGTCGATGATCGATTGCAGTCGGATGTGCCAACTGAACTGACGGTGAAATTTCCATTCATTCGTGCGTGTGCATATCTTTAAACTCCTTCAGTTCTGTAAGAGCAACGTTGTTAGCCATGCGCTTGTATTTTATCCGAAGATTTTTTTACGGCCGACATGACGTGGTGATGTTGGGGAGATTTTTAATCAATCAATTTTGACAATTGTATTTTTTACAATAAAAATGTACCATTATTATATCATTTTTAGTTTCGCGCTGAAACTTTCAAACTTAAATTAATGACGAAAATTGCACATTCTACTCTCTTAAATTTGAACCTTACGAGAAAACTAATAAATTCTAACTTGTTGTTTCGATGTCTGATGTAATAATTGATGAAGGGTATGTTGATTGGCGGAGGACAGGATGACAAACTTTTTTTCTTTAGAATTTTCAGTTTATTAAAATTTAGCTATTACAAATTTCTAACATTTTATGAATGAGCTTTTTATTGAACCGGGTACATTTGGCGAATTATTGAATGTTTCTTGGGGAAAAAGGCTTTGAAGGTATATTGCAACCCTGAATAAATGAACCATCGCAAGCAGTCGCATTGAAAGAAAAGAAATTAAGCCACTAACGAGCAGACATGAAACGTTTAGTTAGTCGTAGACGCTAGTGGTACCATCCACTGTGTCCAACAATCTCGTGGCCCGGTAAAAGTTAAACGTATTTTGCATCATATCGATATATATATATATATATATATATATATATATATATATATATATATATATATGGGGGTGCGCGTGAGTGGCGGTGCGCGCGTGTGGGCGCGAGTGAGTGTGTGCGGGGTCGCACGCAGGGAAGGGTAGATGAGGTACCTTTAGTTGCAGGCATACGCTTCGCCGAAAATGGTACTCATTCCTCGGAGTCGTAAAGCATCCGCCACGGGGAAGACCAGTTGGGGAGATGAAAAGAAAGAAACACGGGAAGGAAAAGAATAGCAGACAAGAAGAAACAAAAGGAGAACGATACTTTTGTTTCTAAAAGGTTATTCTCTGCAAAATTTTTCATATTCATTCTTGGATTCAACTCATTGATCACGTTTTTGTAAGTACTGATTTTCTTCTCTAAGAAACATATCTTTCTTTTCTACGTATCTTTAGAACTTTGTGAGGCTGGCGCCAAGCTGAGTTATGATATCTAATTAAACCATTCATGGTAATGCATTATTTCCAGAGAGCTTCATTCCTTGAATATTTTGCAGGTCTACCGCGAAATTATGTTATTTCAAACTATCATAGAATCAATAAAATTGGTTCATGCATTACGGAAAGTTGTCTGAACATTCTTACAACACACATTGAGGCCGAGTTGAGAATTGCTTTATGGGTTGAGAAGTCTGTAGAAAGTATAACGCGAGATGATTGGATGAAACATTCAAGAGATGAGAAGGCTACACAGAGGCAATAAGGAAAAGAAGGAACAAACTTTCCCCTCCGTATTCATCACATGAACACTTTTCACTATTGTTTGTGTGTAAAGTAATTAACGAATAATGCGAATAATTAACTAATAAGACACAAAAAGGAAAGAAGATAATGCGTGGATGATCAGAGAAAATTGCCAAGGAAGAAATTAGAGAACGTGCTCTGAACGGGTGAAATAGGGAGAGGTGGACACGGGAAAGTACTAAAACAAAACTGAGAAGAGAAATAACAATAAGAATTAAACGTTAATCCGACCTGTTAATGGAAGGCGATAAAACTTTAATAATGACGTTAGAATCACGAAAAATGATAAAAGGCTGCGTAAATTTGTAGAAATTGAGTTACGAAATCATAAATCACTTTAGGAAAAGACGCGTTGTAGGAAAGAGCAAAATACAAACCCTAAGAGACACACATGTATATGATTCCGATAGTGTCTTACACAAAGATTCCTGTTGTTTTGTTTATGATAGGTAGATTGAAATAAAATCTAATACGATCACGGGAGCGGAAGTAACTACCGAGACGAAAGAAAAATATGCAATGTAGAGAAAAATTAGACCCCAAAGTTACTTAAAAGGATAAGAGAACCTGGAAAAGGTGATAGTGGCACGAGGACAAGAGGACCGGTTACAAACCAGTCAGCGGGGAGTCGCTTGAACAGGATTGGGTTGTTTGGCGCTGTACCATTCCTGTTCCTTACCAGAAGCCAGAAAAAGGTTGCAAGCTCTTTGAGAATTTCCAACGTAAGCGTCTTTCTCGCGTCTTTTTAAAGACTGCGCACGATGCTACTAAATACTTATTTTTACATCCGCAACTAACTTGTCACCACTCTGTCGGGTATCTCTTGAACAATTTGAAATGAATACTAACGTGTGTGCGATGTTTAATAATCGTATGACATGAGTGTAATAGAATGAGGAGTTCTGAATATTCTATATTTTCTCAGTAATGGTCGAGGGAATAATGTATCTATTAAGTTATGAAGCGTTTACAGTAATCTCTGTGAATACAAATCAATCAACACGTTAACTTCGTAATGCAGAATCGGGGCATTTTAGGCTCAATCAGCATTTTACTTTAATAATTCTTGAGAGCTACTAGATCTTAAACGGCCATCACAATATTCTCCCTTCCCTTTCTCGAACTCACTTTAGTGAGGATCAAAATATATTAAATTCATGAAAATATAGTATAGTCCTTTCTGAGTGGTCATATTACAAGATTCAGCATTTTCTAAGATGATAATTGTATTTCATGTTTATTGCGATATCTATTTTCATTGAAAAATATAAGCGATTTTATTTTAAAAAATGGTCATGATTTATAGAAATGGGACCTTTGCGACCCCGTAAGTGCGCCGTGGGGGGACTTTGGGGAGACACTTATTGAAATATAATTATCCTTTGTTATCATTATGGTGTCTGTCATAAGTGGTTAGATTGTTGGTTATTCTATTGCCTGGAGGGTATCTTTGAGTGAAGGTGTAGCATGTTATTCTAAAATTAGTGGTGCTACAGAATAGCACAGACTTTCTCATAGGGAAGTTTTCTAATTTCCTTGGTGTGATGTTTCCTTGGACTGGCCTTCCTGTCTTGCCCCATTCTCTGGCCAGTTACCATCTATCGTCGCCCAAAGTACATTTTTTGACATTTTCTCAACTTTTCGGTTTCTTAATAGTAGAACCGAAATATTTTACCAAAAATATTAAAAAAGAATAAAACCTCGTTAATTAATTAATTAAAAATTAATTTTTATTTATCTAAAGCTATCTATTCATCGAATAATAAATCACTAATTCGCACAACCTTAGTCATTTCTCATTGTTAACATATATGAAAAAGAACGTTAGCCTAATTATAATGCGAGATTTTTGTTGTTTACAACTTGTTTATATTTGTAAATTTAAAAGAAATACAAATAACTGATCAAAAATAATCTAACCACTTTTGTTCATATTCTTTGACTAATTGTTATATTCAAGTCAGTTACGTGCAGTTGTTTGTATTATGATGTTGTATGCTAATAAGAAAAACGTGCAGGGCCCGATAGAAGAAAAAAATTCTTTTAAAAGGAGTCGAAGAAAGAAAGAAAGAAAGAAAAAGATTTGTAACCCATGTTCTAAAGTCTCATCGCACACGATCCTAGATCCGTAGACGAAGGTATTGCTCTTGCACCCTTGTATTTGATGGGAGAAAATTACTGACAAGGTCAGGAAGAGCAGCCGGCCTCTGGAATTGTCCACCAGGCAGAAGTCGGTTCCGGCACAGCTATTATACGCTCAAACTTTCTTGAACCATGGGAAACCTACCCCCACTCCTTTGCCAACATTAGTTGAATTAAAAATAAATGATAACAACGAGAGTTGTAGACACTCTGATAACCAGAAATGTGTAATAGAAACTATTTTACTTAAAAAATAAACTACAAATTGGATATAAGGTTCCTTTTGTGAAAATAACCAAACTCACCATTCCTATCGCAACTAGCGAAGCGAGTGCTCAAGGAAACGTGGGCGGATAATACTTAGCTACTGTCCTCCGCAGCTACTTCGCTGAAATCCTGCCATCGTCGGCAACTGAACCCAAAATCTCTTAGTTTACGAACAGGGTGGCCGCTTTCTGAAAATCATGGAATACGGAAAAAATGGTTATAAGTAGAATTTTTAAAACAAATATTGCAGCAAAAAAATAGTGACTCATTCTTATTTGTTGATTTTTAAAAAAAATTGTACTAAATCACGGGCGAAATCAGAGAGTAGTGGATTTCACTAACTGATACGATGTATTGCCCTTTAAGTTATACATTTTAATTCTTAGTGATTCGGGCAACTTACATCTTCTTAATGTAAATATTTTTGGTTATGACTAATGTTCTTTAAAAGTCGAATGAAACGAAATGTTTGCAGATGAACTTAAATAGAGAAGCATCCAAGGACATAAACTAATGTAGCATGTCCTTTATGACGCAAGGGTTAAACCACGAGTATTAGTTTGTCTTAGCAATTGGAGGCAACGCAAGGATAATTGGCGGGATGAAAGAATGTCCATTCCCACAATTAACAAGGAAACTGTTCGTTACGATCCACGTCGAAAAACAGGCGCGAGGAGGAAGTAAAAAAGGGGTTACCCAGCACGTTCTACTGTGGGAAGTGCTGGAGGTGGGAATAATGTTGGTTCAACGAAATTAGGAATAGTACTGAAGTGTTTAACAGTTTAGGCGACGGAACTTAAAGAAATAAATTTATCCTGGCTAATCATTTTCTTAAAAGAACCGATTAAAGTTATTCTGATGTTAATCAGTGTTGTTGAAAATGTTTTTTGCAGTCAAGAGTTTTATCAATTCTATCTTAATATACGAGTATGAGTCAAGTAAATGATTTCCAAATTATAATTACTGAAAACAAACAATGTTTCATGTTAATTTTGTTTGATGTCGTTATGCATTTTATTTTGATAGACTAAAAGTGAAGAACAATACTTTTCAACTTTGAGACCCAGTGCTGTTTGGCAGTTTCTGTGTTATAACACATTTTAAATGAAAAAAATCTCTCAAATATCAATTTCTTTTCATTAAATAATATTCCCGTGTGGAATCTTGAAACAAACTATCCTCTCTTTAGAAGGTAGGTCTTCTCAAACAAGCTGTGGGAAGTGTTGAATCAACTAAAGCCAGTTTTTAGTGTGATCGTACATTGTTTCTGTTTCTTGCTTATTTCACTTGCTCTTCCATCAATTTTCTTTTTAGTAACTTACATAAGCTGTTATTTTTATCGTTAATAATTTGATAATATAATACATATAATAATAATAACATTATTACATTAATTACATACCAATATTTCTCGTCTTACACATTAAAACTTCTTTCATTTACTAAAACAGAAGTTCTGTTACATTACATCTCCTCATCCAATATTCTTTTCAAAGCAACCTACGCTTAAAAAGCTTAATTTTCCATTTCCACCTTTATATTTCTCGGACTGGTCATACACTATCCCTAAGAGATTATACATTGCATCACAAGTTGTTTAGAACGCCTTTTGTTTCTCTTTTAGCGCTCCTCTACGTTCCCGTACATTTTTCTTTCATTCTTCTATTCTTCCTTATCCTATCGCTTCACCTCAATTTGTGTCGGCTCTTGAATCTCATTATTACATCCCGCATTATCGTTACCTCTTTTGGCTTGTTCTCGCTAGTCAACCAGTCCATCTCCATTTTGAAATCCCAGACCAGATTCCTGCGGTCTTGATTGGGTCTCAGCCGTTGCTTCACAGATATGCATCTAAATAGCCGGCATGCATCGTGAGTAGCCAAGATGCCTTCCCCTGTAAAAGTACGCTTGTAGTTTAAGTATGCAACCAAATATGCAGCGTTGAAACTTCAAAAATAAGTAACTGCAGGTCTACTGTTAAGAATGCTCGCCTTTTACGGGGTGGCAACGCTTGCAGAAATTAATCCAGACGAATGCTTTGAGAAGCAAATGGATCGCCAACATTTAATTCAAATACTTCATTCTCGTTAACTCGCCCTCCAGATTACCCGACTGTCGTTCGATGTAAACGTGGTTCTATGTAATAATGGCTGTTCTATTTAAAAGTGGAGGAACTCGGATATCTGTAGCGCGCTGCGTAAAATCGTGTGGAAATCTCGGGTTAAATATACAGTTTTACCTGTATCTATTAAAGATGACGGAGATCATATATAAACCATTAATAAATTAACCAAATAAGGAATTTCTGTTGCATGGAAAAATGAATTTTATTCACGAATTGGGGATAGGGGCGAAAATGTATTTGAAATAAGAAGCCCCAATGCATTTATTGCCTCAGGCCTCTTGTTTTTTTTCTGGGAACCTCTGATCTCCCAAACGTCAGGCACATATTGTTAGTGATCCCGGGCGCGTCAACTGCTATGGCCATTGGTCCCGTAAGTGTAGTGAATGTTTTATCACGCGAGGGGGGCGGTGATCTTCCCCCGCTGGATGGCGAGATCTGATGCCGATCTGCACATCGTCTTCCGGGGTTCCCCAACCAAGACTCTCCCACCAGCGAGGCACCGCCTCAGCCAGAGCAAGCCCTAAGCTCTCGACCGGTCTCTCTGCGTGTGTGAGACTGCAGTGCATGTAAGAGTAAGCGAGTGTAAGTGAGGGGAGAGCGAGAGAATTGAAAGATCGCTGGGGCTGCTCCTCCATTTACCTGGTGTTAATCGGAGAAACTACGGAAAACGTATGGCGAGGGCAACCAGCCGCCAAAATTCTCCTCCAGACAGCGACTGAATTCTACCTACAGAGGCGATTCCATAAGTTTTTGGCCTGGCCAAGATAACGCACTTCAATGGGAAAACATTCTGAGCAGATTGTCTCGCCTTCTATTGTTGTAATGCTGTAATTGTGCAGCCGACATTTCACTCACTTTCGTGGTGAGAGATATTTGTCTGGGAAGCGGTGTGTGAAATCTCATGGCGTTTAGCCTTTTGATGACAAAGCATTTGTGCTTACTGCCCAATTGCAAAGATTACTCTGAAGCACTGTGTCATCAAGACGTTGGACCATCCATCCTACAGTATAAGCCCAGCGACTATACCACTTATAAAAACTCAAGAAAAATCTTCGGCGAAGAGATTTTTCAGATTGAACCACCTTTTGACAATTTTACAAACAAAACTTCGTAGAATTCTTTCAAAACCTTAGAAATGTTAATATACCGATATGAAAAATAGGGTTGGAGTAAAGGGCGATGAAGTAAAAAAGTTACATATTTTTTCTTTGCATCACAAACAGAAGTTCGTGAGGCCAGAAACCAATGGAATCTACCTCGTAGAGTGTCTAAAATCCTTCCACCGTCCTCAGTGGAAGCCTGGGACCTCCCGGTGAGAGACAGTGCAGTGCCATCAGTTGACCCCTGGGCCACCTCGGCCGGTGTGAAGCATGAAGGCGTTTGCTGCAACGTGCAGGCCTTTGCAATTTCCTCATCCTGTGTCGAGCAGTTCGAAGCACAGGCGACGGCGGCACGTGGGCCTCTGGTTTGGCCGGGGGAAATCATCGCGGCAGGGCGGGAGGCGGGCGCTGGGGGCCCGGTCGGGGGTCAAGAACCCACTCCTCCGCGTTCTCTGGCCCACAGCAGAAAGGTTCAATTGCAATTCAAAGTGGTCTCAAAGGTAACTATAGTGGGGATGCAGTATCGCATCCTTTTTCGCATTATTTGGAGTGTTTTTTGTTGTTTTTTGTAGTTTTTGCAAATCCAGGCCTTTTGCCATGAAGTAATTTTTCGGCATCAGATACCCACAAAACTTGGATTTTGACTACACAACGTATTAGAGAAAGTTATGCGTTAAATGTAGGAGTGAGAATTATTCAGTTTTTCTTTATCACAATACCAGTTTTTCTCTTTCGAAAAATTGCCGATTTTTCGCTGCAGCCGTTCATTACGTTCCCTGTACTACGTAAGAAGTAAAAGTGAAAATAAAATTTGCTCATTTCAGAAATTTTGCATTAACTAGATAGATATGGAACGATGACGTGAACTATGATCTTCTTGTAACAATGTGGTAATACAAGTACTGAACTCTGCATGATCTGACGTGAATTCTGCAGTATCATAAGTAACGGACATCCTTGACCATAAACTATAATGCAGTGGAGGAGGGCCCGGCAGAAGTAGCTCCGAGTCACATTGCCGTTGAATCTGCAACGACTCTGGTCGGGAAGGTCTAGGGTTCGAGTTTCGGTGCTGGCGGATTTTCGACACCGTAGCTAGGTCGAAGTCACCGCTGTCTGGAGACTTGTAGCGACAGGCTGGTTTGATCGGGAGTTTTGTTTAATTTTTTCACTAAATAACGGGCGAATCCAGTATCTTACCAAACGGGTCACGAACCGCGCGCGATATCTTCTCCGTCATCTTTATCCCATCCTTCCCGCACACACGCCCACACTAACACACACACACACTACACTAGCACATTGGTGGGATATTAGAGGTCATCACGGCTGGGGCAGCGCCTTGATGTGGGAGATATGTGGAGGGATAAAATTCTAAAATAAACACAACTCGGTCACTTTTATTCATCATATAACCATGCATAGTAGAAGTGAGGAAGAGAGTGTGGATCAAAAGATAACGTGCGAAAAGTACACTTCTCCCCCATACGTCGCTCTTACTGTTCTTTGATGAAAAAAATATTTTTAAACATCTATTACAATTCGTATCAACGTTCTACAGTCGACGTAACAATCTACTGGCGTCGAACATTTGAAGAAATCCTCCTATACTTCGATTTAAACATAGTGGTACTTCGAGGTCACGAGCTGGAAAGAGAGGGGGACATTGTCATCCCATTGTGAGCTCTAATACCAACAAATTAAATTGCAACGAAGCTCCCGATTGGAGAACAGTGCTTCTCTCTCTCCGTCCAGCTCAAGATCTTGAGGTGCCACTACGTTTAAATCGGACGGCCAATTTCTGTGAATCCATCTAGACAGTCATTGTCAGTCGTATTCAGCCTTTACCTTTTATCCCTTCGGCCAGGGACTTTGCGCCGTTAGATTCCGGAGTTCTCAGATTGTCACCCAATCAGGATCCCGCGATGTCTGGAATTGCTTACCCTCTGTTACTTTACGGGCATAGTTAAGGAATTCGGTAAGCGACGCCGATAATTAAAATCAAATCCCGGGATTCCCTACAACAACAATAATAATAATAATAATAATAATAATAATAATAATAAGAAGAAGAAGAAGAAGAAGAAGAATACACACTGCAGGTCTAATGACCATAGCATTCGACGTGCGCAGAATAAAGGTCCAAGAGGAGGAAAGCCAGCCGGGTGTTGGGTGCGGGCCGGCGGGGGTCTGGCAGGAGGCTTACGTAAGGGAATCGCCCGGGGCGATGGGCGACGAGGGCGGCGGGCGAGAGCGATGCCCGCAGCCACCTCCGGCCTTGACCTCCAGGGGCTCTCATCCCCCCCCCCCACGCGCCTGATTTTCCTCAACAATTTCCCGTCTTCTTCGATGGCTGTGTGATGTCGCGGGTTGAACAAATCACAGGCAAGATGGCTTTGGTATATATGCAGTTTATTTACATATACAATAAATACATACATGCATAACTGACCTACTATTTATAGAAGGATTTTCCTAAGAATGAGCCAAAGTGTGAGATCGCTAAACAAGTGAACATCATATTCAGAGAAGTATCCCTCCGCCGCGACAGCTGTTCAGCCACGCGTCTTTGGAAAGTGCTATTGGCTCATCTGAAAACGTCCTAATACAGAAGTCTAAGAGTTTTGCTGAGGTATATGCACATACACGAGTCCGCGAAATATTTAAATTTAATTAAGAATGCGGAAAATCTTTTAACATGCTCTCACAATCAGTAAAAGAAAACTGCCACAAATGTGTATAGAAAGTTCTCAATCACAGCTCACCACTCAATAGCACAATAGCTGGAAACACGTGCACCAGTACGCATCTCTCATTCCAGTCTCGATTTTAAAATAAACATAATATTTGTTACACAGAAAGTAAATTAAATGTATTGTTTATAGCAAAAAAAAATTTATAGAAGAACGCATAACACTGCACTTCCTAATTTCAATTATTTCTCATGGCGCACTATATTTTTGTCGGACGAGGACATCACAAAATGAAGCGTGGAAGCCATTTACAAGTTAGCCAACTGCAAACGAACGAATGCAGGAAGGAAGTCTAATGGGCTCAAGGACACAACGACCACAGAACTTTCAGTTATGTTGCCAGTACTAGCTGTCACTTTGGCTCATTCTTAGGAAAAGCATTCTATACAACAGGAGCATCTGCCAACTACCGCATGTTCTGTTTACGTGCGCCTGGCGCCCAAACCCGCAAGCTTGCGGCTTCCCACGCACACTGGCGTCTCGCGACAGAAGTTGAGGGACAAAGCTGCCCTCTTCAGGGCAAGTCTTTATAGCCTCGCTGAGGCTGCGTCGCCACCAGCCGGGTGCCTCTGCCCGCCGGGTCTTCAGGCCCAAGTGTGACGCGTACCCTCTCGAACTGCACCCTGGACTCGGCCTCCCTCGCATCCTGCCCCTTGTGATGCATTCCACACGTGTTCACTCTGAAAGTGTCCACGATACCCGCTATGCACCACGCTGCCGCGTGCGTTTCAGTAGCGGACGCCACAGCTGTTCTTGGGATCAGTCATGACAATGCGTTAAGGCGGCTCCACACATTCGGCATTCGCCGAGCAGCAAGCTACTGCTCTCCCAATCTCGAGCAGTTCATGTGATCGGCGAATGTTCACTTGCTTTGATGTGTCCGATACACCGACACGCAATGTGTAGGGCGAGCACCGAACGTTCGTCATTCTCCAAGCAACTCACCCACACTACTCGGGATTCGGTGGGCGGGCGGGCGGGGGGGCGGGGCGGGCGGGGCGGGCGGGGCAGACGTGCGGGCGGGGCGGGCGGGTGCCGTTCGCGGAATGACGAATGCGTGGAGCCGCCTTTAGCTCTGCAGCGACAGTTTTGTTCCAAATAATAATGTTTGTTTCGTTTTGTTTTCATGGAGCGAACTGTTTCATACAGTGCAGTGCACTAGTGATAATCAATGCACATAGTGCACTGTAGAGTTAACAGTAAAACTTTTATTATCAAGATGGGTGCTGGAGCAGATTGGAATAGTGTAAAATATTGTGAAACAGATTGGAAGTATTGTGTTGCAAATATTGTGAAGTAGGGTTCGTAGTAAATAAGTATATCCTTGCACAGGTGAAGAGATGGAAATGTGGTGGAGCGCTTGAAAGCGTTTTCAAGGATAGAAGATTAGAATGTAAATATATACAAACGACCATTAGCTACGGACATTTCTCGATCATCATCTGAGTATCAATGTCTTTCTTCAAAACCTAGGTGCCTTATGTAGATAATGTATTAACGGGAATTTCAAATAACTCTCTAGTCAATACAATATTACAACTATCTCACTTCCTTATGCTGTATATCTGTACCTCTTTTACTCACTAAAGAAAAGATAAAAAAATATGTATTTGGTGTTTTATTCGTTTCCCATACTGCACAGTTCATTGACTCCGTTCCGTTATACGGAGCTTCGTTAGGTTCACACGCTCTTGTCTCATGGTTGTTAAAACATTGTTCAGAAGTTGGTACTACTAATATTGTTGCATTTAATTCGTTATCTCGCGCCATTCTCACGTGGGAATGTTTGGTGTGGTGTGGTCTGATGCCGCACGTATGTACAGTTTTTCATTGGTCATTTTCCTAAAATGTAATTATGTGACGATTAACGTATCTTTTCTTAGAAACCATTATTCACAATTAAACAGAATTTACAGTATACGCTCTTTGTTATTCGAATGAACCGCCATTTTCGTAAAAATATTTTAAAAAATAAAAAACATTAAAAAACAACGTTTGCGCAAAAAAAAGCCGAGAAAAGTAGATCCAAAAGTAAAATTAGGAAAAAAAAACTAAAAAAAATATTTTTTCATTCATTCAAAAAAATGTCAAAATGCAAGCAAAGGAATTTTTAAAAAAATTATTGTTAACCATTTTTTAGAAAATGTAGATAAAATTCCCACATTTTTAGCATTGACTGGCAAGGCATTGTTGTAACACAGAAGATATTAGAACACATAAATAAAGTGTGGCAACACCGATTTGGAAGTTTCTTCCCTCTATGATTTGTTGCAGCGTATTCGTGATGCAAACCTTCCCCTACTTCTTCTAGCGTGCGTAATTCTTTGGAAGGGCCATTAAGTCAGTCTTTGTGAGTAAAAGAAAAAAGATTCTAAGGAATACCGGACTTGAAGGTGAGCATCTCGTAATAATATGTTTTATAACTCGTTATTACTCGTTATCAGGTTTTAAATAACTTTATTGGTGTAAACGCTAATGAAAGAGTCCAAAAAGTATTGTTTCTTTTTATATTCTATTCATCAAAATATTGTTTCGTCATGCATTGTACAACTATACTGGAAACAAAGATTTCGGGAAATTGTGCTTTTCTGCTGATGAATTTATCATTATATTAAAAATTAAATATCAGATGCGTAGATTTGATGGATTTGTTCCGAACGTTTTGATGATAATGAGCGAAGAATTATTGAACCATATTTGAGGGATTCTTAAATAAATAAATAAACAACATAATCAATTTTATTACGTAAAATTATTTCTTTCAGTAACTGAAAGATTACGGATTTATTATTATAATTAAGTTAAATAAACTAACATTTTGAGGTTTTGAACATCCATATAATTGAGTAGCAAGGTTTGAAGATTGGTTGATTGATTGATAATACCTAAATGATTTCATTTTTCATTTATGTTCTGATTAAGCACTGCGATATTGTAAAAGTGGGTTTAATCAGTTTTTGATTGAAAATGCTCATACAGTTTTAGAAGTGAACTTACACAAGAACTACACAGCGCAGCGATTCCGAAAAAAAGTATATTTCCCTCAAATAAATAGCAAAATAGATTTGATGCAAGATTACATATTTTTTTAGTATAAAAAATACAAAGAATATTCTAAGTGTTCAAAAACGTAAAAATTGCTCAAGAATACTCTGTTCAATGACATTTTAAAAGAGGTCAGACGGTTTAAATAAAGCAAAACCCTCAATCCCTACGTCCAGGAATTCAGGAACTGAGCTACATCACACGTAGAGCGGTTTGCCTATACGTGTGTGTGTGTGTGTGTGTGTGTGTGTGTGAGAGAGAGAGAGAGAGAGAGAGAGAGAGAGAGAGAGAGAGAGAGAGAGAGAGAGAGAGAGAGAGAGAGTTGGGAGATTCTAGGTCCTATCTAAATTCTCAGAATTCGGAAGTCTTCGAAGACAGAGAACCACTTTGTGTCTGTACATGTGCCTTGCATTAAATGGAGAGCAATTACTGGAACAGAGGGTGAAGTATTCCTTTACACATGTGTTGGCTAGAATTTGAATCTGTCCCGTTCTGTGAAATTTGTTAAGAAACTGATTTTTTAAGGTCGCCTTTTAACTTCTAGGTCATATACTCTACCACTGTGATTGGTAACAGTGGAAGGAACTCGTAAGAACAACACAAACATCTATGTCCGAGGCGGGATTCGATCCCGCGACCCTTCGAACCAAGGCAGCTACGACCCTTCAGCCTTAGCGACCTCTGCTATCCAGGCAGGCGAGAAACAGGATTGTTTTGTTCTTTGAGATAATTTTTAGTATTGTGCTTCTTTTAGCGTCTATGAAGCAAGACTTTGCACCAATATCGAAATAAATCATATAAGTAAACACCGCGACAACCATTGGCCATGTATTGCCACGTTAATTTGTCGTACAACTTTGAAAACGTTATTGTCGCCAGATTAATCGAGTCAGTCCTTTGATTGGCGCTTTGTTTCAGAGGAAGAACCTTCATCGTGCAAACCTAACGTCGTGACTCATTTTAGATAAACTTTTAACACGTGTTTTGTTATAGATTGGTAGATTCTCTGAGTTTTAGAAGGCATCGTATGATTTGATAAGCTTTCATCGTACATTTTGTCATCTTTCATCGGGAAAATAAACCTGTGAATTCCAAAGCATTGTAGCTGGGCGTTTGAACTTAACCATTTCTTTCCTTTTATATTTATAAATAATGGAGAAGTGAGCCACTTAAAGAATACGAATCAATATTGTAAAGTTGTTGTGGCAGTAATTTGTTCTCTGAAATCTTGTTTATTGGCCCACCTCAAACATGAGCTCTATTTTCGGATATTTTTGACACTTTAAGTCCCCCCCCCCAAAGCTACCGAAAATTTTTATACTCGCCTATTCTCTGCCATATATGACAAAAGTCGTATATCCGTTCTCTGGGTGAGCGAAGTAATTTTCTTAGAACGATTAACATCTAATTTCAAGGTAACAGTATAATAAATGTAATTTTGGGTATAAGTATTAACATCTTATTTGTTTCAAAAACTCGTTTTTCCTAAAACGCGTATCGATCGCAAGACGGTGATTCTTTGACTTCCCAATAGTTAGTCCACAGAGCTTCGTTGGAACTACTGCAATGTTATTCGCGTGATTCTTGTGTGGTTACATGAGCGCTAATTTCAAAGCAAAACCAGAGTTTTACGTAAGTGCTATAATAACGTAAATTTTCACTGGCAACTACATAGAAAACTACTGTCTTGGAATTCACGTTCTTTGTGAATACTTTAAGGGTGATTTAAAGATACAATACATGCCGCTGACGTGTACCAATTGAAATTCTTTAAATTGTAGGCAAGGGGAATAGGCTGTCTTTTCTATCAAGAATGGCTTGATAAATATTAAATACTTGCAGCATATTATTAAGAAAATAATTGTTTGTGTTTTAATATTGTAAGCGTTTCCTGAGCTAGTCTGACTTTACTATTTCTTTAAATAAACGGACATCGTGTTTGCCATATATAACAAAGAAAGGGCACTGTCGATTACACAGAAATCTAAATACATCTTGTTTCATTTGAAAGGCCTAAAACATTGTTGTAAAACATCAGGGTCTATGGTCATCTGATTAAATTCCATTTTCTTTAACATTATATCAAAACTGCTGCTATCCGGTCACTAATGTAAATTTTATATCCTGTAGATTGCTGGTACTTTGAGGGACTGTAGAATATAGCCCCTAGATACACATCTTTATGTGGGGGTTCTACTGTAGAATTACAAGAATTACGTAGAAGATCATGTGATAATAAATTAAGGTTTTATTTATCTTTTGTAAAGCTAATTTTTTCCGTTTCTGGAGTCGGACAATACACGAGATTTAAAGGATAATACAGACCTAGTGGGAGCCAGCCATCATGATTGGAATAATTGGTGAGTCCAATAACGAGTCCAATAAAGGATTCAGCAACCAAATCTCACTATCCGGCGGGATGAGGAATCCCCACCTTCCGTGATAAAGCATGGATAACACTTACGGGACTAATGAGCAATGGCAGTTGGCACGCCTGGAACCACGAAACAATGAATCAGAGCGGAGTCCTTGAACAAACGGCGAAATTGACGCGCTCAAAGGCTCGCACAGACCAGCGCGGTAGATCCGCAGCGGGTGCGGCGCGGAAAGTTCCGAATAGACGTGGCCGCGGAATTCGAGGATCTGTTCACATCGGAGCGCCAATTGACGGCGTTTGGTGACGGTTGGCAAGGTCGCTCGACTCAGAGGGGAGCGAAAACTCCCGAACACGGGCGGACTTCCACGAAACTGGAGCTGCAGCGGAAGAAACGCGTCCGACTGCGTTTCAAATTTCGCCGCCGATTAAACGCTGCTAATCCGTTGCCGCGGCGCTCGCCCGCCACGCAGGTCTGAGGGTGCTCATAAGGCAACGCGTGACGCGAAACTTCCGCTGCGGCAAGTCCGCATAGGCTGCGGATCTTCCGCGTCGGTCTGTGGGAGCCTTTACTCTACGTGCCAGTGACGGTTTCATTATTACATCCGCAATACAGTACATTTGACGCCTAATGCATCACACATGCACATGTAACCATTATCGTGCATATTCCGCATGTTTTGGTGGAAAATTAATTTTCCGAGGAAAATATAGGTGGTATCGTAGGCTTCCGCGGCCAGAGTCATGATCTAGGCTGTCCGGGTGACGCCGCGTCGAAGGTTGGGGTGCCGATGTTTCGACCGACATATCGCGGTCCTCTTCAGGGCTGTACTGCTTGAGGCTCTATGTGGCAGTACAGCCCTGAAGAGGACCGCGATATGTCGGTCGAAACGTCGGCACCCCAGCCTTCGACGCGGCGTCTCCCGGACAGCCTACATTTTTTATATGAATAATTTTGAACGCACGGAGAAATTTAAAAAAAATCTAAGCAGCCTCCATGCTTTTGAGATGTGTGTATGCTTTCGTCAGATTCGAAAAATCCAAAACCAGTGAAACAGTCTCGATTTTGATTGAAAAATACAAATATTTTATGTTTTTACTCTGCCGATTCTCATACTGAGGGTACCGATTTAATTCTCATACTCAGTGCGTCACTAATTGGCATACTTGCTGTCTTGCTGCTCATGGCAAGACTGCCGCTGCTGCGGCAGCCAGGCTCCAAGGCAGATGCCATATGCCTATAATTTATTGATTGATTTTTTTCGTGTTTCCAGGCGCGTCAACTGCTTTGTTCATTAGTTCGGGTTAGTGTAGTGCATGTTTTTATCGGGCGATGGCGGTGATCCCGCTGGATGGCGAGATCCGGCGCCGACCCACCGTCGGCTAGTGGGATTCCCTCTAACCAGGACTCTCCCACCAGCGGGGCACCGCCCCAGCCGGGACAAGCTCTAAGCTCCCGACTGGTCTCCCGGAATATGTGGTAGTGTAGTGCATGTTTGTGTGTGTGTGTGTAAGGGGAGAGCATAGGACAAGGAAGGGGAAGGACAGATCGCGCGCGGTCCGTGACCCGTTTAGTAAGGTACTGCTCCGGCATTCGCCTGGTGCTGCTCGGAGAAACCACGGAAAACTACCGATCAAAGCAGCCGGCCGCTAGAATTCTTCTCCAGACAGCGATTGGATTCGACCTAGCTGAAAAGCTAGTGTCGAAAATCCTGCCTCCGTCAGGACTGGAACCTAGGACCTCCCGTTCAGAGGCGCTGCAGTGACATCAGTTGATGCACTGAGCTACCGCTCCCGGTCCATCCATAAATCTTTACTATTCACGAGTTGGGTTATGAAACAGCAACTTTTATTATTTCCATGTAAAGAACAAATTCAATATTATTGCAGTATTTCTGATGACTTTTTTAAAAAGGTTAATTTATTACAAGGTTATCCCAGAGTAATTTATTTGTTCTTCTGGAGCAGTGTGTGTGACCATTATTGGAAAACCGTTTTGTGGCTTTGGGCAGCAGCTATTCTGCTTCTGAAGGCCACTACTAGATTCTGTTCATCTTCTCCTTGCATTTTCTCCAGTGGGTGTACGTGGTGTCTCCTCACGCTAACCCGCTGGATGCCGCGCGTGCATCCCGTCGTGCTTTATAATCTGCACCACTTCGTGGCATTGCGCGTGCAGGAACAGTTGAATGAACTGGCGAGAACCGGCTCAAACTTACTGCCGTGTTTTGTTCGGTTGCCACCGTGGCGCTGCTTGCAGTGGGGCCCGACTAGCACTCGACCCTTTTCGCGGTGGACCAGAATGATGTTCTCGGTAGTTAAAACTCAAAAAAAAAAAAAAGAGTTTGATTTCAGGTATTTCGATTGTCAGTGTTTGTAGTTGAAAGGTTTGGTACATTTGTAGTAGGACTACAAACGTCAGGTTGGGTACAGGCGGACAAGCTGGCGTACTGGATCTGTACTTGTACTGGATCTGTATGCACTTGTAGTGTCCGAGCACAAATAATTATGTAAAATATTTTTGCATTAACCATAATTATTTTCAACGTTGCTCTCATATTTGATGTATCAATACACACGTTTAGAAATTCACAAATAAATGTATAATAACTAAAGAACAACTGAAAGTTGATATCAGTCTTTCGATGAATTGCTTATTATTGAAATAAAATATAACTTAGCGTATTGGTACTAACTGTAGTGATTACTTTCGTAAGAACAAAATATTCATTAAATGCCAATATTACTCGGCCCGCAATGTAAGTACTATGAAAGTAAAATCCAAAGAAATCTGTAAAAAGGTTTTATACAAAATGGAGTACGTATAAACGTTAGTGGAAGTATAAACGCACGTTACTCTCGTACTTAGTAAAACTAGACGTATCATAACATGTGTTACCTATAAAGGATTTCGAATACATTCAGGAGCTTTGTTGGTTACGCCCTGCTTTTGTTGTTGTCCGTTGCATACTTTGTCCATTGATCACACCCAGCATTGATAGTATTGTTGAGATTGTTCAGAGGTTACCCCACTTACCAACGCTTACTAATTGTTTTTTGTTTGTTTTTTTTACGTCGAGTTTAATTTAATAGGTCCACCGCCAGACACAACACCAACAACCGTATCATTTATTCCATTCGTTTCTTTTATCGTTGCTTGACCGAGCTAGTTGGAGATCTGTGAAAGTTGTCGGAAGGTTTAAATTTGCCCAGCACTTTATCCATAGTTATTTTACATGCTACAAAATACCCGCGATTTTCTGCTTCACGAAAATCTACCGACCCCAGCCGAACCCGTGAAGAGGTAAACCTTATTTTGGAAGCAGGGCGCTAAACTTCATACCATTGGGACAGGGTCTGCCATATTATTTTTCGTAATGTTTTACATCGTATCATACAATCACTAATCAGCGACCTTGGAAACCTGTATAGATGAGTTTCTAAGTGAATGAATTCGAGGTCATTTCAGCAGTCGGCCACGTTTTACTTAGTGGTTGACCATATATTAATTTTTCAACCTTTGCGAAAATAATTCCTTTCATTTAATCTTACGCCACAACAATAAAACATTAAAATATTAACAAATTAAATATAAAAATAGTTTTGATGCATAAATTGTTACAATGAATGGAAATATTTTTTCTGTGATGGTATATTGATTGATTATATTAGATTACGAAGCAAATGTTCAAAACTGATCTTAAAGATATTCTAGAATCCAGTTAAATTAGCACTGTATATTCCCATCCATGCTTCATCCACGATGGCGTATGCCCGACTTGTCAGTAATTTTGTCACCTGTCACCTGTGTAATTTTGTTCAGCCAAACAATTCCTTCTCATTCTCAAACTCCTCCTCCTGATTGTTGTAGTCAGCAGCGTGAACTAATTCTTACTTTAATGTATGTTTTTATGTTTATCTCAAATGAAATTAATTCAAATTGTTTTTATTGTTATGTAATTTGTTTTTACGTATAGTAAACCGGGGTGTTGACGCAAGCCTTACGTAATTATTTAAGGGGGAAGGGTTCACACTAGCAATACAGGTGTGTTATAGTGGGAGAGAGGATATTCAAAATACACCATATTTGCGTTACGTAATTCAGGGACCTGTTATTCCGTCACTGTATAATGCGAACAAACGTGCGCTACTACTACTTTCAGCTTTAAAAGAAATTACTACAAACAGAATCCATAAACACCTGAGCAATTGCTCTTATAATGAACAATTTCTCCATTTTTGCTGGACAATGGCGCAATTGCTTGCTTTTCATTTGAATAAAATGAGCATTTTCGTCTAGCGCGAAGCGTTTACTTCGAATTTTCTCAGTCGATCATGCTGACATTTCGGCCATCTTGTTGTGGCCTCCTTCAGAGCTGTACTGTCCAGCAGTATAGCCAAGAATTAAATAACTCCGACCGCGGAAGCCCGCGAAATCCTCATAAAAGCGACTGTTGTGAGCCGGTTGCGAGGTTACAGGTGAGTGAATAATGGAAGATTTCTGACAATTTTCTCTACAAATGGTGTACAAGGCAAGAAGAGTTAATAGTAATTATAAAACTTTATTCATTTTCCTCGCGAAAAATGTTCAGTGGATCTCTAATTATTTTCTTGACGAGTGTAATGAAACGTAAATACGAATATTTTTGTGTTATTTAAAGTATGTTAGAAAATACGAAACATATGCACGACAACTGTATCACTTAACTTAACATGGCGGCAGCACCAGGAACAAGTACGCGTTGCAGATAAACAAAACAAAAATCGACCAATCACAACCCACCAGTTGGTGAGCAATTACTCCGAAAGAGAAGTAAATGCACCAAGTTCCAATAAACTTTTTGTTTGACAAGAAGCTGTTGCTAATGGGAAGTATTCATTCCTACTTGTAGTCGTAATCACTTTCTCACTTTTTCCACATCATCCGCTACGTGTACCGGCCGGCTGTTGACGCACGTGAGCGCTAATCCTTCGTTACTCACATCGCCACATGTGAAGTGCAATACGACCGCGTTATGTTGATGTGCTTATTCTTTACCGACCCGAGCATCTTACGTAACCGCAACTAATTAACTCGCGGATCTAAATGCGTTAATTGTTGTTAATTGTATTCGTGGTTGAATGGCCTCCGCCATGTAGGGGCTTTAAACAGCGTCCGATACGCCGAACCTAACTTTTCGTGCAACGCAAATTGAGGACGGTTTTTTCAAAATTCTATAATGCAAAATGTAGTTTTTCATAAAGCAATAGCCGAGAATGCATTTATATCGGTTTTTGCTTCAATCTTCTGATTTTGAAGGCTTGAAGCTATAGTTTTCTAAAGAAGTTTTCCTAAAACCTAATTTCAGGAATGATAAAACGGGTCAAAAAATGCCTAAACGATGTATAACCTGTATTTAGCATTTATCGGGTTTAGAAAAAAAACTTCCTCAATTGTGCACGCTGAATAGAAATGAATGCATTTCTTTCAATTTTTATACCTGTACTACTTTGCTTAACTGCCACCAAGTGTTCGCGCAATTTTCAGAAGTAAATTATTATTTCTATTATTATTATTATTATTATTATTATTATTATTATTATTAAGTTAATGTTGTGGAATAAAAAGTCAGAAGTTATAGTAATTAATTTTCCTTGACGATGAAGTTGCTGTATCTACGAGAGAAAGGTATTAACTCATGAGGTTCGATAAGAGCGTTTGAAGTATCGTTATCAAGTAGATAGTGTCTTTATCGTCCTGTGTAATATTTTATTTTATTCCACTTTTTAGTGAAATGGAAAATAAAAAAAATACGTTAGGTTACGTCGTTGCGTTACCACATAGTCAGTCCAGGAGAGAAGATTAAACACAAAGCGTATCTGTTAAACAATTGAGGCCGTGCAAAGCTAAAGGAGCTAAGTAAAATTTTCGAAACGAAGGTTTTGACGTAAAGATATTATATAAATTGTGGCCAATACACAGGTAAAACAGCGACTTTCAAAAACACTTTCCAAGTAGTTGTATCATCTATCTAGAGACGGCTCTAGTTGCATGTCAATAAACCAAATTCGTAGTTTTCATTGATTTCCAAAGAAAAATATATTTGTCTCTTAGCTCCTTCGGATTTTCAGGGTCTTAATTATTGTGAAAAGTGACTTGGCTACCAACCAATAGCAAATGTCTCACGTGCAACTTCATTGTATGACATTTCCCACATCATGTTGTTCATTGGCAAAACCAACAATGATCATCAGCGACCCCTTTAATTAATTGCTTGTTAGTGATTCTGGGCACGTCATCTAACGAGGTCATTAGTCCCGTAAGTGTAGTGCATGCTTTTTTCATCGTGAGGTGGCGGTGATCTTCCCCCACTGGATGGCGAGATGCGACGTCGATCCTTTAATGCCCTCGAAGTTTCTGGACATTAATTCTGAGACACCCTCTGTTCTACAGCGCATTCCACTCAAGCTCCATTATAAAATTCCCCTCGCGCGGGTAGTGGGGCGGACGGGTGGGAGCGGAGCTTGACGGGGCGTTGGACAAAAAAAGGTTGGGGGAGCAGCGGCGAGGTGTAGGGGCGGGGCAGAGCGGAGCGATGAGCGGGCAGAGCAGAGATGGAGCTGGGCAGAGCGTGGTGGAGAGGGGAGGGGGAGAGGGCGGGGTGGAGATGGGCAGTGGGCGGTTAGAAGCAGGGCGTGGCGTGGCGAGACGGGGTGGAGGGCGGAGAGGAGTGGCGCCGTGGCCTTGGTGTGGGCGTGGGCGGGAGCGGCTGCCGCCCTCGCGTGCTGGCCCGCACCGCCACGTGCGCCCGCCATGGGCCACGCCCCTTTTCCTTTCTCCCTCGCGCCGCGCCGCCCACGGCCAATGCCGCGCCTGCTCCGGCCGCCGCTGTGGGCGCCCGGCATGCAAGCATGGCTCGTGCCAACATTCAGCGGCCATACACGAGCAAGCATGACTCGCGCGGGACTATAATGAGTAGGGAGCAGATTTTAATGAAATATCTTTTTTCTATTCACTTTAGAACAGTGCCGTTTGGTTTAGAAATTCATTTTATGTTATGACAATAGAAAATGTCCCATTTTTATACGTCTTGCATTTTTTGTCGATTTCGACTAATAAGTGATTTTTTACCCTTTTGCGTGATTTTAATGCATTTTTTGCTGATTTCAACGATTTTAATGTCATTTTTAATGGAACTTCAAATAATATTTACGGGATGCAACAAATGTTCTTCACAGAATTAATCAGTAGCATATTCTATTTGTTCGCTCAAAAATTGGTTTGACAGGCTTTGTGAGTATGTAATTTTTATGAAGTGGATCAGCGCCATTACCGGTTCGACCGATGTCGGGATTACTAAAGACAGATTTCCTGGTAAAGAACAGTACAATCCAAACGTTTGGAAGTCGAGTTCACTCGGACGAATGAAAGAAGCCTCGATTACATCAGTAACGTGTCCAACAGCTTCAGTTGTTTATCCGAACGGTTTTTGATAATATTTTTTACGTAATTTTTCTGTGGTCTTGGCATTTTTAAAGCATTTTAAGAGCATTTTACTCATCATTTTTGGCGATGTGCTAGGTCATCAAAATCCGTACCCTAATAATGAGCATGTCCGGCTTGCAGGCAAGTCTCACGACCAAGCCTGACTCGAAGTCATCGCGCGCCCGAGGTGTGATGGGTTCTCATACACGGGCAAGCCCGGTTTGCAAGCGTGGTTCGCGACACTCATTAAAGTCTCACCCCACACGAACAAGCCCGGCTCGCAAGCATGGCTTACGACCGACGTGAAGGGTGCAGATACACGTAATATAATGATATTACATACTCGTGGTAGACATAGTAGTATCGACAACATTAGTTACGGTGGACAAGAATTTGGTGAAAAACAATGTAATGATGGAAATAGTCAGGTAAAAATAGAATTTCGGACGGAAAATCTGATCCAGGTTGAACGTGAAATACAGCGAGAAACAGAAAACGCGTGAAAAAGTAGAAATGCTTCAAAGAACTTTTCCATCTCCGATTAGGCGAGAGAAAATCTCTCAAGTTTCTGTGGATGGGTGGGGCTGTCATTCTTTTATTCGTTTGAATAATTGATTGTTTTGTTTCCGTACGTGTCAACTGCTATGGTCATTAGTCCTGTGGTGAAGTGCGGTTATAATCCGGCAGGAGGCGGATTCCACCCGCAGAAATTCAATGCCGAACTGCACGGCCTGTTTGTGAGGTTGCCCCCTCTCCAGGTGTATCCTCCAGTAGTACACTGCCCCACCTGCAACAAACTCTAAGGAACCCATTGGAAGAAAATTCAGAATTACTTTAGTAATTTAACATACAGGTAAGGCCCAAACACTTTTTTGACAATCACCGTATCGTGAATGAGGGGCTGAATCCTGTTCCACATTCAACTGTGACTGGTTGGCAAAAACGAAGACTTTGTTGATCACTACTTCCCTGAATGGAGGAAACGTATAGCTAGTGAAATCTATAACACAATGACATGGAAAAAGAGTTCCCGTTAAGTTAAAAATTAGAAATGCATAAACATCTGAAGAGGGAGAAAAACGAATCTCCGAAACGTTATCTAATGTAATGATATGTAGTTAATAAAAACAGAAACAAGTCGATAAGGTGATTGTCAAAAAAGTGCTTGGATCGTGCCTGTATGCCAAATTACTAAAGAAATTGAATGACAATCTGTACCTTAAGAAGTACATAAAAATTCTTAATTACGTCCCCTCAGAGCGACCGGCAGCTAGAACCCTTCATCCCATGTCCCACATTTCTCGCTGGCGGAGTGTGTTGCGGGCGCCAGTGCATCGCAAAGGTTGGCAGCGGTGGATGCCCTGTTCCACGCCGCCCGGAAGCTGCCCACCGGAAGCGGATGTGGTGCGTGTGGACGGCGTAAACGCGGCGGTGGCCCCACCTGCACACGTGACCGGGGACGTACTATTTGCGTTACGAGCTCCCCGCTGCCTTTGGCTCTGAAGAAGAAAACAGGAAAAGACTGAAGTGCGAAAAGGAAGTCCGCGGAATTTTAAATTCAGACGCGCCAAGTTTATTTTAAAAATTAATTTATTGAAGTTTACGGGGGTGGTTTAAAAAGAGGTCATATGATGTACCGGCATGAACCCATTAGTTCGGGAGTGTATTCAAAATATTTCTTTCTCTGACATGTTTTATTTTTTGGGAAACCATATGGCGATTATTCATTATTGTGTTATCGTTTCACATTCTGAATGTTATTTAAAGAATAAATATCATCGTTTAGTATTTTTAGTTTTACAAATAAAAAAAATAGAATAAAACGTCTGGATGTATTAGCAACTAATGGGTAGAAGAACATCCCACCCCGTCCACAGATGTCAACTCGTGAGGGTCTTTGATAAGATGTCATGTAGGGTTTTTTAAAAACATTTTCTCATACAGTGAAGCAAGCGCTTTATAAGATTGAACAGAACTAAAAGTTCGCATGCGTAGTACTTAGAGTTACAAACAGGAGAGCGAGGATGCTTCCTCTGGAGACCTCAATAATCAGCAGTTGTTGTGACCGAGAATGTATGGGAGAATGGGGGTGTAGTTACAATTACAGAAAGAAAAAAGTTAGAGAAAGTATGTTTGGGAAATCATGCGTTTCTCTTTAGGGCGGTTTAAATTTCTCGTTTCGGGTTCTAGATTTGATACTTCGGCGTTGTTTATAGTTTTTTTTATGGTTGAGTATGAGAGTTGCAACGGGAATGATACGGAAAGAAAAAATATTTGATTCATGACTGATATAATGATCAATGATGTGAAGAAACAAACTCCATGTGTAGTTGCATGTTTGACGCGTACCCAGGCGCTTTGACGGCCGTGCGAAGGATTTTATTTATGAATTTTTGGAGCGTTATACATTCCGAAGGGGCAGCTCCTCCTCAGACCGGACATGCATATATAATTATGAGACGCATGGCAGATTTGTAAAATAATAGGAAGAAATCTGTTTAAAGAGGTGTCTCTTTATTTATTAAAGGATACAATTTAAAAAGTACGACCTGGGCCTGATTACATTTATTTAAAATGTGCACTTTCCAAGTTAGAATGGTATCAAGGAGCAATCTTCTATATTTTATCGGTTTATTTGAAGGATTCCGAGGACCGTTTTGATTAATTATTTTTGATTATTTATTTGAAATAATTATATGAAAATGGGTTTGTTGATGCGTCGAAGAGTGAATATTTTAGCTTAGGGTTATTGACACTGCGTTGTTGTAAGGGATAATAAAACCACAAAACACATTATATAAACAATTTTTCATATTAACATTACCAGTTTCACTGAATAACATTTCATTCCAGTGCTTACATAGACAACTATCAGCTGTCAACTAAAGTTGCGCAATTCAAATCGGACCGAAAGATTACAATTAAAGTTACACTTATGTTTGTAGTAGTTAGAGACTATTGGACCCCGATCTGGATGATAGAATGGTCGTTATTGTGGCATTGTTAGACTTTTTCTGTATCACCGTCTTAATACAGGTAAAGAAACAGATCAAAATATATTAATTTCATTATTCATTTAAATAAGGGCAATTTTATAGTAATTTAATAACATTTAAACTTTTTGAACAAGAAATATCTTCCGTATCCGCGTAAGAAATAATAAATATATATAATATAAAAAATATATTTTAATATAAAAAAATAATCAGAGAATTTTATTGCAATTGCATGACCAGTTCAACTCTTATTAAATCTTGACTTGGATGTCATGTATTTTGATCATCTGAATCGTATAATAATTTTTGGCCCTACTTGTCCCCACCACACAGTAAAAAAATAAATTTTGGGTGCAACCCTTCTGAAACATTTAATAATTTATCTGTACTACAAATTTAAGGTTTTTTTAGAGTACCTTTTGGATTTGTTGTCGTGGAAACAAACGCTACATTGGTTATAATCTACAGAGGTGTAGAAAGAACTTCTGTGGAAATATGTTGTATCATTTTTTCGCACTTAAAGAATATTTTTTAAATAAAAAGTTTACGATCTGAATGGTGTTGTCACTCGAAAACAGTTAATGGCGATTAATGAACGCCAATAGCTGATAGTTTTATTCATTGTTCCTCACTTTTTTGTGGGGGGCTAAAGGATTTTTACACTCACAACGACCGTGATTCTTGTCATTTCATTTACGTAGATCATACTCAATGGAACCTTAATTAAGACAAGTTTTCTCACTCTCATTGTGCTGAGTTTTTTGGGATTTTTCCTGTGAGAAGGCGATCGCATCTGAATTGCAAATGATTCTCTCTGTCGTAATGGAACTTTTTGTGGAGGAACGCCGACTCCTTTTCCAAATTATATATATATATATATATATATATATATATATATATATATATATGTGTTATGTATATTATGCCCAGGCGAATGCCAGAGCAGTAACTAACAAACGGACCACCGATAGCGCGATCATCCTCTCCCTTACAGACACATTTACAATTAGACGCATTTCAATACCACATTTAATTATCCTTTTAGATCCATTGTTCACTTAGATATGGTGAGTAGTTGTAGTAGTAGTAGTAAATAATAATAATAATAATAATAATAATAATAATGTGGAAACGCATAGTCAGAGAATATCCAATACAATGTTTCCTTGGACACTTAAATTAATTATGCTTTATAAAATATCCTGTGCACGAAACATCTAAGAGTAGATAAGGCCTTGAATACAAAAGACATCCATGCCGGATTCAGATTTAATTAGTCTTTTTGTATGTGATTCACGTAATCGCAATTACGTAGGTGTGGGACCACTGTATGATGAGTCTTTGAACTACGTTGTTTTCATTTGACTCAAGGTTAAGAGAAGAAACGTTAGATAACATTTGGTTTTAAAATGTTGAGTGTGAAATTATTGAATGCGTCTAAAAAAACAACTAAGTATTGAAAAATAACACACGGCTATTGTCCTACAGCCACAGGCATCTTAATCGTTTCAAAATTCATGTTTTCCTGAAGGCCGAGTGTGGCAAAATATAGCTCTGAGATACCACACATATAAATTCGCAAGTACGTTGGCTGAATGTCAAAGGTAGTCAACGCTCAGGCAAAGCATCCAATGAAAAATGTATAGAGTGAACTCCGGGTAAGAAGCACAATAGTTGGACTCTTGCCACAACCGTATGTCCTTTCTCCCTTTTGCGCGTCTTCTTTGTTGTTTCTTCCCTTCCCTTTGTAGGTTTCTTCTCCAAAAAGTAAATGTCCTTTCCTAAAATCTTCCACAGGTATTTCCTAAAATTAGGTGCACTAGAACGTTTAAAAAATACCATTGTAGATAGATAAAAATATTTTTATGAAAATATAATATAATGATAAATTTATTAATCAAACGAGTACTATTTCGGGTCATTTAAATAGTCATCAAAATAAAATCTCGAGACATACACATCTTATGAGAAGAAAGTTTTCTAGGTTGTTTTTCACTACTACAAATTATGTATAGTTGTAGTTTGTACTGGCTGCATTAAAAAAAATATTCTCCAAAACGAGTTTTGATGAACAGCGCAGCGAAGGAACTTAACCTTAACAGGTTGAGAAGTGTCCGAATGAGGGAGATTTTTCCACCGCTCTGTTGCTTAGTTGTCGATCTGGCTGGGCCTTACACTACCCTACACTCGTATAGAATTCAACGTATTGAATTAAAGGGATTTAAATGCTGAGTGATTTGGAATATTCAGAAAATGTGCGGAACAGGGCAGCAAGCGATCTCCCTAAAAGAAATGACTGGGAATTCATGCATGTGACACCTATTTCAAAAAGTAGACTCTTTATAAGTTAGAATCGGTCATTTACAGAATATCTCAAGAAACGACTGTTGAATCTAGACGATGACACTTCAACAACTCTGACCAGGAGGTCATACGATGGAGGCCCGACGGTAGGAGATTTTCGATGCTAGCGGCATAGCTCCGTGGAATTCAACCACTCTGGAGGATAATTATTGTGGCCGGAGGAAACTACGAAAAACTATCAATACGAGTAGAGTTCTTCTCCAATCAGCGGCTGAATTCAACCTAGCTACAGTCGACTCCGGTTTTTTCTTCAAGGGACTAACTGTATCAGAGGTTCACTATATTCGATGATGAAAAAATTGAATAGAATTTCTCCATAATGATTAATTTTATGAATATAGAGATACAGCAAAATGCATTAACAGCACGAACTGAATATTTCAATATCTTTATTTGACCTTAAAAATATGAATTATTTTCAATAGTTTGCTTCTTAATTATTCCTTTTTCCTTTTTATTTTACTTTTTCCTTATTTTCTCCAGATCCTTCTCCATAGAGGTTTTGCTCTCCGAACTTGATTCTGAATTTTCAACTGTATCTAAATGTCGTAATGCAGTCTTGGCACCCTTCAATGCCTCTTACATTGTTGAAACACCGTTCCATTCTCGGAAGGACCTTTTACTCGCCTAATAACATACGAGATCCTTTCGGTAGCGGCATGGCGCAAGCCATGAAACTCATCGCTGAACGAAACATTCCGATTCCACTATCTCCACCTTCCGGTTTCTTGGTTTATGACCTTTGGCCGATGATAGTTTTTACACACCACCTAGTGTTGGAATTTGTTCAACTGAAGGGATACACACACACACACACACACAGGAGTTTATGCACCCTCGAACGTTAAAGCCCCATCGTTCTTCTGCTCATGCGCAGTTCAAGTTTCGTATTACTTTTGTGCATCTGCGCATGCGTAGAAGATGGATAGTTGTGCATTCTATGGCGTGCACTAACTCTCTGCTGAGTAATATTCATCGATGTTTTCCGGGAGACCGGTCGGGAACTTTGAGCTTCTCCCGGTTGGGGCAGTGCCCCGCTAGTAGGAGATACCTCATTAGGGAAAGTCACGCTACCCGACGTCTAGATTGGCGCCAAATTTCACCATCCAGCGGGGGAAGATTACCGCCACCTCCTGCGATAAAATCACTCACAGCAGGGCTGGATAGCTGATGTCGTAGGTATCTCGGCTCGAAGGGTCGCAGGACTGAATCCTACCTTGGGCATGGATATTTGTGTGTGTTCGTGCTGTCCTTATGTGCTGTTCTTACATTTTCCCCTACAGTTAAAACAATCACAGTGGTCGCTATATTACCTACATGTTAAAAAGCGACCTAAAAAAATAGCATACACTACATCAGTGGCGAATTCCCCGATACATCGCGTATACCGCCGGTATACCTAGTAATTCGAAGTGTATAGTAAATATTTCATAAGTTTGGTAATCCTCTAAAGTGTTATTGAAATTTTGAAAGCTTTAAAACAGATAACGTAACTCTTTTGCTACCCAGAGTCAGTCTTTCTTCCGCATCCGTTAGCGCAATGAAGTGCGTTAGGATGAGAAGTTTCAAAGAGTTCTTAATGCTGTCTAGAAAAATCTCTAGCGCAGGCGAAGGCACCGCATGCCCGCCGCGATAACCTAGGGCTCCTCATGATTCCAGGGTGGGGGAGGGGAGGATGCGCGTCTAGACGGTCGGTAGGCACCGCAAAATATTGCGATGAACAGTCGTTCTGCGGCCGTTCATAAGTTACGCTTCTCTCAAGTTATTGAGAAAATGGAGTGTGTAAATGATTCAGAATGTAGTGATTTGTGTAATTGTCTTATAGAACAATTATTAAGGACAAAAGTTCATACTATTGGGATTTCAGAAAAGCTCAAAATAAAAGACAATGGTAGCTTCCATAAAGTGCGGTATACGAGTACATGAAATAATGTTCAGTATTCTGTACCACTGCACTACACTTACGAGATTAATGGCCTTAGCAGTTGACGCGCTCGTAAACCCGACATAATCCATCAACCGAGGCAAATGGGCTTGCAGTCGACTCCGGTTATAGCGAACGCCCGTGGACCAGTGTTTGGTTCGATAACCGGAGTGGAGTGCGCAATGAGCGGCGGGGGGCGCAGGGACTTGCAGAGCGCGGGCGCAGTCGTAGCCTTGAGTCCCGGATTGGCCCCGCTGCACGGCGGCGCCGCCGCCGCCACGCGCGGATGCTGCTCGATGCCCTGCTGCAGGTGGCGCGCTCTCGCTCTCGCTCTCTTCTCTCTCTCTCTCTCTCTCTCTCTCTCTCTCTCTCTCTCTCTCTCTCTCTCGAGTCACACAGCTGGGCGCAGCTTGCGCAGGGACGGTCCCAGCCTATCATTTTGAGGGGGGATCACAGATTTTGGTTAAAATCGAAAAAATATTTTATCAATATATATATATATTGATATATATTGACTCAAGTACAGCAATATATATATATATATATATATATATATATATATATATATATATATATATATATATATATATATATATTGCTGTACTTGAGTTTTCGTAACGTGACGCATGGGGGGCTTGTATTCACGATGGAATATGGCACGGACTTTTGCGTCTTTAACGGTCCTGCTGCATGATCGCGACCTATCGAGCAGTACTGCATATCAAGTGACATCTAGCGGCACGACCGAGAAAGAAGCGAAAAGCCGTGCCCTGTTCCATCGTGAAGACAACCCCCCCATGCGTCACGTTACGAAAACTCAAGTATATACAATGTTATTTTTAAATAATATCATTATGACATATTTAAATAAATTTTGGCTAATAAGAAAGGTGACAAGCGTTTTCCTGTAGGCCTTTGGGGGCCATGCCCTTTCCCCCTCGTGGATCCGTCACTGAGCTGAGGCGCAGTCAGACGCTAACTAGAGAAATCTGGCGGTCGGCTACTCTCATCGTTAGTTTTCCGGGGTTGTTCCAGTCAATGCCAAGTGCATGCCGGAGAAGTACCGTAACAAACGGGCCATGGACAGTGCGCGATCTTTCCTTCCTTTTCCTTGCGCTATCCTCACACTTTACACATACACACACTAACATGCACTACAGTATCATGCTAATCATTTGACGCTTCGCAACCCATTGCCGAGTTGACGATGAATAACCGGCCTTCGAGCTTCGCATATTTGCAAATTCGCTAGTAATTCGCCGTTTTTGCAAATGCATTCCCTTAATATTTTGATGAATATGGTCATACTATGTACTTTGGCCAATGGCATTACTGTTAGGCCCTGGAAAGAATACTCCAGAATACTCCCTCGAGTGACTTGCAGAGAGAGAGAGAGAGAGAGAGAGAGAGGAAGTGAACAAAAATGCGGTAATAGAGAATAAGGCTCGTGGTACGAGACAGTATGAGGGGAAGAGAGGGACGTAATGAAGAGAGGGGAAGACAAGTCGTTCAAACACTAGCAAACCCAGCTCGTCGTGTAATTCAACAAGTGAGGTCCGATGAAGAAGTTACATAATTTTTGTGAAGATGGAGTTTTGATGTATAGCAAGTTATACATGACTAAATCTATAATACACATTGCAAATCTGAATTTAATCTTCATGATCTAATAAATATACTGAAATTAATCTTTTTGAAATATTATGTGCTTTAGAATGATCACATGAAATTTTCTGTGTACTTTTCTTGAAAATCAGTTTTGTGACTGCCTTTACCTGAATATCATCGCTCTTGTGGTAGGTTTAACGGGCATTGAACGCTGTCCTGTGAGACGTCACTCGAAGTTTGGCAAACGATGTTGTGTTACCGCGGTACTTGACACGTGACATCGGAGAGGAAGTAAAGCCGGCTGCCGCATGTTGTAGGTTTACTGCATGTAAGGCCTAAATAAAGCACCTGAACTAAATTGAAATCGCCCATTTCGTCGAACGAGTGATAGCAGCTTTCGCGACTAGATGTCAACAGGAGCGTAGTGAAATTTGTGTGAACAGAAAAGTCCGGCCTGGAAACCTGAGCCTCACGACTTAAAATAAGGCAGAATTGAATTGAATTGAATTGAATTGAATGTTCGTGTAACGGCCTTAAGTAGCGTGTTGTCGCCGCAGCAGACTAACGTGTCTCGCTCGAGGGATCCCTGCTCGTGTGCCGCAGGTGGCGCTCTAGAGTGACTTGCAGAGTGGTGAGAGAAAATGAACGAAAATGAGATAATGCACAATAATGATGCACGTGCTACGAGAGAGTGGAGGAGGCGGAGGAGGAAAACAATGACAGTCGTGTTGTGCCGCTGTGCAACAGCCAGTCTAACTGGCGACTGAGGTTCGGATTGAGATCCGACAAACCAACATTGCTCATGTACAGTCAGACCTCCACATGTCGAATCTGACAGTTCCTTCGATATTATTCGGTATAGTATAGAAACTTCTTTGTATAGAAATAATTATACAATTTTTGTAGATACTTTTAAACAATTTCAAAAGAATGGAGTAAAATGGAAAATTCAATCATAAATAATTAACAAATGTTATAATCATTCGTACCACAAATTTATGTATAGTAAAATAAAATTAGTATTGCATACGTACGTCAATAAAGCATTGAATTTAAACTTTAAGAAAATCTAAAGTCTTGTTGTATATATGACGCAATCTATTCAATATACTGTTCACACTTGTTAACCAGCTGGAACATTTCATCTGAAACATTTTATCTCAATCGAAAACTATCAAATTGTTGAACATACTTTGTAGTATGTTCTGTACGTTTATATTTCATAAAAAAATTTAGTCAAGTTAGAAAATGAGTTCCATGTACAGAATTTTTTTTTTTTCGATATATAGTAACGTTTTTAAACGGAATTTACAAAGGGTAGAAAAGTAATTATATTTAAAGAGAATTTCCATATACAACGGTTCGATATACGGAATTCCAACTGTGTATGTTGCACGATCAGGGTTGCTGTTGATTGATTATTTCCGGGCACGAAACCTGCTACGGTCATTAGTCCTGTTAGTGTAGAGAAAGTTATTTCGTCAACACGTCGGCTGGCGGGGCATTTCCTCCAAAAAGGCCTCCGCTCCAGCCAGGACAAACGCTGAGCTCCCGGCGTGTCGTAGTGAGGTACATACGAGTGTGTAGTGTCGTAGTGTGGTGAATTCAAATAAATTTATTCTGGTTGGTCGGTTGTTACTGATTCCGGGCACGTCAACTACCGAGGTCATTAGTCCCGTGTTGTTCTACGGAAGATGGCGTCTTCCTCCGTTGGATGGCGAGATCCGGCGCCTACCTACCGTCGGCTAGCGGTTTTCCACAACCAGGACTCTCCCACCAGTGAGGCACCGCCCCAGTCGGGACAAGCTCTAAGCTCCCGACCGGCCTTCCGGGATATGTGGTAGTGTAGTGAATGTTAGAGTAAGTGTGTGTGTAAGGGGAGAGGATAAGGAATGGGAAGGAGAGATCACGCGCGGTCCGTGGCCCGTTTGTTAAGGTATTGCTCCGACATTCGCCTGGTGTTGAACGGAGAAACCACGAAAAACTACCGATCAGAGTAGCCGGCCGCTAGAATTCTCCAGACAGCAGTTGACTGCGCCTTCCATCCATCCTTTGGTTTTCGTCGGTTACCGATATTCATTGGTACACGAGTGTTAAAGGATACTGTGTTAGGCAGCCATTCTGTTCGTCTCTTGAATGTGAATTGCTCGAACAAAGCCGGAATTATGTCACCAAAGTACGTGACCATGGAAGAATAAGGGAATGCGTTAAAAAACTTCGCATGTCTGTTCCATAGTCGCTGGACACAATTGCTCATTGTAGGAGTTTCCTCTAATGTGGATCTCACGATTGTTTCCGAAAATCAGCCTCCATTGAGTGCATTGCGAAATACAACGTACCTCCACGACGGGTCTGTTAAAATTGAAATTGAGTGTTAAATATGTTTCTTCTGATTGAAGATTTCGAATTGTTAACGAAATTTTTCATTATAATATATATATATATATATATATATATATATATATATATATATATATATATATATTAGATTTCCGAACGCGTCTAAAATTACTTATTAATTTAATAGAAATAATCATATATATTTAGTATAATTTAATAATAATTCTGAGGCTACCGGAACGCCGTTCCGTCGCGTTCCTCCATAAATAGTGTGTGGCCTGTGTGTGTGTGTTTGTGTGTGTGTGTGTATTCATGGATGTGGTGGTGCCTCATTGGTGGGAGATACCTGGTTGGGGAAAATCTCGCTAATCGCCGTGTAGGTCAGCGCAGGATCTCGCCATTCACTGGGGAAAGACCACCGCCACCTCCGAAAGAAAAAGACTTGCACTACTCTTACGGAACCAATCTTAGCAGGTGAGGCGCCCGGAATCACTACCAATCAATCAATCTATATAGTATTAAAAGCTTGTAATGAATTATGCTTATCGTTCAAATATTTATACCAATAAAGTATTCATTTATTAGCTTCTAATTTCTATGTCACTTTCTCGAGTTCTAATACAAAGAAAACATTGTGAAGGTAAAAAGAACTTGTTTCCGTTGTAAGCGATGTGTCGAGGGCGTGGCAGAGAGGCAGTCAAGGTCGGGCAAAGAACCGATCTCTGGCGGTCCGTGACCTGCTCTTGAGGGTGCTGCTCCTGCATTTGCCTGACGTGACCTCAGAAACCCTCGTAAGGAACCAAATTGAAGCCTACTCTTTAGAGATCTCTTTCAGGTACTTGTGCCTAGTCATTCTTTTGTTGCAAACTAGCGGATCCGTCAATGCTTCGCAGTTGCAGTGTATTATACAAATACAGTTCAAGTTCAAAATATATTTATTTAATCAAGATTAACTGCGCATTAACTACACTTAACTGTATTTTACTACTCTTTGCCACACTACACTACAGTCTAAAAATTAAATATTGGAATAAAGTTGTGCATTTCCAGCATTTGGTTTCGACTTCCTACTTTCTAGATCGTACTTCGTTGTTATTCGATACTACGAGTCAAAACGAGGCATGTAGTTCAAATGGTGTCGATAGATCGCACTTCAAGCAAGGTTCTCTGCGAATGACGTAGAGACCAACTTGTCGATTAACTTTGCATAAACAATCCCCTACATATCCGATTTAATTTAAAACAATCTTTAAATACTCACAATACTAATGAGAACAAAGTGTAAAAATTTCAGCGGAATCGGTCGAATAGTTTTTGCGTCTATATGCGAAAGATATACGCACCTTCCCTTTTATTTATGTATAGATTTTCTTTTATTGGTATGTTTCATATATACAGGATGCTTCAATAAATGTTCTTAACTTCTAAGTCACTAATAGGGGTGCAGAACAGATTTCCTATTTAGTAGTAGCACACTAACAGGATTTTGTGCCGATGGTTTTCATAATTGTCAAAAGCCGACATTCATTTTCGGGGTATTTTACAAAGGGGGATGGTTTCTAGGAGGAGGTACGACGTAAAACAACGTTAGAATAGTATCTATTATTTGTTGAAACGGAAAGAGTCCAATAGGTGGCAGGTCGAATGTCACTAGTGCTTCAAACCCGAATTACTTCGCTGTTGTGTATTAAGTTGATTAGTATGGTTGATTTAGATCCTTATATTAGTTTGTTGTTGATTTTGTAATTTATTTTTTAATTGTAGATATATTCAGGTATCGTTGGAGTATATCATGACAATAGGTTGTCTCCTCATCGGATGGCTTTTGACCGAAATCACTGTAAAGTTGATTTAGTTTAGGTGATCCGTCGGTTCCAAATACGGACACCTTAGGTCCAAATCTATATTAATAACAGTGAATTCAACGATGTGTAACCGTCATCGATACAACAAAAAGTAGCGTATGAATAGATATGAAATTTTTACAATTCAGAATTGTCGCATTGTTCTTGCAAAGTTTGGTAAAGACTAACACAATGCGAATGCGGAAAAGTAAATAGTTTAAATAATATTTTTGTAGATGCATCGCGACCATTTTTTGCATCTCAATAAGAGCATTTGGTTCCTGGTACCTAACTTGTTCGCTAAGATTAGAAAAAAATCATCTTAATAGCAATGTGTTGTAAACTAAAATGAAAGAAAATTATAGAATTTCTTTAAAATTTGAACCAATTACTTAATAATGTTAAAAATAATATTAAACATCGCCGGCCCGGTGGCCGAGATCGCTAAGGCAGTAGTGTCGTAGTGATCTCGGACCGAAGGGTCGCGGGTTCGAGTCCCGCCTCGGGCATGGTTGTATTTGTGTTCGTCCTTTCACCCCTTATCATCAATCACCATATCGTTTCATCCACATAGTTACCATACCGTTAACAGCAATGGTGGTCGCTAATGACCTTAGATGTTGAAGCGACCTTAAATAAACCAATTTAAAAAAAAAAATATTAAACATCCTGGTTTACATAATATTCATCTTTTCCCTCATTCGCAAAGATTGAATATGAAGAAATCCCAGGCAACATATTTTGCTAGTAGTTTATATTAGAAATTTGTATAAAATTATTTTCTAGAAGGGAGAGTTTATTTCCTCCCTAATAATCTGTTTCAATGCCTTTTGCTGCAAGTGTGAGGTCGGCCGATGTTCGGCATCATCGGGATGTGAACCAAGGATCTGTCCCTACGAAGCGCAGTGGTCTTGTTACCACAGCTCTATCGCAGTTGCCTTGTCGTCGCTTCACACGGGGCAGAAAATAAAAGCAATGACAGCTAATGCTTTGACTTTTAGTGAATATGACCTTTCTATAAAACGGAAGTTTGTCGAGGTCATGAGTTATTTATAAGCAACACGTCTTGAGAATCGTCGATTTTACGCTTGTCATACATCTCAAAATTTAATTGTTTCTTTATTTTTTCGTTTTACGTAAGTGATTTGAATTGGTATCCTACACTTTTAGACGTTCCACTTTACGATAATTTGTAGAATACAGATCCTTTAAGACTTTTGTGATAATCTACAAATTAACATAACTTATTTTGCTCTCTTTTACTTTATAATACATGTATTCCACTGGAAGTTTGCCCAAAATATGTTAACAAAATATCATAGCACAAATTTACTTATTATTTCAAAAACTAATGATGGTAAAATATGTCTAAATCACTATCCAACCGTAAATAAAATCCTTGTAATATTTATTGTCACGGCAATTATTTTACAATGACTAATCGCGAGAGGGGGTATGAAACATTGGAACACAAATTCAAATGTCAATCAGTCATTTCTTTCGAATAACATTTTTATATGATTCGCAATGTGAGATCATACTGAGTACTAAAAACGAAAGTAGTATTCGTAATAATGTTAAGCCTGGAAAAATAGATTATCTGCTGTCATTGTTATTATGTAAGGATCTCGTATTACTACGTGTGTCCATATCAAATATTTGATTGTTGTTTTGGTCTGTATTTCCCATCTCAGTCGATTGCATCGAAGGATTCTTCGTTCAATTTCTCTTTAACCACTGCACAATTGCTGAGGTCATCTCGTGCCATTCTTCTAACACTAAAACATATAATCTCGATAGAAAGAAAGAAAGAAAGAAAGAAGGAAAATGTCCCTCCGTTTGTTACTGTCAAATAATAAATTTGCTGAGACGTGATTGTTTTATGTACGAGTAACAAAAACCAGAGTTCTTGAACCCAGGAAAATTATAATTTATAACTCGACAATGATGGTTTTATTGGCATAGCTGAAGAAAATATCATTTGTTCATGAATCAAATATGTTTATTACTCAGTTGGGTGACATACAGAAAGTGTTTCTACGGCATACCTGTTGTGAAACATTGATCTACCGTTGGTTGTTTAGTACTTTTTAAGAGTTTAATTAGGTAATTAATGCTGATAAGTAGTCAAAGTTGTGTAGATGCCACAGACGCGATCGCTTGTTACTCGGTAATTAAGTTTCTTCCGTTCTTTTGTTACAGGTAAGCTGTGCCAAACCACCACGCGATATCTTTGAACGTGGAGATATTGGCTATCCGCTGAGGTATATTTCCACGTCGAAGCCAACTTTGTACAAGTTTTAACGATCTAAAATGAGGTAAGTTTCTTAAAAAAACCATGTTGGACTGATAAAATTATTGAATTCTCAATACAATGTGATATTTATTACTAAGCTTTACATTTTTCACTTGATGCCGTGTATTAATGATGTTGACAGGAACATACGAATAACGAGTATAACGAGTTTCGTATTGAAGGTGGAAACAGGTTAGACACAGTCTACTCAAGCAAAATATGAATTGGTAGTCTGTATATAAATATTCTTCTTTCGTTAGAGGATATTCTTCTTTAGTTGCTTTAGTAGCTCCCTACCTGCTCAACTGATGTCACTGCAGTGCCTTTGATCGGCAGATCCTAGGATGCGAGTCCCGATGGGGAGAGAATTTTCGACACTGCGTAGCTGGATCGATTTCACCCGCTGTCTAGAGGAGAGTTCTAGCGGCCGGCTGTTGGAAATATACTGTTTATGTAGGGATGTTTTCCATTACAATTCCGGTGGTGAGAGGGTCGTAGCGATGACAACGGATTCGGAAAATACAGCAGTCTTTCCAACTCACTGAACTACACTTTCCATCATCACGATAACCGTTTACATTCACCAAATAAACCGTACGATGAAATTAGCAGTGAGAAAGTAGTGTGAAAACCAAGCATTGCCGGAAGATATTAGGATATTTCAGTGGAAAGGAAGAGCGCGTGAGGATAGTACACATTCAAGAATTCACATAATATTTTTAAATTTCTTTTTTATTTATTTAAGGTTGCTTTTTAACTTCTAGGGTCATATAGCGACCACTATTTGTATAATTGAGGTTACAGTAACGGCATACGGACACATACATGCAAACATCAAAGCCCCAAGCGGGATTTCAACCCGCGACTTTTCAGATGCGAGGTATCTACGGCTCTTCAGCCTTAGCGACTTCTTCTACAATAAAATTTATTTATTTCAAGATTAAGAGGAAAATACAGCTTACAGCAGTTAAATTTTTTATTATTTTTCCACTTTTTCTGCATTAAAATAGTTCTCCACAGCAGTGAAAATGAACTGACGCACAAAAATATCTTTATTCTGCAAGGAAAAATTTGATTTTAACTTTAAAATATCATTTTTTGAAAAATTAAAATTCAATTTTTTTTAATTTAAGGAAAATCAGTTAGATCTCTCGATAAATAATGTTTAATTTGAATCCCAAATTAATATATTGATTGTTAATATTTTTTCAGTTTTACAATTTATTACAAAACTATTGGTGTAAAGTGTGTGATTTAGCATGGTTTTGTAGATAATACTTTGTTAAATGCATCCTAAAAAAAGTGTACTTTTAAAATGATTAGCTTTTGAGTCATAAGGGACGCGGATCTTAGAAACGGTAATTCTGGAAAACAAGGGACGAAGTTAAATTCATGAGATTTGCTCACCTTACTACTCTAATAGATGCATGATGCAGCGACATATCTTTTAAATCATCAGTCGAAACTATTGCAGATACCGAAATATTTTTTTCGCCAAAATATTCCTGAATATTTAATGCACAGGGAAAAAGTTTTCAAAAATGAAATTTTGTAAGGGTTTACGGTGCATGTTTCCCCTTAAATTAAAATTCGCTGGCGGTAGCGCGCCCAGTGAAGGCAGCTAGCCTGATAGGTCGCTGCACCTGATTGGTCGCCAGCGCTCGACTGCAGGAAGGGTTACCTTGAGGAGAACAATGGAATTCAGGACTTCCGAAACCTATTTCAGAGAAAATTGTTTATTTTTATCCAACTAAATTCTGTATCGTGTAAATCGTATAACAGAGAAATAGTATATCAAGAAAACAACTAAATAATATATCAAGATAAATTCTGTTGGGACAGCGGAGATTTTGTGGTAATCCGTGATCAGAATATTCGAGATATAAGAGATATCAACCACAATAGTAAGGTATGTAAATAAACTTTACCAGGGTTAATTAATGTGTTTAATCCAAATTACTTGGAACCACTGGTGATGGGGAAAAATTTCCCGAAACACGTGTATGGCTGAATTTTCTGCCAAGTAAGTTTATATAGTCTACTATTATGGTTGATATCTCTTATATCCCGGATATTATATCAAGATAAATTACATTACTCACTCTCAAGAATAACAGGGTGACCTAACTCTTTTTCTAGGATGAAATTCTCTGACTTTTGAAAGTTATCTAGGTCCATTCCTTTATTTTTCCATACAAAATGTGTGAAGTATTTCAAGGCTTTTCAATAAAATCTTAAATAAAGCATGACTTTGGTCGACTTTAAACACTGTTATTGAGTGACCTCTTTTCCCCTTTGCCTTCCAGATTCTCTTGCACTAACAAATTGTGAGAGAAACTGATGCCCTTCGATTCTTAACACACAGTACCTTTCTTTATCCACATTTCAGCTCTCTGATAAAAAGACAAAAATAAATATTTTTGCTTAACTAAGGAATTAACCGCTTGCATTCTTCTAGCGCATAGTTCTAATGATGTTGTTCAGAAGTAGTAAGAAAATGCAGATTTTTTGTGGGACCGTGTACAGGACCGAGTATAAAACTTCGGGACAATTGGCAGAAACAAAGGCTGGCGGGATAGCGGGACAAATGTTGACATTTAGGAAAAGTCCCGCTTTTTCAGGACGTATGGCAACCCTAAGTACAGGCAAGCAGAAAGCGCTCGAGAACCCACTGCTGGAAGGCAGGCAAAGACGCGACATCGATAAAAAACATCGTTTCCAAACATCGATGTTCAAAATACAATACATCAGCCACAAACCGTCGATGTTAACAAACATCAGTGAATTTAAATGTGTTTTGGTAACCTTTAATATACACATGTGGGGATGGGGCGATTTCATGTCAGAGTGGTGACGGTTGTTAATTTGTAATTGATGTTCAGCGGACAAAACGAAATAAAAAATTTGCAAAACAATTAACAAACTTTATTACCTTTCTGGGTAACACAAAAATAATAACTACATTTATTAACAAAAAATCGACTATCTTATTTTTCCTTCATGCACTTTGATCTGAAGAATATTCAAATCATGTGCTTGTAAAAGTTACTGTTGTTTTTAATTTTTATCTTTTTAATTCTAAAATGAAATATCAACCAAGTAAAAAACATTGATCTCCAAACATCGATATTAAAAATCGAGGTTTCAATAAATTGATTTATTTGACATGGATGTTGGCATAGAAATACTGATGTGTTGAAAACATGGACGTGGAGCCGCGGCCCAAGCCGGTCGGTACCCCTTCAAAGGGCTGCGCGTGTGCTGACGGTGGGAGGCCTCAGCCAGGCGGAAGCGGCACCTGTGCGGCCGATAAGGCTATCGCCTCCACTTCCTGCAACGAGGCGTAATTGCCCTAAGGACTGCTATTTGTGTCGTGCCTCCAAAGAAAATGCCAAGAAACTACGCTGTTCAGTGCGTACCGCTCTTGTACTTCCACTACACCACGGGTTCCCAACGGGGTCGTTATTGACCCCTAGGTGTCAATTAAATTTTAAAGGGAATCAATGACGATTTAGGGTCCATAAGCTCCCGTGACTCGAGATCGAATAGCCTGTTCATTACAAAGAAGTATTAAATAGACAATTAGTTTGTTTGTTGTATTGTTGCATCAAAACGTCTTATAAATTATTCAAATTTGTCATTTTCTGAAATTTTACATCATTCTCATGAATGAAAATCGAACTTGTAATTGAGTAAATTTCTGTAGAAACGTACTTCTTATGGATTTTCAGTTGTCGTTCGCTGAAATAAAGCACGAGAGATTTTTAATGGAGTGATATGTTTAACGAAATAAACGCGATTGTATTTATATGAAATAATACTGAGTATTGTTTTGCATTTTGATCCACTTATTCTGTGGATCCAAATGCAATATTTTCCACTGACTAGAAATAGTGGAAACGTCTTTATTTTTAGAGACACTTAAAAAATATAGCGTTTTGATTCAGTGTAAAAACATTTGACATAAACACACAACGCGAATCTAGTTGACAAAAGCATTAGTGTGTAACTGGAGAGGGTGAATAGAGGTTATCTACGGCAAACCTAGAGAAGCAGAGTGCACAAAAAGGTTCCCAGGAGCCCCGAAAACACAAAAACATGTCAGACATTTTTGCGACACACGTTTCCACGATAAGGCGAGCTATTTTGTTTGTTTCCCTTCGCTTCCCAGGAAATACAGCTGTAAATTACACGACCTCGCGTCTGGAGCTGTTTACAGAAGTGAGTCAACGTCTGGTGGAGGATGCTGGAAAACAATCTGTACTTCGTAAGGGAGAACTATCTTCAATGGGACGCAAAGTGCACCATCATCTTGTCGGCCCTTTCTTTCGTAAGCCTGCTTGATTAAGATTTTTACACCGCCTGTGGTCTCATCATTTGCGTGGGGAGAATAGTATAAACGTAAATTATACGTATGGTTAAAGTTCTAATTATATCCTATTAATGGTAACGTGCGTGTGTCCATCGGTCATTCACGGTTAGACCCTTTCCGGTACACCGTTCATGTTAAGTGAGGTGTCATTCGACTAGGGATGGCAAAAAACATTACGGTTTTAAAACATCGGTATTTTGGAGCAGAAACATCAATATTATAAGATCTATGTTTTGCTTTCGATGTTTTCTTCAGATCGATATATTTGTGAAGAAACATCGATGTTTTCAAAAAAATCTCATGATATAAATAAAATTCTCAGTATCTATTTTATTTGTGGATTGCTCGCAATCAACAGCCATTGGCAACTGTCACTAATGTCGATCCCCATGCAGCACGAAACTATTTGCTGTTCACAACCTTTCTTCAGTTTTGTTACCTTGACTGCAGAGAGCATTGATTTGAAAATTAAGATGACAGGGAAATTTAAGGCAGGATATACTTAAAACTAATACTGTTCTGTTATGTACCACGTTAGAATCACATCTTATTTCGAAATGTTTTATCGTATTTAAAACATCTTTATTTTTTGAACATCGATATTTTTCGACATCGAAATCTGTTGGTGATGTATCGGAGTATCGATGTATCTATGTTTTGCTCAACTTTGCCGCCTTGATCTTCCTAGTGAAGGAACTGGACATTTTTTCGTATTCTTCAAGAACATTATTGTTTTATATTTAAAATAAATTGACAAATAAATGCGATCATGGGGAGTGTAAAGTATGGGAAGAAATTATTATATATCCCCCGTCTGGTTCACCGTTTGGGGCAATCGAGACGGATCTCTGTATTCTGATGGGGAAGTGGCCATTTCTTTCGTTTCCTTGCAATTTAAATAACAATATTAAATTATAATAAATACGAAAATTCTTTTGAAGCCTATTTAAAGTGTCAGAGTCGCCACACTAAGTTATATCCATAAGAGAAGACAACTGGATTTGAATGTAGCCTCTTTTTTTTGTAAGCGAAAATATGTCACTATCTCCAGTCAAATCATTTTTACACCTGTGTTTATTACTACACATTTTTCAATGTTCGGTAATACAATTTGTTAAACATTTGAAAATTTTGTCTCTCAATTTTTGCAAGGAATGTGGAGTACCTAGGAATTCTGTGCACGCTTACAGACATACTACAACAAGTAGGTAGAGACTGCGACATAGAAATTTGACATGAAAAGTATGTTATGAAACGATGTAAAGATAGTCCTTACCTTGCCCGAGAGCGAAATGATATTATAATACGAGCGAGTATCGTAAACTTCATACGATGAATTTACCCATTGCTTCATGCAACTCTTTTTATACGACGAATACAAACAACTTTACAATACTTAAACTTTTACGTTGAAAGGTTGCGTGATAGCGGGCTTGTAGTATTCAGCCTTTGCCACCTTGCAGACAGCCTCCGATGAGTCGCAGCTGTAACTAAGCAACAGTGGCGAATTCTCTGATACACCGCGTATACCGTCGGTATACCTAGTATGTGAAAAAGTATAATAAATTTTTCAGAATCATCATTAGTAATCTTCTAAAAAATTTTGAGACTTTGAAAGCTTTAAAACATGCGAAAAAATAATTCTGTTTTGCTACCGAGAGTCAGTCAGTCTTCCGCATCGGTAAGCCCTATGAAGTTTCAAACAGTTCTTAATGCTGTCCAGAGAATTCGCTAGTGCAGGCGAAGTAATGTGCGGAAAAAAACAGTATTTTCCTCCACTGTTTATTGACTAAAATGTGTTACTTTGCGTTACGCGCAGTCCAATGAACTGCGCACGGCACAGTCCATTTTGGCGTACGCGAACGCCAAAGAAGTCATAGCCAGACCAGACCAAACAATTGGGAACTGCAAAGTAAAGAAAACAGAACAATCAACATGTCTGCCGCCTCGTACATTGAATATAATTCCTTAGGGCGCATCAACTGCTAAGGTCATTAGTCACGTAAGTTCAGTGCATGTTTCTCCTCGGGAGTTGGCGGTGATTTCGCCCGCTGGATGGTGGGATACCTGGTTGGGGAAAACCCCGCACGCCGACTAGTAGGCCGGATCTTGCAATCCGGTGTGGGAAGATCACTGCCAACTCCCGCAATAAAATCATGCACTGCACTTACGGGACTAAGGACTTAAGTAAGCCAAGACCGCGAGGCCCCCGCGACAACACATACATACAAAGACAAGGGACAAACAACCATGCCCAAGGCGGGACTCGAACCCGCGACCCTTCGGACCGAAGCGCTGAGTCGGTACTCGCTCTTAGCCACCTCAGCCATCCAGGTCGGCCTAGATAATGGTGATAATAATAATAATTTGCTGATGAGTCCTAGAGTGTCGCGGAATTACAATCATAATAAATTTAATTCAAAATATGCCAATCAAATTGACTTTGTACCAAATGAAGTTCGGTGGACCATTTCGTTTAAAAATAACCGGTTTGAAGTGTAATAGCTCTAAGAGAAAACAAATTCTAAACTCTATTATTTTCAGTTTACAAAATCGTTTCTTGAGCCACATTTCTGATTAAGGTACAGCGTGTGGTTAAAACATACCATTAATATATAATATTAATACTAAATTTGTCTGATAAAATTAATTAGCGGAGAAATACGACTTTGTTGACGAAACATCGTGAGATCAACAGCTCTCTCAGCTCTTCACATACACAACACACATGCCTATGTATTTATGTAAATACTACATTTCGTTACATAACGTTGACTGTCGGCGTTTTAGGTCGCAAGATCCCGGTTGTTGGATTTTGATGAGTACGTCACGCTTTCAATGACGTACATCGCGGGTCGCGTTCCAGATCTTCGCCGTTTGAACTGGTTCATCGCACAGTGGGTTTGAATTACACAGAAAGTGGAGAGGAATGTAGTGGCTAAGGACTTATGGTACGTTTTCCTGCTAAGTAGAAAGACAGCTACATTAACACCAAAAATTCACCTACGTCTGTGTTGCTTGGTGATAAAACAGAGTTTATCCACAGCCTATCGTAAAACTAAATCTGGTTTCGTACTCGGTGATCACGCGTAATAAATGAAGTGATTTCGAAATCAAAATGGGTTTACGGTAAAATTTCTGTTTTTATTTGTGAATAATGTTAGCGACTAAACTATTTCCAGGACTTTCATCAAAATTGCAATTTCCCATTCGATCTGGCTCCGATGAATTTCAAACGAATATCTTGATTTTGGAGGGTAATTTACATTGTCGTAATCGTCGCTTCATGTTATCATGGAGTATGGATTTCATTTACAGCTGAAATACGCATCTGACATCACTGAAAATAATTTCTTAATACACTGAATATATCCTCTTTCATCATTTTCTTCTTCTTCTTCTCCTCTTCCTTCTTCTTCTTCTTATCGCTCATGCGTTGGCTTGTGCCCGCCTTCTCACCGTTTCGGCCCACTGTCCGTTGCGGTGACCGGAATGGCACGCGTTATCTGGAGAGAGCGCGCTCCCTGCTATCTGCGCCTCCTGCGGTGACGTCTGTCAGCTCTGACACTCCGCCGGGCGTTGAACCGAACCCTGATCTTTCACCGCGAGCGAACGAATTTCGCGTAGAGCGTCAGCGGTAATACCCAAAATGAGCTAAAAACGCTCTCGCTACCTGCATTCGTACTCCAACAAAATAGAGGTTGTGCACCCTGGAACACTAAAGCACTATCGATCTTCTGCGCAACCGTAGTTAAAGTTTTGTACCACTCTTGTGCATCTGCGCTTGCAGAGAAGATCGATAGTGGGGTCTGCTAAGGCGTGCACAAACTCTCTAATAAGTTGGATCGAATTTACATTCGATAAATAATTTTGTATTCGATTAAAGTGTTTAAATACATTTTAATGATTAAGAAAATGATCAGTGGTGCCAGAAAAAGGGTTAAAACAATAGTGCCCCCTTAACCCAAAGTCTGCCGTTTTGGCTCTGAGAATGAGGCAGCTGGTAATGAGTATGTATAGCATTTAAAGACTTTTAATCAAAGTTCTGATAATGTAGTTGTGATAAGTGAAAGGGTGGTGGTGGTGTGTGGTTATGAAGTTCGGGAAGTACTTGTAACTTGACGTCTAGGGTATGAAATCCTACTTAAGAGGCTCCTACAGAGTCTAGAAAATAGATCTGAATGAACCATGTGAATTCCTGCTGTACGTGAAAATATATCCTAAGAGAGGAGAAATATCCTCGATTCCATTCGTTCAAAAACGGGAATAAATATTAAACCTAGTTTTCTCTCACTGTCTGAAGAGGGACAGTGTCCTTTTTACAGTATGAATTTTTTTTTCACTTTATCAGAAAATGTATGAACATAATTAGGATTTTCTGTATGGGTAGTGTGTTACCACCTTAACCGAACATAGTTTCCAAAAACGAAATACAAGTTTTAATGACCGTGTCATTGACTCATTGCTATGAAACCTAAGAAAAACTCGAATTAGTTAAATGAATATGTTTACATAATACATTTATATTCAAGTAGTGGGCTGCAAACTACTGCTGACAAGTGTGTGCAAAACGAGGGTCCGGAGCAGCAAAAATTCGGTTAGGGGTAAGGGGATCGGGCGTCCCATGTTAGCCGGGACAGTTCCTTATTTTGAGTCCCTGTTCCGTTCTTCTTTGACGTGAAAACGGGTCGCTAAAATGTCTCGATCTTGTCCCAATGACTTGTCAGCGTAAAATGCAGTCAACAATACTAAACCAATCATAATATATTTCGTTTCCTGCGCATTGGCTTATAAAAAATGCCACGTAATTAGGATATTTAGAGAGTTGGTAGTGGTTTCTAGCCAGGGAAAATGCAACTTTGGCTTCATTTCTACTTGTTTAAGTTTTATCGCTAACGATATCGTTATGCAGAAATTCAGTAATGCGATATTCTGCTTCGGAGTTTCTGTGCGATTTAGTATGCGACGTTAATTGAGAAATAGTGACCTAATTCGTAATGAATGAAAGTGCAAATGAAAGAAATTCGATTTTTAAAATTTTCAGTATTCTTTCTAAGAGATTCTTTGGTTAGCGTGAATTGAATGCTATTTCATCATGAAAGTTATACGTATGTATGTATTTGTTCATTTATGTAATCCTTATTTCCACACCTAAATGTTTGTGATAAAATAGTGTTTAAAGTTCTCGTTGCTCCCTTCTATCCTTGTGACAAAAACTAAAATGTCTGGTTCTTATGATTTCAAAATCTGGTCACCTTCGTTAGGAGCATATATGAATGCTGAAGCTTCTTGCTTCATCTCCCTATGCACAAGCTGCTCTGTGATAGCTGTATCGTAAGGAGTGATCCATTGAGTATGAGGATTCAGTCGGTATGTGCAGTATGATAATAGCGGGAAAAGAATCAAATATTGCACTTTTCAGACGAAATCGAAAGCGACTTATTGTTTTTAGATTTTTCCAAGTTTCTGGATATCTAACAAATCCATAGACACTTCTTACACGGCCAGAAACTCTATAGTGTTCTTTCAATTTCTGCCACATTAGAAATTTAAAATATAGTTATACTTAAAAACCTATAATGTTATCTCACGTTGGAAATGCACAAAGTAATGTATAATAAAAGTAAGTGTCCTAATATATGGTGAAAGGAAATAGAATATAATAGTTATTAATGAAGTAGTAAATTGGATATTTGTGGATACAATGGACATGACAACTCTTGGTGAAAAAGCGATGCTAGTTTCGAAATGTTTTACCAAACGTGTTCCTTTGAAGCACTTATCTACAACGCTTACAAAGCTTTTTTATTTACTAATTATGTGTATGATTAGCAGCGATGCATGTCATGTTAACGTAAGTAATTTTGCTCGTTTATTTCAAACAATTTTCTGTTGCATTTGAAAGAAGTGTAATAATAAAGTCATTAAATCAAGCAATTGGCACTATAAGAAAACCATTAGAGAATTAGTATTCTAATGAAGCATGTTATATCATTCTTACGAGTACACTAATGAAGCATTATCGCATCGTCAGTGGTAATTTTTTATGAAATTTGTATCGTAAGACATCTTATTCCAATACGAGATTGGAGAATTATCAAACGAAACCGTTAGGCCGCGTTTGATAACCAGTGTGTTTTTAATGAGGTTTTACTATTCAAATATCATACAACGTTTTATCCACTTTGTAAAAATTCAAATGAAGTAATGTGACCGCCCGTTTTCTTAGATTCCGAAAACGTGTCACATACCGCCCTAAGAAAGCGAGGGAAAAGAATATTTTGAACGCGCGCCAACGCGGATGGATATTTGGAATGATAATTAGAATTTAAAACAAGAGAGACCGCCACTTTAGACCAAGGGCGAGACCGGAGGTCGGAGGAAAGAAAAAGTTCTTTCTGAAGGTAGCAGCTGAACTGGGCGGACGTATGGAAAACGTACGCCAGGAAGTGACATTGCAGCGGATTTCAGATTTGCAACTTTTCTGAGAAAACTCTTCTAGAAGACCAGAAGAGGTAATTATTCTATTATAAATTGATTTAAAAAATAATCTTAGAAGAAGGTAATAAGAAACGTTATGAATTTATAATGGAAGAATTAGGAGTGGAGTTTTGAATAGATGGCAGTAATTAATAGCTTCATTCATTTCTCTTTCCAGTTTTTTTTTCTCTCACATGCTTTTCTTATATTTAAATACTCTCTTGAAGTTGGTGCTCATATAAAAAGGGGTGATCTCTGGATTCATTTTCACTCTGAATATCCAGTTGGTCATTAACTGTAACCGAAAATAAAGTAAAATTCATATGAGAGTATTCAAGCATATAAAACTTGAACGAGAAGAAGAGGCGATTTCTGAGGAGCAACAGCGTTCTCAGCCGAGGCCACGACGCTTCAAGGCCGAAGCAGCTCGGTGGAAAGGTGTAGAAGGAAGCAAAGTGGACTGCTCTACGCGGCCGAGAACACAGTAAGGTCGTTCCAAATAAAATGTTTTTTAGGGATAGGAGTGATTCAGTTTAATAAGAAAGCTCATTCTGTATCTATCAGTAGAAAGAAAAAGGAGGTAACAGATTTACCACGCTTAAAAGATAAGAAAAATAAAAGTACATTTGTTTCGACTTCTAATACGTGAGAACAGAATCAATCTTTTCTTTCAAAAGGATTTCAAGATCAAATATTGTAATATAGTGATTAAGAGTTTGTGTAAGAGTATAATTATAATAATAGTAATTCTCTGGATTTTAAAAGAAAAGAGTTTCCTTTTGTTGTAAAAAATAATGTTAAGGAAAAGTATTAATTTTGATTTTCAATGTGTGTTTCTTTCAAATTTTGTAAAGTAATATTTTAACGATTCTTTCAATTTCTGAAAGTGTGTTTGTTAAACAATTGGGTTGTAGATGAAAGTAGGAAATTGTGTATTGTGTTATTAGTGTGTGTGTTTTTCAGTCAAGAGTATTCTGTATTTGATTTTTTCTTATGTGCCATTGTATGTATTTATCAAAGCAGCCAATATTTTAGAATATATTCTGAATTTAGTAAGTGATTCTCACGAGTTATTTGTTTGCATGTCCGCAAACGATCTTACGACCCTGCCCCTATTTTTTTATTTATTATGTCCACTGAGACGTCTATACTGAGCTAGTCGACCCTCAGAAAGTGATTATGTTCGCCACCCCCAGGCATCTCAGGTCAGTGCTGGCCTTACGGCTTGCTGCCGCACACGACTGGCTCGCAATTGGCATAACGTGGGGCTCGATTGTGGATGCATTTTACGACCAAACTCGATTTAGGGAGATAACTGAGACCAAAGTTTGGTGTGTGGCAAATTGCTAGTACAATTGGATCACAGTTCACTAAAATTTCTGACCAGGTTGCAGAGTACAAGTGTGTTGAGTAAAGTGTGTTATTTCCAGGGTGTTTTTTTTTTTTAGAAAAGGATATTTATTATATGAGAGTTTTATCAGTTTCAAATTGTGTCACAGTATTTCTGTGTAAAATATTTTTGTGAGAGGTGTATGGTGTCTGGGAAAGAATTGAAGTTGATTCTAGGCAGTTAATAGATTTAAAATGGCAGATAAGTATAACGTGGCTAGGAATTTACCTGCAAGTGGAAGACTACAACGAGAATCAGATAGCGATAGGGAGCTGGGGGGACAAGCACAGGTACGATGATCGTGGAGAAACGCAGGAGTAAGAACTAGGAGCGGCAGGAGAGCTAATTGAGACGTCGCCGACAGAATCACAGCCAACGCCAGCACGAGATCAGGATGAGGAAAGAACAGAGCCTCGAGAGGGCTAATTCAATGATGCAACGGTTAATAGGTCAATTTATGCAACAATTGGATGTGAGGTTAGTGTGCAGGATGAAAAACAGAGAACCATAAAAAAATTAGGGGTTACTTTGGAAACTAAACTAGAGGAGGAACAAAGTTACTTTGGAAACTAAACTAGAGGAGAACAAAGTTACTTTGGAAACTAGAGCTGGGGGAACAAGTTGCTTTAGACTAAACTAGAGGAGAACAAGGCTATTTTGGGAGGCCAAATTGGGAAATGCTCGGCAATAAATGCATTTGGAGAGCAAAGATTCATGTGGAGATTCGACACGATTAGAGAAGAAATAATAGGAAGTTAGAAGAAAATTTAGAAGCACAGTTTACTGAATTAGCGGAGCAGTGGAAAGTCGAATTTAGGCGAGTTCAGCAAGAATTAGCACAGGAACACGAGAACTTAGAGAAAAAATTCTGAGCTGGGACTTGAATTAGAAGAAAGGTTGATCAAGTAACGAAAGAATTTGAAAATAGGATCGAAACTGATAGGATCTTATAACCCGTATCCGACAGGCCCAGTTGAGGTAGAACAAAGGAGTAGAAAAGTTCCAGAATTGGTTACTGAACAAGTTCAGGATTCAAGCTATCGTGGAAATAGTGGAATAAAAGGCTCTTTCTAGACAGGATAGCGTTCTACAACATCAAATTAATGCATATAAAGAATGAAGTAGTAGAACTGAAAAATCAATTAGAAATTTACCATCAAGTGGAGAAGTGTTCAGCCCACGTGTGTTTCGTACAAATGTACTCTAATTTCAGTGCAGTGGGAGATGAAATCCATGTGTATTTATGAAGAGGTAGATAATTTCTTTTCTTTTAGGTGTGTTCCGGACAGTAAAGAAAGCTCCGAATCGTTTATCAGATGTTGCAGGGTAATGCACGAATCTGGGCAGATAGTTTAGGAGAGTTTCCCAAAACTATGGCCGAACTCAAAGAAAAATTTTATTCGAGATATTAGGTGTAGAAGCAAATCAATTTTAAAGTTAGCATGTGTGAGATGGAAGACTGCGATGTCCATGCAGGAATATGCAACGGAGAAATTAAGCTTGGCTGGAAATTATAACTACTCCGACGATACCGGATGAAGAAATTGTCTGTTTATTAATACATCATTTTCCTTCCTCGACATAAAATTTTGTAAGAATCTCTTACCAATGTCACTGAAAAATTAATAACGCAACTAAGTTTGTATGATGCCGCGCAAATTGTATAATGAAGGATTTTTAGAAAGCAAGGGCAAATGCTAATGGTGTGGAAATGGTCAAGATGGCAGACAGCAACAACATAATGTAAGCCAAAACCTTAGAAGTAGGAGGAAACTTACAAGCCAGAGAGCATTACAAGAAAAACAAACTTATGCTAGACAAGACAGGACCTCGTCTGGGATGAAATGAAAGAGAGATTCTATTGATAGAGAGGAGTTTCCAACGAAATACAGGACCAAGTACATCATGGACGCAGGTCAGAGGAATTAGAAAGGTTTATTTCGACACGCCATCCCGCCATAAACCAAATGAACAATCTAGTGAAGAAGAGGTGGCGTGTTATCAATCGAATTAATCGTTTGATGATGAACCGTGGAACGAAGAGAACAAATGCAGATCGGATCAGGAGGCAGTGTCGAGAATTAAAGTTAAATGTGAGATTATTGATGCTTCAGAATTGTTAGTAGACACAGGTTGTGCAACTTCCGTCATGGCTGAAGGATTTGTTGCGTAGTTAAAGAACAAAGGAGTGGAGGTACCTGCATTGCCGCTCGTGAAATCTTTTCTGATATAGGTGCAGATCGGAAAAATCAAAACCAATAACAAGACAAGTTTATTTGGAAATAGAGATAGGCAAGAATAAGTATCAAGTTGTGTGTCTTGTAGCGTCAAGAACTTTATATCCACTCATGCACAAGTCGATTTCATGAAACACTTTGATTATTTATCAACTTAGAGAACAATACTTTAGCACGAAACCGAATAATCAGCAGGATCTTGAATTCGATTCATTCACGTGGAGATTATTAGGAAGGCTAATTGTTTAGAGGAAGAAGATGTTGAACCTGCAAATTCGTTCGAGTGTGCAGAGAAACGATAATCTCAATGCATATCAGAAAAAACAGTTAACTGAAGTATTGTAGGAATCAAAGGTGTTTTGCAAAGAAGAATCCAGTAAGATTTTCAATTCGAAATAGAATTAACAGATAAAACACCATTCACGGAGTTACCAATATGTCATTCAGAAAAACATAAGGAGAGGTGGATAAGCTCATTGCTACCGTAGTCAAGATGATATCATCATGAAGTCAAAACCTCTTATCTAATTGATAGTGCTCATGAAAAGAGTAATGGGAAGACTAAGGTTGTGTTTTAGATGCAAGGCGATTGAATCAAGTTACCTTACCGTACAGAGACAGACCGTTGCGTGTAGAGGATTTAACTAATCAATTATCCGGCATCAAGTGGTTGATTCAACCGACTTCACTGCATCATGTTGGCAAATAGCGATAGCACCTGAATAGACAATATGCAGGATTTATTCACCGAGGGAATTTCGTATGTCTTCAGAATGCCATTTGGACTCCAAGAACAGTGCATCTAACTTGTACAATGTCTGAACGTATCATTGTAGAGATGTCAGCGATGTTTTTGTCTATATTGATGACGTGCTTGTGTATTCTAAGACATTGAAGAACATGACTAAGCTAGATATTTTGTTGAAACGTCTGATTGAAAATAATTTACAACTAATTTGGAGAAAATGAATTTCTGCACTAAACAAGTTAAGTTCTGGGTTATGATGTGACAGTTAACGGAGTCAAAATGAATATGGAAAAGATGCGAGAGATAGATAAATTGCACCACCAAAAACACAGGAAACAACCAAAAGAAGTTTGTTAGGTTGCGTCAATTATTACATGAATTTATTCCTAATTTCGCCATGCATTGAAATATTTCTTCCATTCTGCGAAAGCACACTAGATGGAAGTGGACAGAACAACATGGAAATAGCTTTCAACAATTTAAAGCAATATTCCATGAGTCGTGTATGATAGCTTATCAGATTCACTAAGCCATTCATATTGCAGACCGACAGTAGCAATCTTGGAATGGGTGCCATTCTATTTCGAAATTATTAACCAGAGAAGATTATAGCAATTGTAGTCGTATTTTGAAAGAACCCGAAACTCGTTTCACGGCGACAGAAAGGAGGCTAATGCTATTGTTAGTCAATACACCGATTAAGAATACCTTGTGGGAAGATCATTCATTATTAGAACAGATCATAAAGCTTTAGTTTTCTAAAAGATGTCACGAATAACGATCGTCTACTAAAATTGGATAATTTGGTTACAACCCAATTCTCTTTTAGGTGGAGTACTGCCCAGGCAGATGTAATTTGTTGCCCGATTTGCCAATGAAACCGCTACAAAGTACAATCCAATGCCCAACATTTTGTTTCAGCCGCAATTCATTTTGAATGTAATGAGTATGCCAGGTCTAACCAGGAAAATATTGCAAGATTTCCAAGAATCTGATGCACGATGGAAAAGTTAAAAGATTTGTTAGGAGAACTCGGACCTACTGATCCAGATGTAAGACAGTGGACGGCCGACCCGTTGAAATGGGAAGTCAGTAGATCAAGTTTTGCTCATAAGAGTGCAACAACATCCATTACTTTATCAGTTTAGATACCGCAAGCGTTAACAACCGGCATCATCTGGCTAGTGCATGCATTTTTAGAAAGCTCATTTTGGGGCCGAGAAAGTAAACCAAGCAATTAAGGAAGTTTGTTGTGGAAGGGAGGAAGAAACAGGTTGACGACGAGATTGCCAAATGTGTGAATGTGTGTCAGAAAACTAAGTACCTAATCGACATTACTCGGGCGCCATGTGCATAATAATCCACTTCAAAGAAAACGAGCTAGTTGCTTCTATAGATTTGTATGGTCCTTTACCGAAGGCCAAATGTAGGTATAAACATGTTTTGGTATGCATTGATGTGTTTTCAAGCTAACGCAAGTATGCCCTGTTAATAAAAGCGAATACGAAAAACTGCCTGTATCAACAACTAAGTTCTTTCAATTTGCCAGTCCATATGCAAAGGTGCTGACAGATCACGGTGCCCAATTCACGAGTGAACCCTGGTTACAGAGCCATGCAACATAGATATCAAACATATATGTTCTAGCATTAGACATCCACAGTCTAATCCTTCAGAGAGAGTTATAGAAGAAAGAATTATCTAGGCTATTCCAAGTCTACGTGTCGAGGCAACATAACAGTAGTCACTGCTAATTCCTACACATTAACAAATGGTTGAATCAAATCTACCATGATTCGATTGGAATGGCCCATTTTGAAGCCCATTTCAAAGTAAAAATAGAGCATCCGTTTGCAAACCATTATGAAACCAGAGATAGAACAACAAAATCAAAATAATGAAAGATCTTCAGAAAGTTAAGAGGAAAGCGGCAGACCAAAGAAAATTACAAGCTCAGGAAAACCTTGTAGATTCGAAGGGCAGAAAGTATTGAGGGTTCAAAAGTTCGGATTTGAAGTTAAACAGTATCATAAATTTTTCCAGTTGTTTGAGGACATACCCCTGAGTAGTCAGTACAACATCCAATGTAGCCGTGTTGAAAGATGAAAGTGGAATACAATCAGAAAGTACAATTCCACAGTTGCGACCATTTAAAGAATGAAATAAGTAGCAAAATGATGAAACAAACAAACAGATAAAGTAACCGACAGAATCATGTTAAAAGGAAAATAGAAAACAAGAGGAAAGAAGGAGAAAAGGAAGAAGGAAGAAGAGGAAGAGAGAAAAGGGTAAGGAGTACAAGAGGAAGAGGGCAGATTGCTCGACGTTCTAGAATCAAGAAAAAGAAAGAGCATAAATTTTAGTGAAAGATTTTACGGCATATGAAATCAAATCATAAAATCTTTTTTTTCGAAAGAAGGGGTTATGTGACCGCCCGTTTTCTTAGATTCCGAAAACGTATCACACATACCGCCCTAAAAGCGAGAGAAAAGAATATTTTGAACGCGCGCCAACGCCAGATGGATATTTGGAATGATAATTAGAATTTAAAACAAGAGAGACCGCCACTTTAGACCAAGAGGCGAGACCGGAGAGTCGGAGGAAAGAAAAAGTTCTTTCTGAAGTAGCAGCTGAACTGGGCGGACGTATGGAAAACAGTACGCCAGGAAGTGACTTGTGCAGCGGATTTCAGATTTGCAACTTTTTCTGAAACTCTTCTAGAAGACCAGAAAAATTAATTATTATTCTATTATAAATTGGTTTAAAACACTTAATCTTAGAAGAAGGTAATAAGAGCGTTATGAATTTATAATGGAAGAATTAAAGGTAGATTTTGAAATAGATGGCAGTAATTAATAGCTTGCATTCATTCTCTTTCAGTTTTTTTCTCTCATGCTTTTCTTATATTTAAATGATACTCTCTTGAAGTTGGTGCTCATATAAAAGGGGTGATCTCTGGATTCATTTTCACTCTGAATATCAGTTGGTCATTAACTGTAACTGAAAATAAAGTAAAATTCATATGAGGTATTCAAGCATATAAAACTTGAACGGAAGAAGGCGATTTCTGAGGGCAACGGCGTTCTCAGCGAGGCCACACGACATAAGGCCAGAAGGTGTAGAAGGAAACCAAAGTGGACTGCTCTACGCGGCCGAGAACACAGTAAGGTGAATTCCAAATAAAATGTTTTGTAGGGATAGGAGTGATTCAGTTTAATAAGAAAGCTCATTCTGTATCTATCACGTAGAAAGAAAAGGGAGGGTAACAGATTTACCACGCTTAAAAGATAAGAAAAGTAAAAGTACATTTTGTTTCCGACTTCTAATACGTGAGAACAGAATCAATCTTTTCTTTCAAAAGGATTTCAAGATCAAATATTGTAATATAGTGATTAAGAGTTTGTGTAAGAGTATAATTATAATAATAGTAATTCTCTGGATTTTAGAGAGAGAAAGAGTTTCCTTTTGTTGTAAAAGTAATGTTAAAGGAAAAGTATTAATTTTTGATTTTCAATGTGTGTTTCTTTCAAATTTTGTAAAGTAATATTTTAACGATTCTTTCGAATTTCTGAAAGTGTGTTTGTTAAACAATTGGGTTGTAGATGAAAGTAGGAAATTGTGTATTGTGTTATTAGTGTGTGTGTTTTTTCAGTCAAATATTCTGTATTTGATTTTTCTTATGTGCCATTGTATGTATTTGTCAAAGCAGCCAATATTTTTAGAATATATTCTGAATTTAGTGAAAAGTGATTCTCACCCGAGTTATTTGTAATTTTGCATCCAATCCATAAACGATCTTCACGACCCTGCCCCCCCCTATTTTTTTATTTATTGTGTCCACACTGGGACGTCTATACTGAGCTAGTCGAATTCCCGGTTTTTCCCCCCCCCAAGACGTCTCAGGTCGGGTGCTGGCCTTACGGCTTGTACCGCACACGACTGTGGCTCGCAGTAAATTATCTTTTAAATTTAACTGTTCTTATTGGAAATTTCTTGATAGTAATTAATAAAAGGCTGTGTTATTAGAATACTTGTATTCTAGTGATACTTGTTACCAAAACTGGTTATTATTGTTAATAGTGGACCATCCATGTATGGATTATTAGAACTCTTGCGTTTTAAAAATTCCTATTATACTATCTCCGTTTCGTATGTTTGACTTTGGAATCAAATGAGGCAATCAAAGTAGCTAAAAATAGGAAACGCATTAACACAATTCCCATTGAAATCAGAAACTCCCTGATGCATTTTGCCCCTATGAATCGCATAAAACGGGAGTTCTCGGCCTACTGTTAGGCATGCCCGCATGTTAATTCTGCCCGCATATCATATTGCCTGATGCACGCTGAGTGAATATTGACCTCTTTCAATAAATGCATGAATGTAGGAAGGACCCAGTCACTTTTTATAGATAGGTGAGAAGAGTTTTGTGATGGATGAATGAAGAATTTAGAAGTTATGTTGGGTAAGAGAGTAAGCGGGGATGGTGGTAGGTGGGTAGGGGTGCAGATGTGGATGACGATAGGTGGGGTTAAGATGAGTGTGGCAGTAGATGGGTGGTTGATAGTTGGGAGTGTTGGTAGGTGAGTAAGGGGTAGTTAGGTGGGGTAAATGAATACGGGGGTAGATGTTCTTGTTGGGGTGATAAAGTTGTTATGCGGATATCTTGGTGGGTTGGTAAGTGCGTAGGTTGATATGAAGTTTTAATTTCTCAATGAAAACCCCCCCTGCTCACTCATCCAACTGTTTGATAACCCACTGAACCACACCAACGGCGTTCTACTCAGTCATCCGCAATTTTATTCATTCTTGCTCTCATTCGTCTGTGAGTAGAGGGGGGGGATCTACTACCTGAATGCTGAGTGGAGCTCAGAGCCAGCATTGTTGCTGTTTCTGCAGCAGCTGTCTCCCGGAAGTGAGGTGGCTCAGGGCATCACCTGGTCTCTGTAGTGCCTCTGACTGAGAGGTCTTAGGAGTTCACTCCCGACGTGGCAAGATTATTGACTCTAGCAAGAATCGAACCGACACCCCGCTGCCTGCAGGGGCTGTCTGTTCTAGCGGTCGGCTGCTCTGATCGGTAATTTTCCGTGGTTTCTCCGATCAACAGCAGGCGAATGGCGGAGCAGTGCCCTAACAAACGGGCCACGGTCCAAGCACGATCTTTCCTGCCTCTTCCTTCTCTTCTCCTCCTCACCCCCTACACACACTTACACTAACATGCACTACACTACTACACATGCCGAGAGACCGGTCGGGAGCTTAGAGCTTGTCCTGGCTGGGGCGGTGCCCTGTTTGTATAATTGTATTATAGAACAATTTTTAAGGACGGAATTTCATGGTAGTGGGATTTCAGAAAAGCTCAAAATAAAAGAACGATAGAGGTAGCGTTATACTTAACATAATATTTGGGATTCGCCACGGCTACCTATCCACCTACCACCCATTCACTTACTACACACCCACCCAACACCTATCACCACCCACCACATCCATCCCACCCACCACCACCACCTACACCCACCCACCACCACCCATCCACCTATACTACCACCCTCCCACCCATTTTACCGACCAACCTAACTACTATCCACCACCCACCCACCCACCAATCCATCTAACACCCACCTACCTACCCATCCACCTACCACCCACCCACCCACCAACCCACCCACCTATCCACCTACCATCCTCCCACCCATCCACTTACCACCTACCCACCCATACACCTACCACCCACCCATCTATGTACCTACCACCCATCCACCCATTTTACCGACCAACCTAACTACTATCCTACCACCCACCCGCCTCCCGCCGCGCCCGCGCGCGTGTGTGTGTGTGCGCGCGCCGGGGCATCCGAAGGCGCTGAGGCGGGTGGGCGTCGGGTTGGGTTACGCAAGGCGCACGGCTCGGGCGTCACAATGACGTCAGTGCCAAGGCCGCCCTCCCACACCCGCGCTCTCCGCCGCGCCGCTCTGCTCTGCCGACGGACGCTCTTTTACTTTACTCTTTGGATTACGGAATAAGGAACCAAACTATTCGAATCGCGGCAACAATACGAACAGGAGACTGTGCGTTGGGATTTTCTAACGAGGCATCTGAGGGTAATGTCTTCAAGATGGAATGTGGCACGGCTTTTCGCGTCTTTCTCGGTCGTGCTGCTGCAGTCGGTTGATGAGCAGCACTGCGTGATCTGCTGCACTGCACGTGCATCTTGCGGCAGTACCGATAAAGACGAACAAAGTCGTGCCATATTCCGTCTTGGAGATATGACCCTCAGATGCCACGTTAGAAAAACCCAAGTAGAGTGATGACTAATTTTAGCAAATATCGATATTTCGGTACATCAACAAAAGGTTTTCAATGTCGATGAAAACTAATGTTTAATATATCGATGTTTTAAATATGATGAAACATGCCCAAGTAAAATGTCCGGGGAAAGTTTAAAGTTTTACCTTAATTTTGCCTCAATTTTGCCTTAAATTTGACTGTCATCTTAGTCTTCTAATGAATGTTCTATGAAGTCAAGGTTGAAAATGCAGTTTAACAAGATTAGCACTTAAAAAATAAAAAGGTAATAACATTAATAAGGGATAAATAAAGGAAAAGGTTGCGATTAACAAACGGTTTCGTTCCGTTTGGAATTCGGCTTCAATGACAGTTCTGAATGGCTGTTGATTTCGAGAAATCCACAAAAATATTAGATATTGGAAATTTTATTTATATCATGAGAATTTTTTTTTTAAAACATCGATGCTATAATATCGATGTTTTAAAAAATATTCGATCTGGAATTTTCAACCTGAAAAGTCCATGTTTAAGATTCTTTTGAGCTTGATTCTGCACACACGTCAGGAGTAAAGTATATTAGTGCTGTTTCAAAACGGCAGGTGAAGAAGAGGTACACGCAGTTTTTTGTATCCAAAATTCGGAATGTATGTATGTATGTATGTATGTATGTATGTATGTATGTATGTATGTGTGTGTATGTATGTGTATGTGTGTATGTATGTATGTATGTATGTATGTATGTATGTATGTGTGTGTATGTATGTGTATGTGTGTATGTATGTGTATGTATGTATGTATGTATGTGTGGATGTATGTATGTATGTGTGGATGTATGGATGGATGCATGGCTAGACATGTGACACACAAGTCGGTCATATTAGAAGCATATGATGTCAAACTTGATAAACACGTCAAAAGTAACATCTAGTTGTGCCCATTTCGAAGATCATTAAGAAATTTAATTTTTTAATTTACATTTATTTACTTACAATTTATTCACGCATTTTCAAGCATACATCGTGAAATTATCGTTGCATTTTTTTTTAAATATTATGTAACACGAAAAGCTATTTTTTATGAAAGAGAACGATTTGATTTATTCGCAACTTCGTTTGCTTTTCATTTACCGACGATATTCAAGTTATTTAAAAAAAAAAATTATATTTTGTCTTTTTAGTTTATCAAAATGAATTTTATAAATTGTTGGACAACATTGCATTGGAAGCATCTGCTATCAAGCGGCAATTGGTCTAATGTCAGAAATCAAGTCTTATTCGTCAAAAAAAATCCTCTTATTTAGCTTAAAATCTTAATTTTCGATATTTTCGTTACAACAGTGTTCCAGAAAACCAACTTTATGCTTTAAATAGTAATGATCTTTCGTTGTAACAGTGCTATGAATGGAAGAGGACTATAGCCCAACCACATAAAAAAATCTTCCACTGCGCATGTAATAAAATTGTATCTGTTAGGCATCGACAGCTATCATCCTCTTCGGAGTTAGTCACTGTCCCACGCGTGCAGTGACAGTGACAGGTGCTGCCGTTCGAGCAAGGAACACGTCATAGAAACAGAATGTCATTTGAGTGGAATCAGAAACATGACGGTTACGTAGCCCCAAAACGCACGGGCCAGCGAGCTCCCCCACCCCAATAGAACGTTTCTCCTCTGCTTGAGAGGCCAGGGAGGGAAGTAAAGCAGGCTGTCCCATGCCGAAGATAACGTCATGTAAAAGTAATTAATCACGTTCTCACGTGAAGTGAGAACCTTTACCTAAATCCAAAACATGACCATGAGAGTGCACCTGTGAAATATATTTTTCATTTCCACGTTTTCTGTATCTGTTTCGTGTTATTTAAATTTTCTAGTAATATTGTGAAGGTTTCGCATGACGTAATAATTGCTTAGAAAAATATTAATTTTTGCATCTCTATGCTTCATGAACCTCAAGAAGCGATGGTTATCAACCTGAAAACCTCAACGCTGACTCGCATTAGATATGTCTTATGAGGTTCTTTAAAAATTATGATCTCAGCAAGTTTTTGCTCGAAGTAATGACTTCTTTGATAAAAAATCAAACTTCATGTCAAGTAATGCCACCAACTTTCGTAATGACCATCATAACGTTCCCATGTTATGTGCAAATCACAGGCGACGATAAGTTTTTCCGGGGATTCCCAGGGATGGCTTAATGCCCTAGCAGTCCCGGAGATTACTCAGGGGAGCCCACTTCTCTTTTAGATTAGTTCTTGAACATTGCAAAAAAGTAATGTTAAATTATTAAATTGTAAGATATACTTCATTTTCATAATAATTCTGATGACGTACGTTTAATATTGTTAAATATCAGTTGAGTTTTGTAATTGGTAGTTTTCCATGGTTTTGTCAATCAATTCTAGGTGAAAGCGAGAGCAGTATCTTAACATTTTAGTCCACGTACTAACTTTTCTTCCTTATCCGCGTTTCCTCTTTTCCCTTTACACACACACACACACACACACACACACACACACACACACACACACTCACTCACTCACTCACTCACTCACTCACTCACTCACTCACTCACTCACTCACTCACTCACTCACTCACTCACTCACTCACATGTAGTTCATGCAGTGCACTACCGCCCGTGCCAGGAGGCCGTTAGAAGCTTTGAGTTTGTCCCGGCAGAGGGTCCCCCGCTGGCAGAGACATCTGGTGAGAAATTTCCGCACAGCGAGATGTAAATCTGCGCTGGATCTCATTTTCCTCCGGCCAGGAACATCGGCAACGGCTGAGTTATGACATGCACTACACTTACGGGACAAATGGCCATAACTATTGGTGCCGAAATAATAAATCAATATTATTAGAGGATCTGATGGTTTGACCATGATTAGGACAGTAATCAATCCCCTCCATTCTCTAAGCAGACTTGGATTTGAGTGTTGTTGATTAAGACGAGAATGGCAATGCCAGTTGGCAACTCTGGGACCGAAACGAGTCGTGCATATTCCCCCTCTCTATCATCAATCGTGTAGAAGTGTACAAGCTGTGCGCTGGTCAGGGAAAACCCTTTAAAATATTTTAAAAAAATAGAAGGTCATGAATTGTTGATTGATTGTTTTTTTCGTGTTTCCGGGCGCGTCATCTGCTTTGATCATTAGTCCCGTTAGTGTAGTGCATGTGTTTTTTCTCGGGAGATGGCGGTGATCTTCCCCCGCTGGATGGCGAGATCCGGCGCCGACGTACTGTCGACTACTGGGGTTTCCCCCTAACCAGGACTCTCCCACCAGCGGGGCACTGCCCCAGCCGGGATAAGCTCTAAGCTCCCGACCGGTCTCCCGGAATATGTGGTAGTGTAGTGCATGTAACTGTAAGTGTGTGTGTGTAAGTGGAAAGGATAGGACAAGTAAGAGGAAGGACAGATCGCGCGCGGTCCGTGGCCCGTTTAGTAGGGTACTGCTCCGGCATTGGCCTGGTGTTGTTCGGAGAAACCACGGAAAACTACCGATCAGAGCAGCCGGTCGCTAGAATTCTCCTCCAGACAGCGATTGAATTTGACCTAGCTGTAAAGCTAGTGTCGCCCTCAGGACTCGAACCTAGGACCTCCCGGTCAGAGGCGCTGCAGTGACATCAGTTGATGCACTGAGCTACCGCTCCTGGTGTCATGATTTGTGCTGAAGTGTATTAGGAGAATGTGAATTTTCTGTTGAACATAACGAAGAAGTATGAGGTTAGAAAGGAAGAAAACTCAGTCGTTATATCAATGTGCGTTCTCCATTGTAAAAACATTTCATTTTTAAAATATTTTATTTATTTATTTTTAAATACACAAGTTTCAACGGTCTAGAGCAATTGTATAATTATATGGCTACATGAATATGTAGATTCACAGAAACAAAATGAGAAGAAAAAATATACACCAAAATAATAAAAGTAATGTTCCCGACAGTATTAACATTTCGCAATAATATGAAAATACTCAGCAAAACGTATAGTAGGATAGGCTGCTGCCTTGGTAGTAAAAAATAGGATAAATTATTGCCTTAAAATTACGCTTGATATTTTATTATTAGAAGGTATGTAGACAACAAAATATAAATTGCCGTATGGTGGATATAAATCTTGATACAAATTAGATCAATAACCTAAATTAGTTAACTCAGCTAAGTAAGTCTAGAATTGAATAAACAAATTTGTCGAGGAAAATTTATTATTTTTTAAATTACATATTAAAGGTAATCTACTATGCTCATCAAGAGCGTCATAGATTTTGATTGAAAGACTTGTTTTCTTTGATTAAAAAATGTATTCTTTTTGTAGCCTTCGTTTACGCAATGTTGGGAACTTTGTAACCGAATCCGTGATTGTCAAACTGCATTTTTCGCCGTTTACACCCTTGAAGATAAAGTTACTTGCTGCCTTTTGTTAAGAACTCCTGTCTATTTATCTCCGCGATCCGTAGAGATCAGATTCGAGACACCTAATCTTGGAGTTCCTCACCTAAACAAACTCAACCTTGGTTTCTTTGGTGACGTCCTAGAAGTGACGTCCATCTTGTAAACACCACCGCTGAGAACGGAGGTCACGTGGTATCGGTGACGTGTGTTTTGAAGAGCCATTGTCTGTTACTGAGGTGAAGTCATTCTTATGCAAGTTCACATGGCTTATTTAGAACTAAGCTTGTAAGAGTTCTTCTTTTGTTTTCAACTAGTTTTGCGTCGTGTCTCTAGTCCAGTCGGTAGTTCTTGTTGACAATTTTTAAAATTTATGATAATTGTAAAACGTAGGTTTTAATTGCGCTATACAAGTGTATAATATAAATCAATTTAAAACATTCATAACTGGTCTGTCTTCGAGCCTAGGAAGTTTTATAAAAGAAGATGCTAGAAATTTTTAAAGCACTATTACATTTTCGTATTAAATTATGTTTATTTATCGTCAATATGAATAATAACAAAACGTTTCATGGCAGGCGAGAAACGTGGTACACAGTAATTTACAGTTCTGCCACTGTAGCGAGCTTTGAAACTCTCAAAAACATTTTATTTTCTATAAAATTCCAGCATATTCTATAAGTCTAGTTACAAATATTACCAATCATGTTGTCGAGAGGAATCAAATATTGGTTACTTTTGTAGATGCCCCAAAACGCCTTTTAGTTGTGACAAACCTCCAAAATAATGTTTTGGTGAGAATTCTCAAATAATTTTGTGGAAGGATCTGAAAAAATAGTTTCCCATTTGATAATGAGGCACGCCCAATGGGGGGGGGGGCAACCATAGAAAACAAGAGGTCTGGGACAGTTGGTGGATGGATGAGTGGGTGTGTGTGGATACGTAGTAGTCGAGTGAGATAAATCGAAGCTACGGTTGATTGATTGATTGCTAACAATTCCGGACGCGTAAACTACTATGGTCATTAGTCCCGTAAATATACTGTGTGTTTTTATTGCTCGGGAGGTGGCGATGGTCTTCCCCCGCTGTATGGCGAGATCCGTCGCTGATCTACCGTCGCCTAGCGGGGTTTTCCCTAACTAGATATCTCCCAGCAGCGGGACACCGCCCCAGCCAGCACAAGCTCTAAGTCTAAGCTCCAGACCTGGCTCCCAACATGTTGTAGTGTAGTGCATGTTAGTGTGTGCGTGTGTGTGTGTGCGTGTGTGTGTGTGTGCGTGTGCGTGTGCGTGTGCGTGTGCGTGTACTGCTCCGGCATTCGCCTGATACTGAATGAAGAAACTACGGAAAACTGCCAATCAGAGTAGTCGGCCGATACAACTCTCCTCCAGACAGCGACTCAATTCGACCAAGCTTGAAAGCTGGTGTCGCAAATCCTGCCGCCGTCGTCGGGACTCGAACCTAGGGCCTCCCGGTCAGAGGGACTGTAGTGATATCAGTGGATGCCCTGAGCCACCTCCACCGGTGCGGTGTTTCGGTGAGGTCGACCGAGCCAAGTTGAGCTTCTTCCCTCTGCCGTTAACGCAAAGTACGCGCGGTCGTTAGCTGTGATTGTGATCGATTGGACGGAGGTCAGAGTGCACTCATACGTTATTCTGTGTCGCACGCCGTCTCATTGGCTGTTGGCCCCAGGGTCCATTGATATGGCTGCCTTGGAGCAGTTTCTCAATCAATTTATCTGGTTAGGAATCGACCACGATCACGAATCGACTGAAGAATCGATGCGAGCGCAGCGTACCACACTTGTCAATATTGCTAACGCGTTTGAGTTAAATTTGATCATGTTAGGGCAGCGATCCTAAATGTTTGTTGACTTATTTGAGCTCGTGTGCCGATAATGCTCACAAAATATGTGAATGATGCAAACATGTCCAACAGTAGTTTTTCATTTGTCACGCGTCCCAGTTTTCTTCAAAATAGTCCTAGCTCAAGGTTTCCCAACTTTTTTTTTTTTCATCGACCCCTTTTTAATTTTTTTTTTCTTCATCGACCTCCTAACATATTTCTCTACAATAGAGAAATAGAATGATTACGGTATGATGAACGTTTCTGCGTGGCCTTTGGTCTAAAAAATTTAGTATTAAAACGCTAGTATTAGTAATTTTAGTATTAGTATTAAGGCGCTAAAACGTTTCGTTTAGAAGTTATTTAACGATATAGATTAAAAACGTTCGGCCGAGTGTTTGCAGCTTGCATTTGGTATGAATATTTAGCCGCTATTTTTTAATCAAATCTTTCATATTTTTAAAGTCAAAGTCCATTCGTCTCCGTGAAATTCTCTTTCATTTGAGATCTCATTTATTAATATTGGTCGTGTATGAGAGCCGCAAGAGGTATCCAAACTACTAAAGTAATATAGGAGACGATGTGCATGACAACCCCTCGAACTGGTTTCTAAATCCGGGAAGTTCACGTTTCCGGTACGTCTCCACATGGGAGTGGAATTTCTTTCCCGTGTGTCGCAAATTGCCGAGTGGGAGGGAGAATAGCTAAGAAAAGGTCACGCCGCGGAGGTATTTGGCCGAGACAATGTGGATGGCCTTGAGAGTGCACGCCTCACCCGCTGTGGTTTACCTCCGCTTCGCAGAATAATGGCCGCCATGCCTTCAATTCCACGAACAGTTGAAAAGTAAATTTACTAATAATATTTGTCAACTTTATCAATTTGTAAGATAGAGTTATTAAAACAGTTATTATTATTATTATTATTATTATATTATTATTATTATTATTATTATATTATCATTATCATTATCATTATTATTATCATTATTATTATTATCATTATTATTATTATTATTATTATTACTGGATGCTTTGCTTTACTGAAAACACAATATAATGATATTCAATGTAGTATTTGTGTTGGAGTGTGGAGACGTGTTGTAAACCCAGAATAAATGTTATCGAACTTTTATTTTTCTACTCCCATTGTATAATGCTGTCATTTTTTGTATGCAACCAGTTGCAAATGATTCTCATTACGATACAGATTGCATGATGATACAGAGAAGCTTACAAACAAAGTATTGACAATTAATCGTTGAGAATCGTTCTAATAAATGTTTCATTCGATTGTGTACATTAAAATTGCATTTGCTATTATATTATGCTTGTCAGTTTTCATTTCTTTTATTATTAGTATTTTTCGTGGAATATTATTTGAAACAAATTGGATCGTAATTTCACTTTGATTTTTCATGATTTTCACTTTGATGATTCAATTTGACTAGCGCAGTACTCCCTCGAAGGGCGGACTGGTAACCCAGCCACCAGCGGCAGTATGCGAGGGTAGGGTTAGTTGGACTTATCTGAATCCTACATGTCAACTGCCATGAAACGATTCAGTGTAAAACTTTAACTTGTAAAAGTCGTATAAAAAGTACCGTATGAAATTCGATGTACTGGGGTACTCGTCTAAAATTTATGATACTCGCTCGTATCGTAATATCACACTCGTGTATTAATAACTCATTACATCATCGTTTCATAACTATACATCTGTATTACTAATTTCCGATGCGTGCTGAAATTCGAAGAAAACTGCTAAACCTCTGGCCATGTGAGAGGTGTGTACGGTGTCTTCATTAGGTGCCCAGGAACTCGAAAAACAACAAGGAAACAGTTTCGATTTTGACAACGCACAATGATACAAAAAATGCAAACATTAGATTGTGTTATTCCATCTATTCGCATACTGCACTTCCTGACTGCACGAGGCAGGGACACCAAAGCATTTATTAGTCTATTTGTTCAGGAGTGTGCGTACTACGGTTTGGAAAATCATTTAGTATCGTTTCTCATAATCATTTTGTCACTACTAAAGCACGGCTGATGTCATGTGACAGCAAGGCTCTAAAGAAGACGCCGCCAGTCATTAAGGATTTGCTATCCACGAGATGTGTCATAAAGACCCAACCTTTTTGATACTCATGAAAAGGGCTGTTGAATTGTGTAATCGTATATACTGTACTATAAGTTTGTTATTGCACAATTCATAAAGCAGTATGCGTGCTATTAAAAAAACATTTTGTTTAGTTTTGGAGGTAATAGCACTTTTGCTGCTACGATCCACTAGTTTAATGGCAACATTAAAAAAGTCAACCATATTTTCTCGAAAATAGGTCCTCAGATTGAGGTCTTCTATGCGAGAACTTGGACTCGTTCTGTATGAAACTTCCGTATGTTCTTTATACATTATTCATTGCCCTAATGTTGTTTAAACACGACTAATTCTCTGCAATTTTTATTGTCAACAACCTCTAATACAATTGCAGGCGGAATACCGGAAATAAAAAAAATATATAACCATTTATAACGTTTCAAAAACAAAAGGCAATTTCGATATACTCATTTTAGACCCCCTCCATTTATAGCTGGCAATTTGTGAAATTAAGGGAGTTTATACAATAGATTAGTAATGAAAGACGTTTCAAAAAAGAAGTTATGTTTGGTGTGAACTGAAATACCCGCCCTCCCCCATACACACACACTCATACACACCTGATATATTTTCTCGGTTTGCCTCTGCTTTGGGAAGGGGCCACAGCTTCTGTCCCAAAGCTAATGCTTGTTCTGAATAAATTGAGTAAAATAAGAAAAGATTACCCTATTTAAGCATCTCAAATGTAAAAGAGTATTTCCGTTATGAATTTTCTAATTTTTTTCTTTTTCTAAAATCAAAATCTGAATTTCTTTAACAATATAGTATTTCAAAAATATTGATGGGGTGGGATTCGGACTTATATTGCAAAAGTACGTTCTGGATCCGCTCGTGTTCACACATACACAAGTATTCGTAAAGAGACACTTCTAAAAAACCGATATTTCAGATATCACCATAACAAAAATTGGGTAAACTTTCATCAATTAAAAATCAAAAGTGCAACAATATTTTCAATCATTCTAGAACGCACTTCTCGTCTTCAAGCTATCGTAAATCCCCCTACCTTCTGATTCATACCGAGTGACATTGACCGATGAAAATCAAATATTGTGGTATTACAATGAGTTAAAAATATAGTTAAAAACTGTTTTGTATGTACCTTGATTCATTTGTTTAATAACGCACTATAATTCTCTATCAAAATAGCTGGATAACACAAACTACACGTAAAGCACTCAAACAAAATGTCGAATCACATCTTACAAGATTAATACGTAGATTCAGTGATTTTAATACTTTATTCATTATCAAAACATGTGTGCTTTCTTGAAACTTAAAATTTTTGCCTTTCGCGTAGAACAATTTGTAGAAAATGACTTGAAACGCGTTTTTTGTTTGCAATTTATATTCTTCTGCCCTACTTACATTTCTGTGACATCAACCGCTTAATTTGATGAGTGTTTTTAAAGTGTCGATTGTTGACTAAATATTTGAACATTATTATGAAAAATACAAATGTTCGCATTATTTGATATTAAAGACTATTTGGTATTTTCCTCCAATGATTAGACATTCCTAATTACTTGTTAAGTCTGAAATATAGTTGCAAACACTTACTAATTAGAACTTTTTGCACACTTTAAATAAATAGGGTCTTCTTTATTATTGGAAGTAGGCAAACCCTGAAGAGAATTTCAAAAAATAATAACCTTGACCATTTCATTCCCAATGCAGAGAATCGATAAGAAATAATTTTGTCGCTTTGAACTCATTGATATCGTATCATTGGACTACTGCCAGATCTAGTACACTATTAATATTTGCCGTGTCTGTTTATCTAATTATTTCCTAACAATGTGATGATGTGAGGCAAGCAAAAGGAACTCAGACATAAGTTTGAACTTTACACTCAGACATAGCAGGGTACCCATTTCTTCATTCTCAAATCGGTCAGTGCTTTGGTAATACTGAAATAAATATTTATTAATGTTGAGTGTTTCTTGCTACATTCGTACTTTGATATTTTAATCTACGTACTTTGTAGGAAATCGCTATTTTCTAGAAATTGGTTAAAGTGTTTTGAGTTTTAAGATTTTTTTCCGCACAGTGTCAGTTTTCATTGTGTTTCTCTTATTTTAATATTATTTGAATTTGTTTTCACAACTAAAATTCCCCATTATTTATGAATTCTCATTATTGTCTTCTGTTCTTCATTGGGCATGGAAATTACGAATTTACACTTATGCAATACAATTTTCAAATTCATTGTAGCCCTTACATGATTTGAGTTCGTTTTGATTTGAGATTATTTTCAAAATAACAATGAAAACTCTATGCAACGTATGGAGAAGTATAACTTGGGCACGTTTTCTTTATCTCCAGAATCCCTTTCCTACCCTTTGATCCGTTGTTTCATTAAGAACAATTTTTCTGGCAAGGGCAATTAAATATTCGACTTGGATTAGTATTTTAAAAGATAGTTTTGTTGTGATTAATCTTAATATATAAAAACGGATGTGAGTGTTTTTGAAAGAGCGGGAGTTCCATAACAATGTATTAACCAGTGCAACGATTGCTTTCAAATAAGTCACACTTCACTTGTAAGAATATGACCTCAACATGAAATGAAGCTTACATGAAAAAAGCGTGTAGGGTTCGCGTTCTCCAAAATGTCATCCGAAAGTTTGTAACACATACAATGTTACTAGAAATTACGCAACTCGCCAAGCGTTTAAGTGACAGTGTTGCCGGACACAAGAGGCGTGTGTGAATGTACTTATGTATGTATGTGTATGTATGCATGTATGCATGTACCCGTGTAAAGAGAATGTTCAAGTCGAGCGGGGGCTCCGTGATAGGTATTTGTGGAAAATGAATTCGCAGCCAGTGCTAACGAATAGCTAGTGTGCTTTATGAATATTTCACTGAAAACGTATTTCTGTAGAGGGCGTCCTGATTTTGAATATTGAAATTAAATTTTAATGCAGTAGTTGTTTGTTTGTTTTTTTGAGTTTTCTGTCAGCAGTTAGTGTAAGATAATTCGCATTAGATTTCACTTCTATTAAAAAGGGTATACATCATTTATTAGCTGTTACTACATACATTGGTATTCGAAAAATAATACCGTATTCAATTGTCGTTAACCTTGCACTGTTACAAGATCAATGGATATTTTTGCAATCTTGAAACGTAGTCTGAAAGAGTTGCATTATTTGATCATTTAATTTCTGCGCTAAATTATCTCCATGGTCATCTTTAGTGGCCATTTAATTGGGATACACACAGAGCCTCTCACTAGTGAGGAGTCATTAATGAACATTTATTGTGAAGAGTCGTTTAAAGACTTTTTGTGTAATAATTATTGTTTGTGAGAAGTACTATCCAACTCTCACTTTGTTCATTTGTATGGGTGCTAGGGTCTATTCTGTAAGCGATTTGATTTGTTTCGTGTGGTGTATATGTTATGTAATTTAAGCGTCGTTCGACTCTTCCCTTTCGTTCCAGCTTCAAAGAAATTGAAACTTTGTGAAAGCGCGTTGTGTTAATACAGTGAGCTGAATCAAATAGTTTAGGAGAGAAGGCGGCAATAGAATCGGTTAGAGACGAATGGTTTTACTCACCACTATCCCCAACGCTATTTAATCTTTACATAGCAGATATTCCCATCACAGGCTACACGCAACTTGCACATTTCGCCGACGATTCGGCAATATTCATATCAAGTCGCACGTTGTCATATAGCAGTACAAAACTTCAACAACATTTAAATAAAATAGACGAATGGGCAACAAAATGGAAAATCAAACTAAACCCGAACAAATCAAAATCAAATTTTTTTTCATTAAGACCATTCTCTGCTCCCCACCCATTACTATTAAACAATAGTATAATAAACTGACACCATTGAATCAACCTATCAAATACTTAGGACTAATCCTCGATACAAAACTGAACTGGAAAAACCACATCAACATTAAAATACAACAGGCCAAAATGAGATTAATCCAACTCAAACCATTACTGTATAAAAACTCCAAACTTTCATTAACTAATGCAATAATACTATACAAAACCATCACAAGACCCATAATGCTATAATCCCAAGACAAAGCCATCCAACAAAAAAATCAAAAACCCCACAACTCTATAGAGAATTAAACATGAACCCAATCACCTATCAAATAGCACGCATATCCAATAATTTATACTCCAACATAAACTTAATAGACCAACTAAAACAATACAATCTAGCCTTAACCAACACACATACCAGAATAAACAATAGATACCCATTCGATTCATTCCTAAAAATATTCTCAAACATTTGTGAACAGTAGATACTCTCATGAGTAATCTACCCCAATGTAGTACCAATAGTAGAATTAGGTTAAGTATAGTATTAAGTTAGTAGTAAGTCATCATTACATATGAAAGAATGTAATACTGAACTATGTACAACCCAACAAGCAATAAAAAAAATTAAAAAAACAAACAAAAAAAAACGAATGGTTTTAATTATCGAACCACATGTGATTGGGTTGCCAAAGAACTTTTCGTGAGTTGGTCTCCGCAGGCAAAAATCTGTGAACCTCTGACTCCAGCGCAGTAATGTGATGGGCGAGTGAATTCACTGCCACTTATATTAAGGTGCAATTGGTGAGTACCAATTCAAAAATTGCAACATTCAAGTTGTTGCGTTCAGAAAATGAACATAGAATACAAATCGGCAATAGTTTATTCTCCACATGTAAACAACAATTAAAATCCCCACTATGAGTCTGTTTGGGTCAATTAGCTTCAATAAAGGACTGTTCTCCCAAATGGAAGACGGCTAGCAACCCTAGTGCCAACACAAATTAGCACAAAAATTGATCAAAATATATAAAGATCCATTATTGAAGGAAGATTACGAAACACTTAGAAACACAGCATAGATATAGAAGATATAGGTTAGGAAATGAAACGAGAGCGAGTAGATATTTGCTGAATCGTGAGGGGAAAATGTAGGATCTGTGAGATGAAAGATTGGGAACATATTTTAGAGAGAAGTCTGTTTTTAAGGAAGGAAGAATGTGGTAAAGGTGGAATATTTAGGATAAGGTGATGTGGATATTAGAGGGCATAGGTGAAAAAATTGGTATGGTTGAGAAATACAGGAAAGGGCTTAGTATGTAGCGTATGTATAGTACACTACTTGTAATGTATTCAGTTATTTTATTTTATTTTCATTGTTAAGAGTATACAACTATAGTATTTACAAAGTTGTTAAATAATCCATTCCTTCACAGATTACCACAAGTGTTCTATTCTGATGTTAATTTTGAATTTTTTATGATGCACACGCTTTGTTGAGCTCTTCTTTTGCTATTGTGTTAGAGTAGTAGTAGAACGAGGGATGTGGTTTGCTATTGCAATACTATAAAATCAAATCTGTAATTTGATTACCGATGCAAATAAATTTTCCAGAACTCGGTTGATTGATTGATTAGTGATTTCGGGCGCGTCAACTACTATGTTCATTATTCCGGAAAGTGCAGTGCATGTTTTTTCTCGGGAGATGGCTGTGATCTCCCGCTGGATGGCGAGATCCGGCGCCGACCTACCGTCGACTAGCGGAATTTTCCTCCACTAGGTATCTCCCACAAGCGGGGCACCGCCCCAACCGGGACAAGCTCTAAGCTCCCATCCGGTTTCCCGACATGTGTTGTGCATGTTAGTGTAAGTGTGTGTGTGTGTGTGAGGGGCGAGGATACGAGGAAGAGGAAGGAAAGATCGCGCGCGGTCCGTGGCCCTTTAGTTTGGGTACTGCTCCGACATTCGCCTGGTGTTGATCGGAGAAACCACGGCAAGCTACCGATCAGAACAGCCTGCCGCTAGAATTCTCCTCCAGACGACTGAATTCGACCTAGCTGACAAGATAGTGTCGAAAATCCTGTCGCCGTCAGGACTCGAATCTGGAACCTCTTGGTCAGAGGCACTGAAGTAATATCAGTTGATGCACTGAGACACCGCTCTCGGTCGATAACTCGGGAGTGAAAATGTAAGGTTTTCAAATGTTGCTACCCTCGCTTTGTTGGTGTTCATCATTCAACTATGTACGAGTATAGTTAAAGGACGGGGAAGAGGTTCTGGAGCTGAAGAAATTGTGCACAGATTATTCTTCTTCTCCATACTATTTTTACTGCTCTTTCCCTCCCTCGCATACAGTTTTACTGCTTTTTGACGAACATAAATCACAACAAATCAAATATTTCTTAAATACATGTTTTATCTTATCGTGGGCCATCTTGCTTTGTCCAACGTTTCTCAGTCAGTGTGTCCAACCCAAGAAATTACGCCTGGTGGTAGAGAAGTGTCGTCTTCTATTGTGATATTTTTTGTATTGTCTGATTTTACGATAAGATAATTGATAAGGCGCCCAGAATTAAAATGCGTTTCCCATTTTAGTTCTTCGATTGGTAATTTCAGTTGATGAAGTGTAACTGCGTGGACTTGTTAGACGTTTCAGCAATGCCTGAACAGGTAGTAAGCATTTTTTTACTGTATAAATCCATTGTGTATACTATTTTTCTGCTTGAATCAACAGTCTACATTTTTAGATCTACATTTAATAGTTAAGCCTTATTATAATCAGTTTAATAAATAAGATATTTTATTGCTTTAAACTTTTTCGTAAAGGAAAAATATTATAGTCTGCTGCGGGAGAAATACTTGTATTGTGGAGATCTGGTATCGAATAAGTGGATAAATCTAGTTCCTATATGTAGGAAATTACTTCTAACACGTCGTGTTGTCGGAATCCGAGTCACGTGGCCATTGATACCGAATCATCGATTGTTGGCAGAAAGAGCCGTCCGCCTCTCCGTCCGTCTGTCGCTTGAACCTCAACCGTTCGAACAATTTGCCCCAAAATTGATACTCCCCGATCGATCTCAATGAACTCTAAACCTTGCGAGTTCTAAATCGATATTTTGATTTTTGGGAGTATTTTACACAATTCATAATCGATATTATCAAACTTCTTTAAGAATTGCTCCGTATGTTTCGATTGAACTTTATATATATATATATATATATATATTTATATATATATATATATATATATATATATTTATATAGATATATATTTATATATATATATATATATATATATATATTTATATATATATATATATATATATTTATATATATATATATATATATACATATATTTATATATATATATATATATATATTTATATATATATATATTTATATATATATATATTTATATATATATATATATATATATTTATATATATATATATTTATATATATATATATATTTATATATATATATATATATTTATATATATATATATTTATATTTATATATATATATATATATATTTATATATATATATATATAATAAATTTCCGTTTTATATAACACAAATATTAAAATTAAAAATTTTTAAAACCTGAATTTTCGAAAATTGCAAAAGTACTAATTTTTTGCTGTCTTTCTATGACACGAATATTGAAAATAGATACTTCTTCTAAATGAAACGTGTTCTTAGAAGACAGAACTTGAATTAAGTTCCTGTATAATTTTCCGAAAATATGAGTAGTTTTTGCGTTATTTGTGCGAAATATTGGCAAATCTTAAACAACTATTTTCTCAAACACACTCCCATTTTTTTCTTGAAGCTTTTTTTCTCGTAAGTGTCAAAAGTCGGTAAAAAATTGGTGAAGTTCCGATTTTCGGCTAACTCTCTATTTTCGAAAAATGCAAAAAATTAACTTTGTGAAGTACTATATTGATAATGGAGTTTTCTTTCTTAAATGAAATTTTAAAAACATGAAATGTAATCGTGTACAACTTTTACATGGATGGTACAACAACGTAGTGGTTAGTACATGGATAGTTTTCACTTGATTTGTGGATGAATTTAGTGAAATTTACAAAAATGTTTTTCTTAAAAAACTGGTTCCGAATTGTTTTTTTTTTTTTTTTTTTTACTTTTTCCCGCCAATAGATAAAAGCGTTTGCGCTTAACGTTTGCGCTTAACTCTTATTTTGAAGAATTTTGCAAAAGTTAGAAATAATGCGAGAATGTAGGTGCTGTTTTAACACAATTAATCGTAATTGTTCAGAAATATGAAGTAGTCCTATTTTTATCATACCATGACGCAGCTCAATTTTAAAGGCCGCAAAGTAATTTTGCATCACCTCTTTAATCATTTGGGCGATGGTTATTTTGACATGGCTGGGATATCTTCGTTATCCTTCTCATTGTATTTAAAATGAAAAAAAGAGGAGGAACAAATTTTCAGACTCTCTGCCATCTCCAACACCTGCCAATTCAACAATCAAAGTGATGAAATCTGCTTTTCACGTTTTTAAAAACAGACTGTGAAGGTAATTGGCTACATGGGTCTTCAGCAATCATCTTCGACTACAAGCGATGTTTTTTCATGCACCAATATTTTTTAAACTCTTAAACTCGGAAATTCTTACCCCTCTTTTTTACAGTAAAACATAGTAAAATTATGAAAAAAATAGAAGTAAGCAGCGTTCGGAATATTTGATAACACGCTATCTCTGAAGGCAGGTAGGATTTATTTATTTATTTTACGTCAAAAAAACAGTTAAAAACTGCGTATGACGTGCTATGGGGAAAAGTGAATTGTGTGCACATTTTCAAAATTCTGTGATCCCTACACCAAGTCATATACTACTTAAATTTTGAAAGGGAGAAAAAAACAAAAACTCCCATGTAGTAAAATCTATTTTCAAAAATAAATAAGCAATAAATTTTGAATTTTGAAGGGAGAAAAAAAAACAAAAAAACTCCCATGAAATTAAATTTTGGGAAAAATAAGCAATAAATTTTGAATTTTGAAAGGGAGAAAAAAACAACAAAAAAACTCCCATGAAAACGATAATTTGAAGAATTGTGTTTCCCACTGAATTCTAGAAGACGTGCACAGAAAATGAAGTTACATTTATGTCCAGGGTTTGGCACGAGTTTCCCCCAGAAACCTTATCCCACACGCATGAACAATATTCATACAGGGATCGAAAATATGTGGCACACCGAATGCCTGACTTTAAGTACTCGATTGAATTTAACCGACCGATATGAATATCTGACCTGCCATTATTTGACATTAATTTTTCACATTTAGTTGTATGTCGAGGTCATTTCACAATTTTTTGACATTTAGTTTTATGTCATGTGATTAAGGATTTGCGTCAGTGCGAAAATTATTGAAGGTCATTGATTATTTTTGCTTTAGTTATTGAATTCTTAGTTGTATTAGTTTAATAATCTGATACCAATTTTAACTATTAATGTTTAAGCAGCACATACTTTCTCACCCGTATTTTCATACAAAAATACGTGACAAGTACTCAAATTTCGAAAAATTGTACATGACGTTATTACATAATCTTTCAATCTTTAAGGAACAGATTTCATTAAGGAAAAAACATCATCATTTCATTAAGGATCTTCTTAATTGTAGTTGTAGGAAGACGCCGAAAAAAATTGAACTTTTGCAATTTTCGACAAATCAGGGTTTTCAACGAACATGAGACCTGCACCATAAACTTCCTTGACACTCTAAACTACAAATGTAATCAAACGATGGATCCATTTTTTTGAAAATTTTGAAAATGTCCCAGGGGCTTAATGTTTAGTATCCCTCCAAAATTAAAATATCGGTTTCAAATTCAAGGGGCCGCCACATCAGCCGGATCGATTGGGGAATATCAACTTTGGAGACAATTGGCAGAACGGTTTAGCCGCTAGCGTTGTTTACAGACAGACGGACAGATGTTTAGTCGTCAATCGATTTTTCGCTATTAAGGACCCACAAAACATACATTCTGGTGACAGCACGTGTTAGAGGATATTTTTTATTTTGTAAATTGGTTTAATCCACTTTTTCGTTACCAGAGCCCGGCCATAAGAGTTTTTCTGACGAAAATTCGCGGTTTTTTCTTGCAGCATTACATAACTTTCTCTCTACTTAGTTGTGAGAAAATAAAACCTGAGTGTCATCCACAGATGGCATGTCATTTACACATAATAGAAAGAGGTTGTGTTTAAGTATTGAAACTTTGAGACTGCGATATTAGAATATGAGGACATTGGATCCGAGAAATGTGATAATTGTTCCAGATTAAATAGTATATCTGCTTTGGGGATTCTTTTCACTGAATAAATAAAATTTTAACATTGTAATTGTAACCGATTGCTAAGTTGTTCTGTATCTATTAGCAACGCGGACCTTGTAACATCTAACAACATGAAATGTTAGCTCTGTGAGACCATCTTTGTAAGTAAAGTGTAAGCGTATTTTGTACATATTTTCTTATATTTTGAGACCTTGAAATTAATCTAGATTTTCGTAATCATTACCATATGTTTGTATAAAATTTGTATTTCTTAAAGGTTTAGTCTTGTGGATATTCAAATACTTGATAGTAGGATAAGAATAATTCTCACTAATTACTCGACACAGTATTATTAATTGATACTCAGAAATATTCAAGCACATGGCACTTCAACGTCAGATTTGACTGGGGCAGTCACTAACCAATTGGCCAGGGTTAGTTTGTATACTTATCTCACTAAGTAGACTCACTAAGTACTCACCGGACTCAGTAAGTCCGTCTTATTCTGACGGACGGATTGACGGACATACGGACGGACGGATAGACAGACAGCCGTTTTGTCGTCATTCTATTTTCCGGTATCAAGAATCCACAAAACATGGATTCTGGCTACCCCACGTGATGGAGGACTTTTTTTATAAATTTAGCATCTGGATTTATCCACTTTTCGTTAACAGGGCCCTGTAATAAGAGTTTTTCGTGCCGCAAATTTGCCGTTTTTTCGCACAGCATTACGTAACTGTCTCTCTACTGCGTAAGCGGTAGCGAGAAAGTAAAAAATCGGCGACTTTACAAGTTGACCGCACCTCTTGATGTGAATGTGCGATTAACGGAGCGCATTTCTTCCACAGCCCTCCGGGTGGCGGAAGCTGCGCAGCATCGTGCAGTGGACGCCGTTCTTCCAGACCTACAAGAACAAGCAGGGGAAGCACCCCTGGGTGCAGCTCGCCGGCCACCAGGGTGAGTGCCGGCAGGCATGCCCTCTCTGCGCCCACATTCCCACAGCCATGCACGTACAACATGAGCCCGCTTTTCCATTAAATGCTTTTTTGTTTATGTAAACGACGGATGTCACAAGTAAATAAAACACTGTGAGGATAATTTTATTTATTTAATGGGTAATTATTGCATACAAATTAGAAAACTTGATGCTAAGTGGCTAGGCCGAAGGCCTTTAAGCCATTACAATACCTACATTCTACCGCGTTCTAACCTTTCGTATTCTGGTATTCACCCCAAAACCCCACCCCTCCATCGCATCAATGCCGTGGAAAAGAGACCATAAGGTACGGCTGAGGAAAACACCCCTGAAGGGGGAAAAACCTGCTGTCAGAAGCCGAGTACTTGCTAATCTATCCGATTTTTGTTTTTAAACTATTTATTTGGCGCGGGCGTCAGGCATTCTCCTTCCGGTGTTTTGCCTCCTCAGCACCTGAAAACAAACAGCACCACAGAAGATCGTCCGCACCAACGCCTCTGCCCTTTCATTTCCGATTCCCACTTGCCTTCGCCGCCTAATGTGCTTATTATTTTAACCGTTTCCTTTTCTTTCATTTTTATTTTATTTTAATTTATTTAATTTATTTTAAGTTAATTTATTTTTAATTGACTTATTTAAGTACTTATACTTAACAATTGACTACGACTTATGACTTTTTCTTTTACTTTTTTACTGTTTACTAACTTAACATAACTTACTGACTAACTTTATTTTCTCTCCAGTCTAGGCCCTGCTCGTACTAATCAGTGCTGTTTTTCTACTCCCTAATTTCAGTTTTCCTAATGGTCCGAACCTTTCTTAGAGATGCTTCTAATTCTTTCATGAATTTAGATCTTTTATCACCTAAAATGTTTTGGGCGAGCGTTACGTTCCTATTTTGGAAGTAGTACTTCCTTTCTGCTTTTGTAACGTTCGCAACCCCATAACGGACTCGCGTGAATTTGCGCAACTAGCGAACGTTTTTCGGCCGTTGCTGCCAGGATCTCTTGCCTTTTAATATCCGCAAGTCTATCGGAAATTAGCCGTTCTATTTCACGTGTTCCCCTATCTCCCACCATCTCCGGAGAAACGTCTCCCAGACCTGCACGTTCCAGTAGCAGTTTAATTTTATACGACCAGTAGCGTTGGTTGCTTCCCTGTAACTGCACTCTAAAACATCTATGTATACGTGTGACAGCCTGTTCACCTGCTAATTTAATCCAAAGTTTAATGGGTTTCATTCTAAAATCTTTCCAAATACCTACACTACCGACTTCTCTTAAGACTCCGGCATTTGCTGCGAATCTAGAGACTCCGAGAATTAATTTGCAATAATCTGTTTCGATGCTTTCTAGTCGATCTGTTCTATCCACTCCCCAGATTTCTGCCCCATAATTCATAGCTGGGAGAACGAGCGATTTAAACATTGTATCGCACACCTTTAAAGGCAATTCCGGAACCCTGCGCACTGCGCAAACGATTTCTTTGAGCGTAATTCTTCCTTTACTGTGCGCCGCCACTATGTGATTATTGAGGATAATGAAATGATAATGAGGATAATGAAAGCATTGACTCTATTAACTGAATTAATAAAATCATTTTATGTTGAACAACAATATGTTATGTTCAACATACAATACATTTGATGTTGAACTATTGGCAAGGTTGCCAGGTGGCTTTGAGAGCTTCTTCCCCAAATGAAGAAGTCTACATTAATTCCTCAAATTGTCAGCTTAAAGGGGAAATTCAGAGAATTAAAATATTTACGAAAATAATAACGCATTACATGTTTTATTACGTGAGGCTAAAGGATCCCTTCAAAATGTTTGGGGGAAGACACGGCACGTTGTTGCGGCCTTCTTCAGGGCTGCAGTGCTGCCAGGTGGCTGATTTGGCCGCCTTGCAGGGTGGGAACCATAAGTGAGATTGGTCGAGGCAGCGGCCAGTAAGAAGCGGGCAGGTCGGACGGGATTGGTGGAGAATGAACAGTGGGGGGAGGGAGCGAGACGGACACATGGGAAGGATGACAAAGGTAAAGAAGGTGAAATTCTGAGGCAGAATAGCACGAGCAAGTAGCCTGGTCGCCCTAGCAAGCCACCTGATAGAACGGAGTAAGAGCCATCAGCTATGGCGGAGGGCCGACACTGTTAACCCGTAGGAGAGTGCTGCCGGGAGCTGGAACCGTAGTAAAAATGGCACACCCGCCCCGTCTCCTCTGCGAACGCATACGCTGACTTGACTGAATACTTTGCTGTCAGAAAACAAGTTGATCACTACTAAGAAGTATTAGTAGTAGTATAAAGGAGTATTCTGGACCCATCTTCAAAGTTTGCTCGGACAAAATTATTCCTAATTCCCAGAGTAAAAAGTCATGAAATGTATGTCATAAATATAATATTGCAAATAGCTGGCGATAACCAGACTTAACAACCTTCGAAATAATGTTGATTCTAAAAAAAACCTTCATTATGTTTCTTTGACATGAAATAAGTATTAGATTGTGGAAAACTTTAAATATTATTGCCATTTCCCCCTCTGATTCATTTCACAGAGTCATTTTTTGTTCGAAAGCGTCTCCGAAGTTCACGGATGTCCCAGATTTATTTCTTACAAGAAATTGTAATCTCTAACATTTCAGCTTCCTCTATTCCCACATATTAATGCAACAGAGCTGAGTCAAGCGGATATGTTTTTCACTAGTAATTAATATCGTCCGGTGTGCGAGGTCATCGTAGTAATATGTTAAAAGCTGACGCTGCACCCGACAAAAAGGTACAAGGAATACTCGGATGTCTTGAAGCAGAGGTGAATAAATAATTACACCTTCTTCGAATATAGAGACCTGTACCTCCAATCAGAACAGTCTTGGGTAATAGGTGCAACACATGTGAATCACCCAGCGTTATACAAGAAAAGAGAGATAACATTTCCCAACTGTCTGCTGTGCAGCCAATAAGAACTTCATGGATTGGCAAGCTGACGTGGCGCAAGGCACCAACCGATGTCTCAGCAGACACGCTTACCCGGAGGTCCTAGGGGTTCGAGTCCCGTCGTTGGTAGGATTTTCGGCCCTAGCCTGTCAGCCAGATCGAATTCAGCCGCTGTCTGGAAGAGAATTCTAGCGACCGGCTGCTTTGGTCAGTAGTTTTCTGCGGTTTTTTTATCAATACCAGACGAACGCTCTAGCACTACCCTAATACACGGCCCCCGCGTTATCTTGCCTTTTCTCTTCACCCCTTTCTTACACTTGCACTCGCCCACACATTGACGGAGGTCAGTCGGGGCTTAGAATTGGTCCCGACTGGCGCTGTTCCTCGTCAGTGGGAGCTATACGAATTTAAAAAAAGCCGGCTTGTAGGTCGGTGCTGGGCCTCACTACCCAGCGAGGGAGGAACACCATCTCATCCCGTGATCAAGTTGCACTTCTCGTCAGAGAAGTAAAGGAGTAATTACTGTGGCTGTTGACGCGCCCGGAAACAGGAATTAATCAATCAATCAATCAATCTTGAAAGGACGTCACCCCGTGTATTCCCCTTCTGGTGTCTAGTGACGACCCCCCCCTCTGAGAGACGTAGTAATTCTAAGTTCAACCATTTTGTTTCTTACCCTTTGCATCTTTCACGCCGATGTGGCTCCTTCGTTCGCGTTGTTCACAAATCGTCGCCCGTAAGTCCGGGTAGTCAAGAACCAATGTTGTTCGTGAGCTCGTCGGTGCTCGGACTGGATGAATGTTAAGAAGTCAGGTTGTACGTAAGCTTGTCGTTAGGTTGTACTCTGGCACATGAGTCCGTGAGCCCAGTACATCGCATATTTTGATCCTCTTTTCTTAACTTCCTTGAGTGGGATGGGAATTACAGGAATCATTCGTGTTCAGAAGTGTCACATGGTGAATTGGAAATGCACACAACAACTGAGAACAGTAATGCCTTAAGGGGAGTTCGAACCACCAACCTCGATGTACCGCGAACATAGTCGCAATACGTAGGCACGTACGAACTCCCGTGTGCCAAGCCACAAATTTCCAATTGAATAACACAATATCTTGATTGGTGTTTCTGGGCGCGTCCACGCGCAACGTTATTAGTACCGTAAGTGCATGTTTTTATGGGGGAATGTGGCTGTGTGATCTGCCCCCGCTGGAAGGCAAAATCCGGAGCCGATCTACACGTTGGCTTGTGGAGTTTTTCCCAACCAGGTACCGGGAGCGGTAGCTCAGTGCATCAACTGATGTCACTGCAGCGCCTCTGACCGGGAGGTCCTAGATTCGAGTCCCGACTGCGGCAGGATTTTCGACACTAGTTTTTCAGGTAGGTCGCATTCAGTGGCTGCCTGGAGGAGAATTCTAACGGCCGGCTGCTCTGATCGGTAGTTTTCCGTGGTTTCTCCGATCAACACCAGGCGAATGACGCAGCAGTACCCTACCAAACGGGCCACGGACCGCGCGCGATCTTTCCTTCCTCTTCCTTGTCCTATCCTCTCCCCTTACGCAATAACATTCACTACACTACCACATATTCTGGGAGACCGGTCGGGAGCTTAGAGCTTGTCCCGGCTGGGGCGGTGCCCGCTGGTGAGAGAGTCCTGCTTAGGGGGAAACCCCACTAGCCGACGGTAGGTCGGCGCCGGATCTCGCCATCCAGCGGGGGAAGACCACCGCCATCTCCGAAAAAAACATGCACTACACTAACGGAACCAATGACCAAAGCTGTTGACGCGCCAGGAAACACGAAAAAACTAAACCAAACCGACCCAACCAGGTACCTTCCACCAGCGAGACACCGATGACGAGACAGCGAGACACCCAGCCGGAACGAGCTCCAAGCCCACGACTGCTCTCCCGACAATTGGTAGTGTAGTACGTGTAGAAGTGTGGGGGTGAGGATAGGACAAGTAAGAGGAAAGAAAGATCGCGCGCGATCCCTGGCCCGTTGCCCGTGCTCCAGCATTCGCTTGGTGTTGATCGGAGAAACCACGGAAAAGAATGGAGCAGAGCAGCCGGACGCTAGAATTTTCCTCTATACAGCGGTTGAATGCGACATAGTTGTCTAACTAGTGGAGAAACTACTGCCATAATCCAACTCGAATCCTGGAACCTTCTGGTCGGAAGCACAATAGCCAGAGGCTCTGCTGCGCCTTAAGCCACCTCATCCATGAAGCTCTTACTGGCTGCACAACTGAGAGATGGGTACTATACTTGGGTTTTCGTAATGTGGCGGATGACATTAGGTTATTTTTACATCGCCCGCCTTATAAAATGAATCTTTTTAATTCATTCGCGACGTCCTTCTCATGGCCTCGGACATGTGCTGTTATAGAGATTCATTTTATCAGGCAGGAGGTGTAAAAATGACCTAATGTCATCCGCCACGTTACGAAAACCCAAGTACAGGCTTGGAGCTTTAGCATTGCCGTTGCCGAGACGGCTGAAGCTCTGAGCGCAGCTCCGCCGGTGCGTGGCGTGGCGTAAAGTGGCGTGCACTGAGAGCCAGCGGTCGGGGGCGACACCCGAGCTCCCGGATGAGGCTGGGTGGTGGGTCGCTGACGTCAAGCGTGGCATGTGGGCCACGGGGTGGAGCGGAGCGGAGCGGGGCGGCGCGGACCGCAAGCAGATCTCTGGCGACGAGTCGCAGGGAAGGCGGAGCCACTGTAGGTTCCGTAAAATGGTACAACCGTATGCCAGGCCATATACCTAGGAATCCGCTTTTGCTGCCCCCCCCCTTTTTCGGAATGTATTTGTGAAACTTTTAAATTCAATTCGAATTCAATTCAAGTTCAATGATGCCTTATTTTATGTGGGGAGGCTGTCGGGCCTCCTCTTCCGACTGATGTCAGCGTATACTTGAGATCAAGATGACATTTATTGCCGCGGCCTACTTGCGATTAAAATACATGTTGGTAGTGGTTCGCATACTACAGAGACGGTGAGGGGGCAAAAAAGAAAAATCAATAACCAGAAGAGGCGTAGACGTCTCGGAGTACAGATGAAAGTTTGACGTCTTGAAGAAAGACGATTGGTAGACGTGTTAAAGAATAGAAGGGAAGTAGACGTCTCGGAGTACAGACGAAAGTTTGACGTCGTGAAGAAAGACGATTGGTAGACGTGTTAAAGAATAGAAGGGAAGTAGACGTCTCGGAGTACAGACGAAAGTTTGACGTCTTGAAGTGTAGACGAAAGGTATACATGAAGAACAGAAGAGAAGGAGGCGTCTCGGAGTACACAGAAAAGTTGGATGTTTTGGAAATGTAGACGAAAAGTATACGTTTTGAAGTACAGACGGAATGTGGACATGTTGAAAGAGCTTTTGGTATCGAATTCTTTAATTACAAATTGTTGTGTAAAGTTTCTGTTGTTATTATTGCTGTAAATAAACGTTTCTTTTTTATTTTGAAATTGGAAACTGTTAAATTTAATAAATCAGTAAGTCGCCAAATTTCAAATCTACAGTGTATGCCGTAGAATCATCAGCCCCTAAAAATAAAAAAGATGGATATTTGTATTTTGCTCCCAATAAATTTAATTCATAAAATGGAAAAATAAGAACTAGCAAAGTATAGTTCTGATAAAGTTCCAAATCGGGATTGATGTCGAGTTAAACAATTAAAATTAAATATTGCCTATTGGCAAGAACGGATATTTATCTGTGAACAGTTAATGGTTTACGTAACTAACGGATTAGGTTACTATAAGAATTGCACAATATAAAATTCAGATCACGCTTGTTGCTTTCCAAATTCACTTTCTGAATATGTGAGTAGTGGAAGGTAGTATGAGGAAGTGAAGAAATGTACGCAGTGGATCGTTTTCGTACATTATAGTTGAATCTTTATCGCACATCCGGTGTAGTAGTGTATCTGTGAGCTCCAAAAGGCAAGAAATTAGTTCTGTCCGGTAGGAAATTGCTCACAAATTGATCATATGAAATGGTCTCTCAAAGACGAAATCCACTTTTGTGACGGCAGTTTGTTTTTGTTTCTTGTGTTACTGACGTCATCGCTGTCAATATTGTTGTTATTGACGCAATTGGTTGTAAAAGTGATGATTGGCCGTGAGATTTCGTTTAGTATCCAGGTGACAATTCAAAAAATTCCTTGAGTCATTCCGTGTAAACCCCATTGTGCTGAAATGCGCTAAAGAACATGAATTCGTGGCTAATCCAAGGTGTGAACTGACCACTGCACTGTTTGTGTGCACATCTTCCATGTTTGACACGAAGATAATATATAATACCAACATTGTCTTTTAGAATCTGTGGGGCCTGAAGTGGTAAATTGAAACTGTGCATGATTAGCATTGTTCTGTGTAGACTGAAGGTTTAACGAGATCTGCTTCTGAATCCTATCACACTTCTTAGATTCAGTGAATTGATGTGAAGATTTTGTTTCATTCAAGTGGATTGTAACGGAACACCGAAGATTTACTCCCCACTAAAAAAACAAGTTCTTAACTGAGCAGTGTCGTGTTACAGTAATTAACCTTACTAAGCTGATAAACAGCAAACAGCAGACGTGATTTCAGGCATGTCATTGAATACTTTTTCGTAATACCATCTTGTAAGAAAATAATATATAAAGAATAAATATCACATATAAATAAATAGCAACTTTTAGCTAAAATTCATTTGTTTCGATTGTTCTAATCAGACGGCAAACTGTTAAATCCTTAACGGGCCCAGCGGTTAAGAGTGGATTTTCAATCCTCTGATTGCGTCAAGACGATATAACATTACAGTCGGAAGTAGAGCGACTTCTGACTTATTTTATCCGAAAACCAACCAAATGCTACTCCCGAAATCGTCCGAATACTCCAATAATTCCACAGCTCATTTTTTAAAACATTTCCAAGATGCGCGTTACAGAACAAGCTACACACATGATGAGAAGCACACAGCAGATGGTCTTGATATTGCAGAAGGCCTTGACTCTTCAGCAAATTTCGGGCAAAAGGAACCGACAGAACGTAACAGATCCTCGTTCGACAGCCGATTATTTCGGGCGCCGTCGAAGAGGGAATTTGGGTTCTCTACGGCCGTTCCGTACACCAACATGTAATTGAACGAATGCGGCAAATCAGACGACAACGTCCGACGTCGAGCGACTGAAATTTCGACCATAATTAGCTCCGGTGTGACCGCTGCCTTGTTAGGGATGCCTCATCGCCAACATAACATTGACATTCAGAATTAAAACATGGATGTTAATACAGCATCGATGTTTTTAGGACTGGATTACTAACGATTAATGTTTATTAATTTTTAATTTAAATTAATTTAATAATTTTAATTTAAACGAAGGCAGAAAAGATAAGGACTATTAACACAACACTTATTGTCACATTGGATAACTAAAAAATTATATATATATATATATATATATATATAATATATATATATATATATATTAATTTATCCCCAAAAACTTGATTTTTTTCTTTCTATTTCACTATGGCCTGAAGAATGTTGAATTTACGAATATCTGAAAATTATTATAGTATTTTATTATGACAGCACCTTTTTATTAAAAATAAGATGTTAATGCGTAAAAATTCAAACATAAAACATCAATGTTAAAACAGATCGGTCTCGAAAAACCGTTGTTAAATACATCGATGATTTTATAAAAGCGTGAGGTGAACGTGTGCCAGATGGACCGTCACAGTGTAACCACTTCATCAGGGAGTTGTGTTGGAGTTTTGTCACAATGCTTTTGAGAGCTTGTAACCATATGTGTATCTTGTAGTAAGGTTAGTACAGTTTGTCATCATTATGTTTACTACGCACTTGCATTGTAATACGAAGCGAAGTTGTTCAGGGCGTAGCGCGCTTTCTTCGCATTCGGGAGGCCCGAGTTCAATTCGCGTGCCGACCGTCCAGAGGATTTTTTGTCGTGGTTTCCCTCGGTCATCCAGGCGAATGCTGTGATGGTTCTACTGAAAGGCCATGACTGCGAAACCGGCGTCAGTAGCCGAATCCGTTAACTATGTGAAGTCACGAAGGTTAAACGAATTCATCGCGGGTTGGTGACCGACTGGGAACCCCGGGATCTAACGGCTCCGAGGCCAATTGCCATTTACGGGACATATAGTGGCGAAATACAAATATTTGTAATTGCAATTTGCGAATATACAGTGTTGTTGTTTTAATATTTTACCACCATTCGTGAGAATGGAATAAAAATATTTCGAAACGTCGGCCAACTAGTTTCAATTTCTTAATTTACTGCAACAAGATCCCGTTGATCTGCATTTCCCATAAAATGGATGTTTTGAAAACTTCACCTTCGAATCTCTATTTCTAACTAATAACAACGAACACACACATACATACACACTTGGTTGGTTGATTGATTGATTGTTTTATTAGTGATTGTGGAAGCGTCAACTGCTCAGGTCTTTGGTCCAAGTGTAGTGCATGATTTTCATCAGGAGGTGGCGGTGATCTTCCCCGCTGAATAGCGAAATTCGGCCCCGACCTACCATAGAATATAAGGGTTTCCGCAACCAGGTATCTCTCACCAGCTGGGCAACGCCCTAGCCGGGACAAGCTCTAAGCTCCCGATTCCCGGCATGTGCGGGTAGTGTATGGCATATTTGTGCTAGTGTGTGTGTAAGGGGTGAGGATAGGACAAGGAAGAAGAAGAAGGGAAGATCGTGCGCAGTCCGTGGCCCGTTTGTTAGGGTACTGCTCCGGCATTCGCCTGGTGTTGATCGGAGAAACCACGGAAAACTACCGATCAGAGCAGCCGGCCGCTAGAATTCTCCTTCGGACAGCGACTGAATTCGACCTAGCTGTTAAGCTAGTGTGGAAATCCTGTCACTAGGATCTCCCGGTCAGACTGAGAGAGGTTGTTCACTGCATCAAGTTATGGAACTGCAGTGCCTCCGACCTGGCAAGCGGGCCTCGGGCAGCGCGCTTTACTTCCTCATCCTTACCCTATACTCATCCCGTACACACACACTAACATTCACTATGCTATCATACATGCCGGGAGACCGGTCGGGAGCTTAGAGCCTGTCCACCCCAGGTGGGGTGGTGACCTTCTTGTGGGAGGTACCTTGTTGAGGAAACCCCTATATTCGACGGTAGGTCGGGGCCGAATTTCACCATCCAGCGGGGAAGATCACCGCCACCTCCCGGTGAAAAAAACATGCACCACAATTACGGGTCTAATGACATCAGCTGTTGGCGCGCCCGGAATCGCTAACAGTCTATCATCAATCCCGGTCAGAGGTACTACAGTGACAACTCTTCAGGCCACACACGACGTCCCCGCGTTCCACGTCTGCTTTCCCTTGGCCGAGAACGCCCTCCGCACCGAGTGCGTCGAGTGCTTGGCACCTGCCAATAACAGCGCGGTGACGTCCGCGCTGACGCCAACCGCGTGGCGTGAGGGCGGCGCCCCCACGCGCCCACGCGCTCTCGCGCCCGCAAAAGGCGACGGGGAGCGGCCGCCAGAGGCACGCCCCAGCGACCGCGCCTCTGGGAGCGGAAGATGCGCAGCGTCTGGGAAGTCAGTGTAGACCCTGCGTGGGCTACTACCCCGCACATCGTTTTCTTTACCAGGTGGATAAATCCCCAGAGTGGGCACCTAGGTGTTTCCTTTACCAGGAGGATAAATCTCCAGAGTGGGCACCTAGGTGTTTCCTTTACTAGGAGGATAAATCCCCAGAGTGGGCACCTAGGTGTTTCCTTTACCAGGAGGATAAATCCCCAGAGTGGACACCTAGGTGTTTCCTTTACCAGGAGGATAAGTCCGCAGAATGGGCGGCTAGGCGTTTTGCCTTTGTTCTCACTCCCCGCGGCTGACACGCACGCTATTGGGATCCGGATCCTCCCGGAACGCAGTTACCCTCTCGGAAACCCCATTCATTGCTTGGGTCGGGCCGCCCTGCCAGCTCAGGGCTAGCGGCCGGTACCGGAGTCAAACGCAAGCGCTACCCACATGCGTCCCTGCGTCCCTCCTGTATGCCCCGAGTGTCGGGCCACTGCCACGACAAAGCCAAGTGCCCACGTGGGGGCCGAAACCCAGGGGGTTTCGGGTTCCCCAACCCGTCTCTTCACTGACAACATTGAAGCTATCGACATGAGTACCACCAGAACCTAGGTACCCCGACAGGGAGATTCATGGCCCCCATCTGGGCCCGCTGCTTTGCTGCAGAGGATGCTGGCTGATGAACCCCACGCCCAATCCCGAGCAAGGGTCGGTGGCAAGTCACCTACTCACCGTCTCCACGTTGAGACTAACGACGTGAGTCCCGCCATGACGCTTGGGGTCTACGTGGTCGTTTACAAGACTCCACCAGAAACCTCGACCACCTACGCAGTTGCGATTCTCCCACTAAGGTGGAATCATAGGCTTCCGCGGCCAGGGCCTTGCGACTGCTCTTGGCAGTTCGATGGCGACGCGTCGAAGGGTGGCTCAGGCCATCAACTGATGTCACTGCAGTGCCTCGCTATTTCTTTCTCTTTCATATCGGTCCATTTACAATCTGAATGTAAATAAAAAGGAATGTGCGTATGTGTGTTGCACATTTACATATTTACATAGGATTAGGCGTATCTTCACTGCCTACAATTATTCAGCCCCTATTCAGACATATCGGCCGGAATTATTACTTGATTCTCGGACAAATAAAAAAAAATATCCAAGACAATGTTATAGCGAAAACATGCCCAAATTTGAGGGAGAACGTTTTAACAATAGTATATTGACAACCATGTCCAAAAAAGGACAGAACAAACCCAACTTGCGAGAAAGTCTTTTATCGATTAGAAGTTTTGCACAGAGTAGCGTAAAACGTGATCAACAATCACGTGACCAATAGTATAAGACGTGTAATATACTGCAATAGCGAAGCATTCCACTAGTATTTAATAAATGCCATTCACGTTACAATTGATTCATTGATTATTTCGTGTCTCCGGACTGATTTTTTATATTTTTTAAAAACAAATATAAATTTGTACAACAATTTTTTATATTTTTATGCCTCAGTTGTTTTTAAGTTAAAAATTTAAAAAAAGTTTTTATGATTAGTTGGTTATAAAAATGAGTTTTTCATGCCGTGACATTTCTACTGGACTTTTATTTACGATAAAGCGTATCTGTCAAACGCTGGACAAAACATTTATTGATCACTTGGAATAAAATTTAGACGAAAATCTAGAAAAGGGATTAAAATCGAATAAAGTAAAAATCCTAGCCGGAAAAGCAAATCAGGAACTTAAACTCTTTAATTTTCCTTCATTTTAAAACAAAATGAACCAACTAATCATAAAAAGAACCGAATCACAAAATTGTGTTGCACCATGCAATCAATCTAATTTAGGCTGTTGATGATGTATTCAGATGAAACCCGGGACGAGAACCGACTGCAGAATTTAGCCAATTCGTCGTCTCCATGCAAATACTACCGAACACAAAATAAATAGCAAAATGCGTAGGATGTGACGTAGATACAGACTGCGCTTCCCGGAAAGATTTTGGTGCTTAAAAAAAATAAATGATTTATGAAGTTGTTCACGTTTTTAAGTCAATATACAGCAAATAACTAACCAACTCTGCTATTTCTCGAATAGCCCGTGTGCCGTTCAATATACGTTTCGTAATCTTCTTATAAGAAAATTCAAATAAATACCTTTTTCGAATAGAAGTTTTCATACGCCATCTTTCGTAAGTACTCCTTTGTTTCAATTGTTCTAAACCAACCGTTAAGAATGGATTTTCTTCGTCTTTTTCTTTTCTTTTCTTTGCCTGTTCGTCTGTTTGATTTTGTTAAGTCTATATTGCAGAACATTTTTTCAAAAATTCTTTAAAATAAGAAAGTAGCTGAAGTAAGAGAGAAAATGTCGATCTCTGAGGCAGAGGTGTTTGGAGTGTTGTTCAAATGTGTGGAACCAAATGTTGCAGGTTCATTCTTTTTACAGCTTAATGAGGCACTGAATTCACAGCTTAATGAGGCACTGAATATGGATGAATTCTCGTATTACATCTTACGTTACAATCGAGTATTGTACTCGTAATCAAATGTTCCGATACGAATATCATACTACATTTTATTCACTTCATAAGCATTCCAATGTACTTTATTTTTTATTTAAAATTGATTTTTCATTCTGCGAAATGTGACAAATCGCGATGATACTTAAAAGGAGCCTATAGATTCTTAGAACCATTTTGTTGTAATAATTCTTATTACGAAACTAATCTCTCCGTACAGTTTGACTTTAGATCATCAACACGGATAAATAAAAACGATCTTACTTTTTTTCGGATTTCAACAAAGGGATCCAATTTCGCCTCAACCCAACCCGAAAGAATGCAGTTGTCTGCAAACGGTAGCGACTTGGGAGCTGCCGCCAGTCCGGAGACAAAGCTCCCAAATTGCCTTAGCCTTATCGGGCAGCCACCATCGTTGGGCGTCGCGAGGCAGCTAAATAAGGCCAACTCCCCGACGACGCGGCTACTTTATTAAGGTGCAGACGACCGACTCCGCGCCGAATTCTCCATTGGCCAAGGTGCGGCGGGTCGGTTGGGTGGAATGTGCGAGCGGTCGAACAGCGGTGCATGCACCCAGGGCTGACTCTTTATTTCTACAGAACGAAATTCCCTCGCTTTTCCGTGGGTTTCCAGATCAATTTCGTTTTCTTTTCTGATCATACAACTGAAGTTATTTATGGAACTAATACAGAAAGTGAGTCGTGGCATACAAAGGGAATGCTGACTGATGAGGCGACCCTAGGAGCCGAGTCAGGCATTTTCAAATGAGTACGCCGACACTTGTGTACGAGTTAAGTACTTTATCTTTTTTAGCACGAAATTGGGGAAACTTCCAAATATAATTGTGATCATTCTCAATATGCGATGCGTCTGTCATGTTAATGCACGTAGCCGAACTGTGTTCTTTATTTTGCAGTATCTAATTGTTTTCTTTGACCATGTGCGGATTCGATGGTACAACGTTCAGCGTACCGGACTGTTGTACCCGAGTTTGCGGGTTCAAACCCGATCGAAGCCCTGGATTTTTAAAGGCAAAAAAATCCTTTGTACGCCTTCCTTCGGAGAGGAAGTAAAGCCGGCTGCCCCATGTAGTAGATTCACTTGCATGTAAAAGATCCTCAAGCAAAATTGAGATCCGCCTGTTTCGTCGTCCAAGAATACTCAGAATACTTCCTTTCTCCGCTTGGTGGTGAAAAGAGCGTAGCGAAATTTGCGTGGTTAGACGGAAGAGCGGGCCTGATGGCCCGAGTCTCGCCTCGTAAAACGTAAGGCATTAACTTAACAAAATGTCTTCTTTGAGGTACACCTGAGATAGTCTATTTGCAATCCTTCTGAGACCGCGCGACACTCGCTAGTCCTTCCTTGTCTCTCGGCAGTTATTGCGCATTCAGGGCCTATTTTTGTACCAAGAACGTTGTCGTTCGTCAGTTAGCCGTTTCGTTACGGCTAAAATTGTCCCCTGTATCTGTGAATGGCGTAAGCTGTCACAGATAATGCTCGTAAAGTACAGCACGTGGCTTTAACACAAGCTTTTAAACTCCAAAATTACATCGCAAGTACTTCGGTGGGAATTTCTGTGCGCGTAAAGGGGATTCGATAAGTAGAGCATATTTGTTAAGAAATAATAATTTGTAATTAATTTTTTTAAATGCTTCTCACAAATTAGTTTTTCTCTCATTTGCGTGGAAGGTTGAGTCACTATCCACGTTCACTGCTATAGTCATTCGTTCTGTTAGTATTGTGAATTTGTTAATAGAGGTGGAGGTGTTCGTCCCCCGATAATAAGATCCGATAATGGGAATTTCAGGTATCTTCCCAGCCGAAGTGGAAGAGAATGCAAGGAAGGGGTGATGATAGGGCAAGGATGAGGAAGTAAAGTTCACGTGGGGTCTGTGGCCCGATTGTTAGGATACTGGTCCGGCATTTGCCTGGTGTTAATCGGAAAAAACACGGAAAACTACCGATCAGAGCAGCCGGCAGCTAGAATTCTTCTCCGGACAACGACCTTACTCTACCTAGTTTTTTGCTATTGTCAAAAATACGCCACCAGCGGGGCACCGCCCCAGCCGGGACAAGCTCTAAGCTCCCGACCGGTCTCCCGGAATATGTGGTAGTGTAGTGCATGTTAGTGTAAGTGTGTGTGTAAGGGGAAAGGAGAGAACAAAGAAAAGGAAGGACACCGGGAGCGGTAGCTCAGTGCATCAACTGATGCCACTGCAGCGCCTCTGACCGGGAGGTCCCAGGTTCGAGTCCTGACGGGGGCAGGACTTTCGACACTAGCTTTTCAGCTAGGTCGAATTTAGTCGCTGTCTGGAGGAGAATTCTAGCGGCCGGCTGCTCTGATCGGTAGTTTTCCGTGGTTTCTCCGATCAACACCAGGCGAATGCCGGAGCAGTACCCTACAAAACGGGCCACGGACCACGCGCGATCTTTCATTCCTCTTCCTTGTCCTATCCTCTCCCGTTACACACACACACACACACTAACATGCACTACACTACCCCATATTCCGGGAGACCGGTCGGGAGCTTAGAGCTTGTTCCGGCTGGGGCGGTGCCCCGCTGGTGGAAGAGTCCTGGTTAGGGGAAACCCCACTAGCCGACGGTAGGTCGGTGCCGGATCTCGCCATCCAGCTGGGGAAGATAACCGCCATCTCCCGAGAAAAAACATGCACTACACTAACGGAACTAATGACCAAAGCAGTTGACGTGCCCGGAAACACGAAAAAACAAACCAACCAAACCAAGAGGAAGGACAGATCGCGTGCGGTCCGTGGCCATTTTTGTAAGGTACTGCTCCGGCATTCGTCTGGCGTTGATCGGAGAAACCACGGAAAACTACCGATCAGAGCGGCCGGCCGCTAGAATTCTCCTCCAGACAGCGACTGAATTCGACCTAGCTGAAGAGCTAGTGTCGAAAATCCTGCCACCGTCAGGACTCGAACCTAGGACCTCCCGGTCAGAGGCGTTGCAGTGACATCAGTTGATGCACTGAGCTACCGCTCCCGGTTTTAACTCCAAGATCCTATAGTTTGACTCTAGCTCTTCTAACGCCAGGCTGTTCATTAACGGATTTTTTTACTGCGGAAATCGTCCAACATTTCAAATTTTGTGGTTAGGTTAGGTGCGATTCGTGAGATTTTGTATTTTGGCGTATCACCTCCCGGCCACTGCCAGAGACGGCCGTGCAGTTGCACACAGAATGTCTCAGAATAAATGTTACAAACTTCTAGCACATGTAGAGTGGCCCAAAATGATTAGTTTTCGTCAATAAACACATCAGTGAGAAATTGAATATAACGGAATTATATTATTTTATTCAGGTGGCATTTGCTCCTGATTTTTAGACTTCTTATTCACAGGTGTTCGACAGGTCACGTTATGACGCATTAAAGGAGATTACCTGTTTTTGAACACCTGTACTTACGGGGTTGCCTATTATCAGGGGTAGATGTCATGAATAACTCTGGCATATGTAATTTCCCAGTATAAGTTTATTGGCAAAAACTGATCATGTTCAAGCCCCATACATAACCTTAAAGTGTGTCACATTTATTCTGAGGTATTCTGAATATAATAAGATAAAGAAGGCTGAATATAATAAGATAAAGGCCCCCGTTCCAGACCTTTCTCTCTAGGGCTCATATGACTGACGAGTGCTTTTTAGAGAACTTGGTCTGATCTACACGTTTGCATTATCTATATATTATGTACATGCGTCTCTATTCTCGATCAGCATCTTTCACTTAAAAAAAATTGCGTTATTCGTTGTAGAAAAAAGTAGATTTTACCTTTGTCCCCAAATGCGCATATTGTCGCCTTGAAGTTACATGTCCTCAATGTTTCATACGTCTAAGTTAAATATATGAAAATTGCGACTTTTTTTACTTCAATGTGCGTTACGACATTTCCTCGGGAGGAGCGTGTGTAATATCCGTAACAATAAAATCGTGTAATGCCATCTAAGGTGTAAATATGACAAATTTCGATAGTTTAAATTGAATATCTTTCCATGGCCCATAAGAAGCATGTGTGGTCGTTAAACGGATAGGAAAATATTCCTCATATTTTTAACTAGGTTCTATCCAAAATGTCAACTTGTTTCTTCACATTAAGAGTTTTCCACGGCAATCAGTTCCTTCTTGTAATGGCGCATGTAGCACAAGGATAAATGAAGCCCTTGTTTTCATTGGAAGTTTTCGTGTAGAGGACCCTAATTAAACCAGTCATCCGAAAGTCTCTTATGAGTTAATAGCATAAATACGTGACGTTTCCGACAACATTCATATTAGTTCTGAGGGGTTTCTTAACAGAAATTTTCTCTGGAGTTCAAAAGTTATTTATACAGACGGAAAAGACTTCGATAATAAATAACTGCATGCACCTTCCAGTAGCATTTCCTCCTTTGATCCCCACTTGAACACGAGGAAAGTGTTTCACTATGATTCGGATACCGAACCCGATACACTGCATTTTAAACGTTGCTTTCCTTCTTCCCTCAAACATCACGTACACTTTTTGTGACGTGAAACGTCTTCAGAATCGATCAAGAGAGGGAAGGGAGTCTTTTGGCAAACCCGAGTGTATCGTTACGTATAATGAAAATTACTTGATCACGTATGTGTCGCGATATGTTGAAGGTTTCTGCCCAAAGCATGACCCATTTGGACATTACATGGAACGCAAACGTATAGCATTAATATTACTTGTAGGGTCGACCCACAACTTACGACTAGGGCGCCTTACTTTGATATCGCTGTACCGAGGAGGGAAGACAATCCCCGATCGCGATTACCCGAAGCCATTACCGTTGACTGGGGTAATTACTCTATCACGATTACTCGAAGCAGTTACGTATCTGTATGCAGAGATAAAGAAGACATCATTCGTTCAGAATTACGCGAAGCTATTACTTTATGTAGAGGAAAGTTGCCAATACCTGAACATTCCTTTTACTTATTTAAGGTCGCTTTTTTTAACTAGTAAGGTCATATACCGGACACTGTAACATTGGGAGTAACGGTAACTCTATACAGACACAAACATCCATGTCCCGGGCGGGATTCGAACCGTCTCCCTTCAGGCACGAGACAGCTATGGCTATTCAGCCTTAGCGACTTCGGCTGACCTCGGCTATCCGGGCGGGCTGCTCGATTTTTTAAAATATTTAATAAATAAATAAATAAATAAATAAATAAATAAATAAATAAATAAATAAATAAATAAATAAATAAATAAATAAATAAATAAATAAATAAATAAATAAATAAATAAATAAATAAATAAATAAATAAATAAATAAATAAATAAATAAATAAATAAATAAATAAATAAATAAATAAATAAATAAATAAATTCAGGATTATCGACCTGATTCTTTAAGCAAAATAAATAAATAAATAAATAAATAAATAAATAAATAAATAAATAAATAAATAAATAAATAAGAACGACATAAATATCCCCGTCTCTATCAGGATTATCGACCTGATTCTTTGAGCAAATGCAGAGGTGGCCCCTTGTTTTGCTTCTGGGCATGAATAAACCGTCTCTGTCTGTGCACGTTTTCTTAAGCTCAGTGGTGAATATACTTGCAAATAATCGTTCTACATGTTCTCGCGACAAAAAGTCGTTTGCGAAGGGGAAGCAAAAGGAATAATAGCCCAAATCTGTAGCTGATTTGCCTTTGCAAAAAGGTTTTTATTAAACGGGGCGAATATTTTCTTTCCATTTTTTTCCAAAATCGTCCATTGTTGCCTGTTTTCAATTCAACTTAATAAGTAAATGAATCAGGGAGATATCCCAGAGCTTAAAAACAGTCCACAGATTGCACTTCTCTCGGAAGTACCTCATCCACAATTCCTAGTTGTTTTTGACAGTTAAAGAAAAGTGAAATAGACAATATGATTCAATTCCAATGATATCTTTGAGTGCCCGGACCGGACAATTTTCCTTTGTTGCCACTGAGCGAAACAAGCAAAAACCAGCTTTGTAGTTGGGGGCAAGTTCTGTTTGAAAAGAGAAAACTTAATTGATGTACAAATCTTTTCTCTTACATGATCTTGAGTTATTTTTTAGAGCTATTTTAATGCATCTTTCCTAATAATATACCTTCCAGTTTTCCTTATAAGATTTAAAATCTTTTCGTCGAGTTCAGACACATATTAAAGAGCGTGTTGAAGATGTATGTTCTTTTAAGAGAACAAATGTGATATACCAGTCGACGTTTATTATAAACATGCTTACTCAATGTTAAGGTAATTATTCTTTTACACATGATTTATTCATTTCGTACACACAAGTTTTAATAGTTGAGTAGGAAGATTGTTAGATGGTTTCAGTGTTCTCTCAAGTTCTTCAGATACTATTTTTCTATCTTCTTTTCTATCTCTCTTCTTTTCGCAATAACTTCCGCAATAGTTGAGTTGTTTATGTCGATTCACTGGCAGAACCCCATAGGTCTTTCATGGCATTTTTAATATCAGCACCTTGTTGATAAGAGAGAGTTGCGACCTTCTATTGAAGAACTATAACAATTCTATTCATTATGAAAGTTTACCCTGTCAAATGGTTGGCCCAGTGTAAGCCCAGATACTTGACAGTTGTAGCGTCGTGGAATTATGTTATTTACACGAGTAATAACTTTGGGAAACTTAAGGAGCTAATTACACTGAAGGAGATCTATAAAGTTAGAAGATATCTGTGATGATCTATATTTTGATTTATTTGAATCGAGAAAATAAATGTTGTTCTCTTAATTTAAATTGCATTAAATGTAAACATAGGCATCTGCACGGAAGGGGTGTAATGGCCCCCTGGAAATTGGAAAGGGGCCTCTCGCTAATAAAACATTTTCTTTCCGTAAATATGATCAATTCCTCATTTCCCCCATTTGGAAGCTGACAATTTGGGGATTGGATGCCCGACATCTGAGGAAGAGGCTCCATCTGACAACACTGTAAGAAGTTCAACATCAAGTCAATTCTATTACTTGTCGAGTAAAGTGCCCGAATGTGGAAAACTTTTTACACTTTCGTCTACAACTTTACAAATAAACGCAAATTTGAAGACTAGGGTGGATAATTACTTAAACCAGTCATTTATAAACACGTGTGGTTAATATTATGTTAATATTATTCATTTAAATCTATAAGAAAATCACAATATATTGTAGGTAAAAAAGATACACACTTTTGGCATTGAGTCGAATCAGTTGAGCTTTTGGGCCATACACCTCCACAGTACGGTATAGAATGACAACATTAATATGTTAGAAAATGCAACTATCTCTCTCTCTCTCTCTCTCTCTCTCTTATATATATATATATATATATATATATATATATATATATATATATATAAACTACCACATTCACCATAGATAATTATTCTAATATTTACAGCACACGAGTAACAAGTTTTTATGTTTATTGTTTTGTTTGTTTGATTTCGCTTTGAAGAAAACACGCCCTGCCACTTCCCTCAAAAGCTTCAACTCAAAAACTTTATCTACGCTCAATCGCCTCTTCAAAGTAATTCCCAAATTTTGTCTTGAGACGTCAGTTCAATACAGGTCCGATACTTCAGCATTTCACATTAGAAACGTATTCTACTTCAGGGGACTTTACCCTATCATTAAAGTTATTTCATTCTCCTTGTATTGTTTTATTTCTTTTCTGGTAAAATATGCCATTGGTATATAAATCATTGGAAAAGGCAGGCCAGAGGGGTCCAAAAATATAGATGTAAAATGTAAAATCTTATTTTAGGCCGAGGGCATCTATGAATTTTAAGACTTACAGCGATTTCCGATCTTTCACTAACGAGCGTGTGCTTTTGTGTGCGCAGGTAACTTCAAGGCGGGCCCCGAGCAGGGCACCATCCTGAAGAAGCTGTGCCCCAAGGAGGAGCTGTGCTTCCAGGTGCTCATGGAGGACAAGCTGCGCCCCTTCGTGCCCGAGTACAAGGGGCAAGTGGCGTGCGAGGGCGGGGATCGTATCCTTTTCATTCGGCAACAGACCGATAGCCGGTTTTTTACTTTCTTCTTTTTTCTATTTTTTCTTTTTTCAATTTTTCCATTTTTTGCCCTTTTCCCTATCTTTTTGCCCCTTTTCCTCTCTTCTTTTTTCCTTTTTTCGTTTTTCTTCTTTTTGGTTTCTCCCTTTCAAAATTCAAAATTTATTGCTTATTTGTCCTTGAAAATAGATTTTATTACATGGGAGTTTTTTTGCTTTTTTTTCTCCCTTTCAAAATTCAAAATTTATTGCTTGTTTATCCTTGAAAATAGACTTTATTACATGGGAGTTTTTGTTTTTTTTTCTCCCTTTCAAAAATTCAAAATTTAAGTAGTATATGACTTAGTGTAGGGATCACAGAATTTTGAAAATGTGCACACAATTCACTTTTCCCCATAGCACGTCATACGCAGTTTTTAACTGTTTTTTTGACGTAAAATAAATAAATAAATAAAATGGTTTCCAGCTTGTGAATATTGGCTGATTATTTCGTGATTCCCGGTGCGTCAACTGCTGTGGTAATTTGTAAGTGCAGTGTATGTTGTTTGTTTGTTTTTTTATCACGGAGGATGGTGCTGTACTTCCTCCGCTGATTGGTGAGATCCGGTCCCGACCTAGACGACGGCTTGGAGGATTTTCCGCATCTAGGGATCTCCCACTTGTCCCGCTCCAGCCGGGACAAGCTCGAAGCTCTCAACTGGTCTCCCGGCAAGTGTGGTAGTGTAGTGCTTGTAAGTGTAAGTATGGATGTAGGTGTAAGGGGTGAGGATAAAGCAAGGAAGAGGAAGGAAAGATCGCGCGAGGTCCGTGGTTCGTTTGTTAGGTTACTGCTTCGGCACTCGCCTGGTGTTGATCGGAGAAACCACAGATAACTACCGATCGGAGCAGCCGGCCGCTAGAATTTTCAAGGCAGCGGCTGAATTCGATCTACTATCTAGCTGGTGTGCAAAATACTACCACCGTGAGGAGTCAAACCCTAGGACCTCCAGTTCGGAGGCACTGCAGTGACTTTATTTGGTGCCCTGAGCCACCTCGGCCGGTTTCAAGCCTGTGGAGGTTATTCTCACTTATACAATACGGTAATCTGCTCGTATTATATAAAGCGAATATATGTGTTTATTCAGGTGTTCCGGCTGAGTTAGCTCAGGGCAACAACTGTTGCCACTGCAGCATATGTGGCTGGGAGGTCCTGGTGTACGAGTCCCGAATTTTCATTACTAGCTATACAGATCGATCGAATTAAGCCGCTATCTGGTGGAGAATTTTAACGGCCGACTGCCCTGATCTGTAATTTTCCATGGCTTCTCCGGTCAACCAGGCGAACGTCGGAGTAGTACCTTAACAAACGGACCATGGACCGCACGCGATCTTCCCTTCCTCAGTGTTGCTCTCCTCTCTCCCCTTACTTGCACCCACTTACACTTGGGTGCGCTACACCACCAAACGTCGGGAGTCCAGTCGAACAGCTTGTCCCGTCTGAGGTGGTGCCCCGCTAGGGGAGATACCTGAACGAGGAATACCTCAAGCTCATGTGAAGGACTAATGACCAAAACAGTTGCTACGCCCGGAAACACCGACCAATCATTCATTAGAGGGTTTTAGAATAAATGTTACAAACGGTTAAGTACGGGGGGTATGTTAGGTCAAGTATGTGGGGTCGAAGATGATTATATTTTGCAAATGAATATATTGTAATATATGCAGTGAATTTCAATTTGGATAAGTGGTTAATAAATATTGTCTGTTGTGTCCTTAACTTTGGAAGCAGTATACCTTCAACTTCAGGATCTTCTAGGTGATTTTGTGCAGCCCTGTGTCATGGACTGCAAGATAGGTGTGCGAACCTATTTGGAGGAAGAACTTGCCAAGGCAAAAGAGAAGCCAAAGCTTAGGAAGGTAAGTTTCCATATTGTTCATAGGTTTTCATCCGTAAATTAAACAATTATTTCCAATTTTCAATGTTTTGTGAAGTTTTAGCCTACTCATCGTTTTAAGACAATATACTCACCTGAATTCTAAATACATTTATATTGATGTTTTTTACATTGTATAAATCTTTGATAGGCATCAGTATTAAATATCTTACGCAGAAGGATATTTAAGCACTTACTAATTTCATTATGAATTTGTATAGCCCTATAAGTTTATAGATGCTAGCACTTAATTACTCCTTGGTGATTAGGTCAGAACTATATGTGTTTCATATACTCAAGATCTGTAACACAACGTGAAAAAGAAATGAACTTAACTAACCTTAATTTGAATACATAACCGTTTAGACAATGTAGAATGAATTTGTGTGTGAATGGAAGAAGACGTCCTCTCTCCTTCCATTCAATTGAATATCTTATTCAGATTAATGGTATTTGCTTTTGTGATCGACTTGAGTGAGCAAATGACAATGGGAGTGATAGATTAGAGCCAGAAAACTTTTACAATGAGAAAATGAAAGAGTGCAAAGTCTTGTTTGTCTTGTCATTGCTATTCCCTTTCACAAAAACACACACACTTATGAGAAGTAAATAAGAGAATTATACTTTTATCATAACCAACTGAAAATTTTGCTTCCAAATGTCTAAGATTATTTTTAATGACCCCGATATCTTTACTCTGCTGATAGTCGTAGAAATACATTGCACAAAATCATTTGGTATTTACAGTGGTCTCATTCTTCTGATTTGTCATCTTGTATTGCTCTTTTAATTAAGAATTTTTTTTTTTTACAGGATATGTATGATAAAATGATTCAAATAGATAAGGATGCTCCAACAGAAGAGGAACATAGACTCAAAGGAGTAACAAAGCCCAGGTAAGACAACAATTGGTATGGCTACCAACCACAGAACTATTTTACTTCAAAGTAGGTAATTACATCAAGAAAGAAATTAGTTTCAAATATTTTATAGTGGTACCTATTCACTGATCAGAAGAATAACTTATTATGTGTTAAAAGAATTTGTCTTCATTAAAACTCTTAAAATGTATTACACTTTGACCAAAAAATTTTGGCCATGTTTTTTACAATTCTGATTCTACTTCCTAATGGAGAACCTGGTAACCCCTCACAGTTGCATGTCTCTGATTTGCACCCAATTTTTCTCTCTTGTTTTTTTCAACTGCACCTTAAAAATTTTATTTGTCATTATCACTTTCAATATTGCTGGTAGCCTGAAACATTTTTTTAAGTATTCACAAGTCATTAACAATGCAAACACAGAATGTTCAAATGCTTGGAATATTTGCAGATACATGGTTTGGAGGGAGACCATTTCTTCAACAGCCACACTAGGATTCCGCATTGAAGGAATTCGGAAATCTGATGGGAAGTCGAGTAAAGACTTCAAAACAACCAAGTCAAGATCACAAGTCATGACAGCATTTCAAGATTTCACAGAAGGTTTTCCACATGCTGTGGTAAGTGTTTTTTAATAGAACCGAAAACAAGACACTTCAATACTTCAAGTTTCAGTATTTCACACAAAAATAACAACATTCAATTACAAGTCAATTATAAGATAATAAATAAAAAATTATTTTAAAAATATTCTTAAATCTGTTATAGTGTATCAAAATAAAAAGATACTTTTATTAATTAAATTATTATGGGTCCAGCACGATTCAACTTCTCAAAATTAATATAGTATTCTTTTTTCCATTTTTGAGACATTTTGGTTTACAGATTTTGTTTTCTTTGACATTCATAATTTTAGAGTTGATTTCTAGCTGGTATTATAATTATTATACTTTAGTGGAACTTACTACTAATGACTTACTTTAACTACTATACTTAGTATCATTTATCTATACTTGGTATGGTAGTTCCTAAATTTATTATTAGTCTGGAAAAATATGTATGAAACAGCAAAATATGTACATAATTGTATGTGCTGTACTTTGGCACAACAGCTCTTTACGAGCTAAGGTATACCATCCCGACTTTGCGGCCATGGTTTGAGGTGTACGTGTGGTTAGCACATAGTGATCCCTACACCATATCTCCTGTCTTTATCAACTTGAGAAGTGAGCGCATCATCACACATTGGATACTGGGACATTGCAAGAAAAGTGCACTGTTAATTGTTGCCCCAACTGAGAATTGAACCTGCGGTTGCACAGTGGAAAGGAAACACGCTAACCAATGAGTCACCGAGGACTTTCATTTGTACATAAATATGTATTTATAATGAAAAGAATATGTTACAACTCTCTGGAAGTGTATATTATATACTGGTAGTCCGGATGTATTTTGTCTTTTATTTTAAAAACAGAAAATTGTTTAGGAAAACTGTTGCAATGTAAATGTGATACATAATAGGAAAAGCCAATAAGATACGCACCTTAATAAAAACTTTTGAATATGTCAATATGGTATCATATAACAGTATGCCATTGTAATAAATCAAAATAAATGAGAATAAGAGGAAGTAGATAGAGAGAGGTTGAGAGGGACATTAAAAAATCAATGAAGACAGAAAGAAGTTAGAATTAACAGTTACTAAGAGAAACATCTTAATTTTGAGAAATATTACTCAATAATCATCATATAAATTAGTTAATTTATTACATTCCACCTGTGTATTCAAACAAGAAGATGTTTTGTTATAAATAATTTCTAATGTTAATGTAGGATCCAAGAAATTTTCGTGAGCTAAAATCTTTATCTCCTGGAAATTCACATGATGGGAAGTTGTAATTTTATATCATGTTATAGAATTCTGTCTACATGCCAGGTCTTTTATGTTTCTTTTATGTACAAGTAGTCTTGTGCTCAACTTACATTTAGTTTGTCTAATGTATGATCTATTACAATCTGTTTAATTGATTTGATAAACTATGTTATTAATGTCTAGTTTCCCTCGACTAAATTAAACTATTAAATAGTTAAACAAATAAATATGTGTCATATAGTCAAAAATTTGAAAGATACTAGATACTTTTAAAAGATACCAAATAAAAACCTTTTTTTCAAAATTCATGAAATATTTTTTCCAAAATAAATTTCAAGATAGTGATTGGTAGAATAATATCAAGTTTATAAGTGTAAAATGTGTAATAATATAAACAAAATATCAGAAAATATGTAATGAAAAATTTGGATATTGTTATAAGATTGCCATGATTTGCCAAGATCACAATTTTGAGAACTGAATGTAGAAATTGTGGGAATGCTGAAGGACAAAGATGACTTCCATTATTTCATTCTTGAATCTAGAAAGACATAAAGTATGTAATTGCATAATAATCTACACTCTATTCATCATAGTTATGGGCAGTGCAAAATACAATCAGAAATTTTCAGGAGGAAGGAAAGTCTACCAGAGTAATGTCCAACTGACTTCCTGTTTTCTTGTAAAGCATTTTTCATTTATGCTGAATTTAAAATTTCATTTTATTCGTTGATTGATAGATACTTGTAACATATTCAATTGAGAATTAAATAACTTTCAGTACTATAGGAAATTAGAAACAATTTTCGTAAATGTAAAATATGTGTATTTGTTATTGGTTTCTAGGGGTGCTGGACCCCCGCAAGTCTCTCCCACAGGGATGTAGCACTGGGCACAGATGAAATAGTAAATGAAATAAGAAACCAAAAAAGTATTGTAAGAAATATATTTACGTCTGTTACCTTGTTTATTTAATTGAGTATTCTGTAACTTCTGATAGTTCAAAGATTGCCCTCTGTAAGTTGCCTTCAGATTCTGCTACTATTACTTGGTCATCTGTTTACAGGATTGTGACAATATATCTATCTCCTTTGATTAAAATTCCCAGATTCATCTTCTACCAATTCCTCATTAAGTGGGTAATATAGATGTTGAATAGAACTGATGATAAATCTCAGCCTTGTCTGAGGCCATTGCTAGTCGTTACTATACAGTAATACATTTATTGAATAAAATCTGTAGATCTCTTTATTATCAACAACTTCAAATATTTATGCAAATATCTTAAGAAACAGAATGAATGAATTAAGTGAAAAATTTCTGGGTGAGGAGCAGTGTGGTTATGACTTCCATTTGTATTAAAATCTGATTAAATAACCTAAGTCCACAGCTAAAGTCATAATATTACTTAAATTTATAAACCCTATCTTGACGTATCTGAGATTCGTTTTTAATATTTCAGCCCAAGTACATACAGAGGCTGAAAGACATACGTGCAACTTTAGAGCAGTCAGAATTCTTTTCATCACATGAGGTAAGCTCCCAACAACATAACCTGAAGTTCAGTAATGTAAGGGGTGTGTATTATTATGGGAAGTTATTTATTACACATTAGGTGAAGTAAAAATGTTAATTGTTTTATTGTTTACCTATTGCTTAAAAATGTATACCTATTGCTTATTGAAATGATAGAAAAGGTAAATTTGATAAATCCAACATTTTTATCTGTTATATTAATTAATTGCAAAGATATAAAGTTTTTGGACACATAAAACCATTAGAGTAGTTAATATTTAAATATATTGTCATGAACCTAAGACAAATATTTTGGTTAGATGTGGATATTTTTTATAACACTGTTCACTGATTCAAGATCTTACAAAGATATAATGACAATTCTTGCTGAGTATTAAATAGCATGTCTAAGGAAATAAGTGTAATATCAAGAATCAAAAGGTTCTTACCAAAATAATAGTTTTTAGAGGCAGATCCAAAAAAAGCATTTCAGTGGCAGACAATTTTAGTTTACCCTCTTCCCATAAATACATGGCTGAACATGCTACCAGCTAATTCCTTGAGGTTCGCATAGTACCTGACTATCACACAATGCCAGGGGCTTCATAAGTCTGCTGCAGTCAGCTTGAATTTGGCATGATTCAGTAACTTTTTTTGTTTGAGGATAGAGTCAAAGTAATTTGGGTACTTAATAAAAATTGAATAGATGGGGGACTTGAACTTAACTGAAATGTTTTACCCAAAGGTTTACATTTCTGGATTTAAAAAAATTACTTACTTGAAATTTTCAAAAGAAATTAATTTCTAAAAGGGAAAACACCTTTTTAAATGTGATGTGATAAATATATAAAAATTGTTATAAATAAGAAAGGAAGTTCTTTCTATATTGACTTGGAGAGAGGACACACTGGATCTACTAGTGATTGCACTAGCACTTATTTTAAATTGTAGTAAAATAATTTATTTACAATACAAGTAATTCATAAAAAATATTCCTCATTTCCTTGCATTTTGGAATGAAAATTCATTTCTTTCATAGATTGTTTTGTGGCATTTATTACTATTCTCTCTCTGTTTTTTAAACAATGTTCTCCTCAAATATTAAGAAAAGTGCTTATGAGGTCAAAGTCATTATTGTAAGAGTCACATAAAGTTCTTGAGAAACATGTAATTGAACAGAGTAATAAAAAACATGTAACTTTCGCATCTCTTTTTAAAAATATATTTGAAGAATGTGTTCTTCATTGCAAAAACAAACATTGATTTCGTCAAAGAAATGTGTTATTTCAGGAATGAAATTTATTCATTTTAATTCATTTAAAAGATTGTAAAATATCAGTATATAAAATAATATATTGAAACAAACTGTCTGATTTAAGTTTTCAATTTAATATTTCCTCTGTCCTTCTAATATTAATTGAACGTAACCCATTCCCAATTTATAAAAGAATATGGGCGCCAGAAAAAGATTACGTTAATTCAATTATTAAAATTACTCTTCAACTGCTATTTCCATTAAATTAATATCCGGCTAACTGGGTCGATGGGTCTTATAAGAAATAATCGCTATTGACTGCTAATAGTCGATTATTCAATCTGTCATCTGTACAGAATGGCCGAGAAATCTGGAAAGCAAATATACATTTCTAGCTACTCATTTGCTGGAATTGGCTAAATGAAAATCATCTTTTCTATTCACAGAAACTTGTAAGATTATTCAATTTTCATTGGTAACTCTACGAAACGTACTTTCGGTCATGACCAGTTTCAAACCTTATATTGCAGTAACCGTCTTCGCATGCTCTTGACCGATGTCAATGCTTAGAACCATTTTCAATCTTTCCCGGAGTCGATGGCTCCAGGTCCAAATACCATCTTCTTTTCTTCCGTTCTGGCACAAGTGTATTCAAGTCACTGATCCTCACCACCTCATAAGTTGATAAGACTTAATTAATTTTCCTTTTAAAAGTTCCCAGTTCTTTCTACACGTATACTTAAAATATTAAATTTCAGCAAACTATCATCTGCATCAAATACTCCCAATCCTGTAGCCAACAAATTCACTTAAGTTCATAATTCTAGCTGCTGCACTCGAAATATTTCCAAGTGCCAATTTCCGCACCTTCCATCAATATTATAAGTCCAACAATCATACGCTCCAAAGTAAATGTTCACAATTCCCAAACTCCCAACATCAATTGTCTACACACAATCTGCACAGCACCATGGCATAAGTTGGAATGCCTCCGTATTACCCTCTTTCAGCTCTTCAACACTTGGTCCATCTTTCTACTGTTTCTTGTTAGAAAAAATTCCATGCCTAGCCAATCCCTCAATTACTTCAACTAGCCATGCCCCAGACTGTCATTGCTTTCTCGGCCAATCCCCAAACAGTTTACTTTATCAACTAGCCGCGCCCCGTGGTTCAAAGCAATGAAGTTTGTTGACCTTGATGACAACTCGTCTACCGTTGCTATGCCGCCATATTTGCATATGTCTATCCTTACCATTCACCCTGTTAACAATAAATGTTACGCCATACAATGTCCCACATATTGGTATGTCACAATATTAACGATACATTATTTCACGAAGGGTTTCTCCTTGTATATGAATCTGTAGACAAATGTAAACTATTGATTGTATTTAAATTATTTCACATTATTTTATGCAAAAGATAAAAAATAATTTAAAAAATGTACAAAAAAATAAGCAAAAATAAAGGTAAAGTGACAATGTGATGTTTTCAATTCAAAGTTGCGTACTAGCACATACCTAACTAAATTACTAAAAATTAAATTAACTACTTACATGGAAGAAGGCCAGTTTCTTCCATAGCAATCAGCAATTTTCTGAGTATTCTGTTATGCTTAGATCTTTTTAAATCTATATTTGAAGGCTTACACATTTTTGTTTCTTACAGGTCATTGGAAGCTCTCTGTTGTTTGTTCATGATCGCCACAATGCATCTGTATGGCTGATTGACTTCGCGAAGACACTGGTGCTGCCATCTGGGATAAAAATAGATCATTCGTCCCATTGGGTTGTTGGCAACCATGAAGATGGGTACCTCATTGGTATCAACAACATCATTGAGATCTTCATGGAACTGAAAGACGTAGCTGACGCAAAGCGAGCACAGCAAGCTCTGTTGCTACCAACGACTGTGGTCACAGGACCAAGCGATGCTTCAGAAGATGACACAGCCTGAAGCATTGATATGTAGTTATTTAATGCAGTAATTCTTTATGATAGTGATCAGTCATTGATGAGAGTGAGTTGGAACATTGAAGAGAGCAAGATGAATTTTGTACTTCATGTTTGGTCTTTAAGGAAGAAGATTGTTTTCAAAAACTGTGTTCATGAGTGAGTAAATTATGTTCACATAATTTCTGAAGAAGAAAAGGAAGAAGAAATTGTTTCAGTCCAGTGAAACTGAAGAATTCTTCAGTTTTTCTTTGTTTAGTGATATTTTCTTTCCAAGATAAAATCTTGGCAGAAATGTGTTGGTTGTTGAATGACGTACAAAAGGAGATGATAATTGATCTTTATGATGGTGATATGAACATAAAATGAGGAATCCTGAAAATTCTTCAAGCACAAAACATTTTTTGTGTGGATGTTGTTGAATTTCTCTTTGGTTTTCCAAAACGGTGAAGACTGCATTTGCAATAAAAAATACACACCAATTGATGTTATTTGGATATGATCTACATTAAGTGTTGAGTTCCTTGAATCATGCTGGCAAAAGCAAAAGTTGTTTAGTAAAATAAGATTCAAAATTGAATATAATTATAACTGCATTGATTTTTAGACATTTGTTTAAGATTTTTCATTGATTTTTTATTAATTCTAAAATACTGATCATTTTTCATCCTCTTGTTCTGGATATTGTCTGCCTAGACAGTGAGAAATAATTTTTATTGTTGAGATACCATAATATTCAACATACGGTATTGTAAAGTGATGAAAATCTGAGAGATAAAACCAAAATGAATCTGTTTTTTACCCATATCTGAAGAAAGAAATGATGAAAATTATGGCATTTAAGTTGTGAAAAATTGTTTTCCAAGACATGTTAATTCACAAATTAATACGATGGAAGGCATTCTTTTTGAAATTGATCAGTTGAGAGTGTTGAGTGTGTGTGTTAGTGACTTTAAATTGGAAGGAAGACGTGCCATCTAGTCTGTTTTCCACTGGTCACCCATTTTTCATATTGTTTACCTTTATTTGATAAAGGAATTAAAGACTTCCATACTAGCCCAATGTGAAATACTTCTGCAATGTGACTTGTGTAGCTAAGAGGCAGAAAGTATTTTATAGAATCTGTGATTAATACTGTTTGAAAGTTTTACACAAACTTTTTAAGGAAGATTGAAGGTGAATTATTAATGAAGCTGTGAAAATGTAGTGTATGTGTGTCATGGGACAATGCACAAGTGAAATTAATATTGCACAAAGAAAAGGAGGTTTTCTCAGTACAAACAAGTGCATACATAATATAATAAAAACAGTTAAATAAACTGGAGTAACCAGAAGTAAAAGCAGGCCAGTGTTTTTATAGGCAAAGGAAGTTTATAGGGACCAAAACAAACATTGTGTGCAGCTCTGTTAAGATGAACAATTACTGGAATCCTGTAGCTCTGAATCAGCATTTTTTATGTGAAAACGATTTGAGTGATGGTTTCTGTACAGCATTGAACATATGCTGATTTCTTCCAGCACAAATAAATTGTTATTTATTCCCATAATTTTTAATTGAAACAGAACAATGATTGTTCCTTTTTATACAGCAACATTTTATTAAAAAGAAAACATGTCATTATTCCTCGCACAGTTAAAATATTTCCTAATCTATACCTTTGTAATGACTTCCATTTATTAACTTCCCACCTGAGTGATGTAGTTACCTAGTTATATTGTCTTTTGGTGGCTGTTTGTTTTTAATTTGTATTCACAGAAATTTTAGATAATGTGTTTGATTCTTGTCATTAAGTTGTATTTTGTGTAAATCTTATTTAATTATCTATATATTTTAGAGTATTTAATATTTTGTAGCAATTATCATTGATTTTTTTTATTCATGACTTTTTCTTCTTTCTAAAGATCTCTACATTACTGTAGGTCCCAGGTCTTTCTCCAATGGTTGATAATGATCCTGCTCCTTCATTTTGTTCCTCCTTTTGTCCCTACAGCTGCTTCTTTCAGCATATTTTTTCCAATAAAATTATTATTTTTCAAGTCTTTTTTCACATTTGTGTATGAGGTGTCTTTTTCTTTATTTGAAGAAAATTTTGCAGTAGTATTTTACATACAGGTTATCAAATCTTTATTATATTTTTTTCTGACAAAAATGTCCACTTGAAGTAATTTGAGTTCCTTTTACTTTCATTACTTTCAAGAAGTCAGAAAAATATTTAATTCTCATAATACCACCTATTAGAATACAAGTACTGGAATGTGCATGCATACTCACTTTTCATGGACCATTGTGTTTGTTGTTTGGTTGCTTTGAACTTTGATTCTGTTTAATCTTTGTAGCAAAACTATGATCTGAAATTATTTTGCTGTAAGATAATAAAATTCAGTGGTCTTCACAAACTTTTTAGTATTAATTACTATGCATGACAATTGTGGAATTAAATTTAAGTTTTCTACTTTTTTATTATTTTCCCCATTATCAGTTGAATACAGAATTTGGTGAGTCAAAATTATTTCTTCATGGAATTTATGGGTTCTTTTTTCCCTTAGGGGTTTGTATTTATCTTCAATTCCCTTCACAATACACTTTGAGAATGATTTGACATTTCAGATCCTTCAAAACTTGAAGTGGTATCTCAGACTTCTAACAAATGTAGGCAAGACTTCTAACAAATGGAGATATCAAGACTTACAGATTAGATCATACGGAAAGAATAAGTCTGAAAGAAGTGTAGAAAATACAGGTGTTTTTGACAGATTCAATGCACCAGATAGGGAAACAATTTGAAACCAATAAATTTCAATAAAAAAGAAATACAAAATGGGTAAAACAAACAACTATATGCAAAATTAAGTAAATAATAATGCATGGGAATCACTACAATAATTATATGAAATAAACTCTTTAAATTAACTTAATTAAAATAGGTAGAAATAATACACAACTAAACATTTTCAATATGAAAGGGCTACAAAGATATGAAATAATTTGTATTTTAGTCCCCATTCTTAGGTACCCAAAGCAGAAAGCACTTGACTGACACAATGGGAGCTTCACATTGTAGGTTTAGCAATAATTGATCAGACACTGTGGAATGGAAATTACCAAGAAATTCTTGTGTTTATTGTATCTATGACTTTTGGTGCCCCAAGAACAGAACAATCGCAAAGGATTTCATTTCTGAGAATTTTCCTTGCAATTTAATACTTCTATATCTTTAAACAGGAATAATATTGAAAAATGCTATATTATTAAAAGTAAGCAATGATCAAAATAATAAGCAAAGAGGAATTAACTCAATAACAAAATAATTACACGTTTTGAGACAATAACATGTTTTATGAAAATCCATAAATATCTAACATTATTCAGCCGGAGAATCTGCTAACAACAAAAAAAACACACATAACATACAGAAATTTCTGACATTTTTAAGACACAAATTCATGCTGTCTGCAATAGTAGATAGCTGGAGTTTATTTAAAACATACAGTTGACAATGTAAAATAATATAAAAGTATGTACATTAAGTTCTTCAGGAGTACATGACATTTTTATTTATATAAGTGATGCAGCCCATTTAATTTGATGAGGTTCTCAAGGGACACTCATAAAGTCTTGTTACTATAATTGTGTTTTGTTCTTGCAAAGTATCAAAGTATTTACACCCACTAGATAATATTATTTATATATTTATGTGGGAATGGTAGTGAGATGGTTTAGTGATGTGAAAGTGAGGAGTGTCTGTAAATAGTAGCTTTAAGATATGTTAGTTTAGGTTTAGGGGAAGATAGTGTTAGCCGATAGGTGGCACCATAAACAAGGAAAGCTAAATGATGGTTTGTAGGGAAAGGACAGTTCCGTTGAGGAAATAGAAGTGGTCAGATGTGTGCGTTGTGTACGAGAGAGTGTGAACGATATTCACAAATATCCTGGTAATCGCAGGAGATCTTTTTAAATACTGAAAGTGAGAGTCTTCAGTACTGCGTCCCATTAAAAATTACAATCTTGGGAGCTTGTCCGGGATAGCAGTTTTTAACTGAAATTGCGAAAGTGCACATACTGCAAACACGTGGCGTGTAGTGCAACTACCAAAGTCGGCGTGATTGATCAGGTTAGTTACGACTCGAGGAAGACGCCAAGAAAGGGACGAACGTGTGAAACCCGATAACTGCGTCTAAGGTATAAAAGACTTGGTGGTGTGCTTACCAAGTAGCGGTTAAAACAAGATGGCCCAACAGAAAGATGTAGAACAATGCACGCGGACCAGGTTAAATGAATTAACCGTGGCTGAACTGCGGAAAAGAGTCGCCGAACTTCATCTTTCAGTGTCGGGCAATAACGGAGCATTGGTAGACAGGCTACGAGCGTCGGAGGTTATAGAACGATTTTCCTAAGGATGAGCCAAAGTGACAGTTCGTGAACATCACATGTATTTCAGAGAAGTATCCCTCCGCCGCGACAGCTGTTCAGTCACGCCCCTTTGTAAAGTGCTAATGGCTCCTGTGAAAACACCCCTATGCAGAAGTCTAAGAGTTTCGCTGAGGTATATGTACGTACGCGAGTCCGGAAAATATTTAAATTAAATTTAATTACGTAAGTGGAAAATCTCTTAACATGCTCTCACAATCAGTAAAAGAAAACTGCCACGAATGTAAATAGAAAGAAAAATGATTTTAAGCCGGAAACACGTCCACCGGTACGCATCTCGCATTCAAGTCTCGGTTTTAAAATAAACATAATATTTATCACACAAAAAGTAAATTCAATGTAACATATAAAGAAAAACATTTTTACAGAAGAGCACATAACACTGCACTTCCTAATATAAATTATTTCTCGCAGCGCACTATATTTTTGTCGGACAAGGACACGACAAAAGGAAGTGTCGAAGCCATTGACAAGTTAGCCAACTGCAAACGAACGAATGCGGGAAGGGAGTCTAATGGGCACAACGACCACAGAACGTTCACTTATGTTGCCAGCACTAGCTGTCACTTTGGCTCATCCTTAGGAAAATCGCTCTATAACACGTGCTCTCCTATGCAAGTGGCGACGACAGTGACAGCGATAGAAACGTTGACAAACGCCGCAAGAAGAACCACCGCAGGACACGTGTCGCACGCGCGACCAAGACGGCTGGAGCTGCGTGGTAATGTGCGGGGGGGGGGGTTGTCGGGCAGGTACCAGAAATGGACGACGGCAGAGAAACTCCCCACGAGACGGAGGACGCCACCAGCGTCGGACGACCAAGGCGTTGGGGGGAAGGGGGAGGGGTGCCGGTCAGAAAGCCGAAAGCTACCACCGCAGGAGTCCTGAGATTCGACCGCCGCGAAGACAAAGGCTATTTCTGCAACAACTTCACAATAAAGGACGTAGAAAGCCGATCCGGTGGACGAGATCTCTAAGGCTGTAGTGTCGTAGCGATTTCGGACTGAAAGGGTCGCGGGTTCGAGTCCCGCACCGGGCATGGTTGTATTTGTGTTCGTCCTTTCACCCCTTATCATCACCATATCGTTTCACTTTCACAGTTACCATAACGTTAACACCAATAGTGGCCGCTAATGACCTAGATGTTGATGCGACCTTAAATAAATAACAAAAAAGACGTAGAAAGCAGCCTCCCTCCTTTTTTTGGTTGACGACAAGTTACCCATCTCAAAGTGGGTGGAAGAATTTTAGGACATGAGTGCAATTCTGCACTGGGACGGGTTGCAGAAACTGATTTATGGTAAGCTTTGCGGCTCTGCGGAAAGATTCGTGTCCTTTGAGTCCCGGCATCACCTCTTGGACAGAGTTGAAGAGTAGGCTGTGCTGAGAATTCAAGAGTTTTTTTTTTTATTTAGAACAGCGCAGCAGTCCACAATGAGCTCCGGAAGAAGAAACAGGAACCCACCGAGTCGAGCAGGCAGTACATCAGGCCATGCAAGAAATCGCAGACCAGGGAAATGTCGAGGAGTGTATCCTCGTCTATGTGTCCCTCGTGTACGTGTCCCTATGTCTACGTGTCCCTATGTGTACCCTCGTCTCGACATTGTGGAAGGAGTGCCAGATGAAGAGCTCATAAAATGCTGCTTCTCCTTATTTATTCCTAATTTTTTTTTTTTTGTTTTTTTTCTCCCTTTCAAAATTCAAAATTTATTGCTTATTTATTTTTGAAAATAGATTTTACTACATGGGAGTTTTTGTTGTTTTTTTCTCCCTTTCAAAATTCAAAATTTAAGTAGTATATGACTTAGTGTAGGGATCACAGAATTTTGAAAATGTGCACACAATTCACTTTTCCCCATAGAACGTCATACGCAGTTTTTAACTGTTTTTTGACGTAAAATAAATAAATAAATAAAAGAAAGAAGATAAGAGGCACTATTTCACGTGTGGGACCATGGACCATGAGTGTAAAGACTGCAGCTACAGAGAGAATGGGCCCAAGTGTTTCAAGTGCGAGGAATTTGGGCACATTGTCACGTCAGTGTGCCATGGCACCACCAACAAATAGGCAGGAAAATAATTTTTTCACCACAAATGTGTGTATAAAATATCGTTTCTTCAAAATATTTTTCTTTATAGTAATTCATTTGAACGCACGCATAGTCATTCGATGCCTTATCAATATTCTCTTCAAACGCACAGGGTGTAATGCTATCTGTCGGCTGCCTCCTGAACCTCTGAGCCACCTAGCGATTGGCACCACGTCTGCCCATTTAACTCTATAAAAAGAACGCTGAATGGGTTTCTTTGCGCCTCATATATCACACAGTACCACGGAAAAGTGGCAGAGTAGTTCACGTTTTGCTCCACAGAGTGCGCCGATAGCACTCTCTTGATCGAGCAGACTCTCACTCACGATGACCCCCATGCCCTGGTGTTTCGCACATGGAGAGGCGGCGTACGCCATGGGCGTAAGGCGAACTTAGGAAGCTGTGACTTGAGATTACTGTGGGCGCTCAGGCTTTCAGGCTCAGAATTTTATTTGCTCTTAATATTTTTAGTTTGTTTTCAGTTTAATTTTCATTATAAATTAATAAACATGGTCACTGAAAAATTAAATTTTGTTGCCCATGAATTTTATTTTAGAGATCACTAAACCACTTAAAAAACATCGCATCGATGTTTAAAAACATAGGTGGTTTTTGATCGATGCTTTGATTTCATTTTGGACATCCATAATTGGTAACATGGATGTTTTGTTATCGTTGTCGCATTACTAACTGGCACCACCAATAAAATTCCGTACCGGTCGCCACTGTTGTCACCCAATGTTCCTACAGCGCAACCCGACCAGCTGCCGGAGTCACTGTGGGGTGCGTATATACGACCCCAGGAGTATATACGCACCCCGATGCATGTCAACCAAACGCCGAAGGAGTACAATGTCGCATCCCCTACTCCCCTACCTCCCCCCACACACACATCCGCACTCGGGTAGTGATGTACACCTCCTGAAAGCAGAGGCGTTTGCCAAGATGGGTAACCATCCCCTACGGAGCCCGAAAGAATCTTCACGGGGTTTGGCAATGCTGCAACCCCGCCTCTGGGGACTGCGATCTTAAAGTTGAAGATAGGATAACACAACTATAGAGCGATTTTTATGAGAAAGGACCCTTTTGACAGGTAGTGCTGGCAACATAACAAAAGTTTCTATGGTCGTTGTGTCCTTGAGTTCATTGGACTCTTCTTCGTCCATTTGATCGTTTGCAGTTGGCTAACTTGTAAACGCTTCCTTTTGTGATGTCCCCGTCCGATGAAAATATAGTACGTCACGAGAAATAATTGACATTAGGAAGTGCAGTGCTATGTAGAGATGAGCTTAAAAGCTTTTCTTCAAAATTTGTTCGAAGCTGCGGGACTGTGTTATTAGACTGTGGTTATGAGGCCCTGTGCCGCTGTGTGACAGCGCTTGTGCTTGACAGCTGTGTGACAGGTGGTGAAGCTACATCGCAAGGCTACCACCAAAAGAAACATACAGAAACAGTGTTCCTGGATATAAGTCAGGCGTACGACAGAGTTTGGCACTCTGGCCTAATTTATAAAATGCGAAAACTAGGAATTCTTGAGTACTTACAAAAGGTAATCGAAATTTTGCTCACCAACAGATAGTTTATTGTAAAAATAAATTCTTCGATCTCCAACCCGCACACCGTTGCTGCAGGTGTGCCACAAGGATTGGTACTATCTCCCATTTTGTTTAACATTTTTAGCTATGGTACCTCCACTGAGGGTGACTCCAAGATAGCGTTGTACGCAGATTATATAGCCCTCTTTGCGACGCACAGTGATATTGCCGTAGCCAAAGACTATATTCAAAACACTAAACGAGTATGTTAACTAACCCTGGTTCACTTCAAACATCCAGTTTCGCAGATAATTAAAGGTGCCTTCATTAAGCGACCACATAACACGAATAGCTCCATTTTTCTATCAAAACCTTCCCTCTTCTTCATGCTCCTTGAACTTCAGTCTAAACCTTAATTCTGTATACCCACGGATCAAATCCAGGTATTTCAAGGACCGGTTCAAACCACCGTAATCCCCCATAACTGTCAATTGATCTAAAAATTGAAAGTCTTTAACCTCGCTTCATTTACCTGAGTACAATGAGAGGGAAATGGGGAAGAGTAGGGTGGAGAGAGTAGGGAGAGAGAGTAGGGCGACAGAATGGGAGGAGAGAGTAGAGGGAAGAGAGTAGGAGGGAGATAATGGGTGATAGAGAGTGTGTGTGACTGGCTGAAGAGAAGGGGACCCCGCCCAGGCCAACTTTAATGATAGGTGAACGGTCAATTTTAATGATACCTGTCTGTCCGTGTGTGAACAACTTTGCAACTGAACGCTAGCGGCTAAAACATTCAGCCCATTTCCCCCAAAATTGTTAATCGTCAGTCGATCTAGCTGATGTCATAGCATCTTCAATTTGATACCGGTATTTTAATTTTTTTGGGGGGGGGGTCACGAAGCCCCCGATCTTTTCCGAATTTTTAAAAAAATGTTTCCATGATTTTGTTATTAAATTTTGTTGTTGGATGGTTTGAAGGATATTTAAGAGAATGGTGTATGTCTCTTGTTCGTTAAAAAACTGTTTTCAAAAATTGCAAAAGTTCTAAATTTCGGAGTCTATAACTAAAATATTAAAGATAAAGATTTTTCCCTTAATGCAATCTGATCCTTAAATATAATTTTGAAATAGATCGTGTACAATTTTTTGACAATTTTAGTACTTTCCGCATAATTTTGGGTGAAAATACGTGCTATTTTAATACCACTAGTTTTATAAGTAGTCGAGCCATAGCTGTCTATCCGCCACCGTCGGGACTAGAATTCCGGTCATTCCGAGCAGAGATGCTGCAATGGCCACAGCAGTTGCCCTGATTCATCCCAGCCGGTGAATTATAAAGGACGACGGATGTAAAAATACAACTAACAGAGCAACACTGTGAACTATTTTCGCCTCTGATATTTTACTATTGCCAAGATCCTATTTCAACAAACATGTAATACTATGAAGGGGATTACTTTCACTGCTATTCTTAATATTGTTATTTCTACCATTACCCTGCTATGCTCACAAATTCTATCAATGTTGACATTAATTTATTAAATTTACTTTCAATCTAATCATGAAATACAACATTTCATTCCTTATCGGTTGCATGTGGACGTGTAATTCTATACAGAATCACGATTCCTGGACGTTCTATTGATTCTAACCAATTATTAGATTGATGGAAACTAATATCAGCCTTTTTCAATAATAAAAAATAACGTTTATTCTTATATATACACATACACACACACACACACACACACACACATTACAAATTCTATTGAGCTAATGATATTTTTTTTTTAATGTAGAGCTTTAAAACACTATACGGATTTGAATATAGTTCTAAGCATACTACAATATCTTGTTAGATGGCTTCTCGGCTGGCCTGCAGAATGTTGCTCACGTAATCCTTGGTATCGAGTTCTCGCTTTATTGCCTATCATTTAAATTAATTAAAAGTGTTCCAGAATGTCCTCAACGATTTGATCTTAATAGGATTAAATTTTTTCCATGACATCAATACGCGGTCGCGACTTTCCTTATCTGTTTCGTATGAAACATCTACTCGCGACTGTCTATCTTCAGCTACTTATTGAAAAACCCTTCCGTCTATGGAGCTACCCTAATATGCATCCCCTCGAAACGCGGAGTCTATTTTATTCGAAATTCCAAATACTGCATTAATAAAATTTACAATTACAATTTTATACAGAAACAGCTGTCTAAACCGAAACCTGTCTTAATCGGAAAATGTCTCCGGCCCATGAAGTTAAATGGCATTTTACACAGCATAAAACGGAGCCTCTCCAACGCGGAAACGCAACGGTATTTCATGCCCCGCAGGAAAGAATCTTTATAAAATGAAATTCCTATGCATTTAATGCAATTGGCAGAGAGATGCGAGATGTTCTTAATAAAACGAATGAATCTCCAAGCCTGTTGTAAATTCTCTATTCCTGTGACACGCGATTTAGTCATGGCTGCCGGACATTGGAGGATTCAGTTGTCAGCGGAGAATTCGATTTTGGGGTTCCCTCTTTACCGACTCTCTGAACGTGGGAAGGTGTACGGACATGGCTTCTATTCACGCGTCTCCTTGCCCCGCGTTGAAAATCACAACTCCTCGACCAGATACGCATTGCTCAAGGTCATACGAGGGTTTAAGGAAGGCATACAGGGTTGTGACGCTTTGTGCGTTGAAAGTGTCAGCAAGCTGTCCGAATACAACCAATGTATATGTATATTTTTCAACTCAGAAGCTGTTAAAGAAGAGTGTTTAATATTCATTTATGGTTTCTTCTATAAATACGTTAAATGCTAATGTATTTTGAAAATTATAATAAAGTCACATACTTTACTATTATTTTGGGGGGTAGAAACGTCAATATCACTGGTGTCATAAAATGGACAACCTAGCGTAAAACGGAAACCTCTCTAAACCGAAATGTTTTTTGTCTCGATTGATTCCGGCTTAGATAGAGTTTACTGTACTACAATTTAAACAAAACCAAGCTTTCAAACTAATCATAAATTCCCGCCTCACTATCATTTAAATAATACTCAGCATATGCTGAAAATCCGCTCGCACCCCACCAACCGTTTACGTGTGCTCGTTTCCATATCTTTTTAGACTGATTCCTTGCGCCCTTCTATAAGATCACGGCTTCCAATGTCCTCTCTACACCTTTTACGCATAATGTGTTCGGGGCCGTGTCCATCTGCACAGAGCTATGACACCAAGCATAGAATATTACACTTTGTTGATCAGTTGTCCTAACAACGCGTATTCTTTGATTTCGAGTTTACATACAGTGCCATTATTCCTAAAACAGGATGCCGGTTTTAATCATTCAAACTAAACTCGGGGTTATCACAAAACATAAAAGAATGTTGTACCGAAGTATAGAGCGACAACTAAAACAGAGTGACTACGGCAAACGACAATTTTTCGTCAAGTTATTCCGATGATTATTGAATGCGAATAAGTTGCAAGTTCGAATAAGTTGCAAGTTTCAATAGAATCGGTATTGTTACTTGTCAGAACCCATTCCTACTCGCTACCATATCAACTAATTTATAGGCTTGTGTACTATTGTGTATTTCGCTTTTCAATGAATTTCGTTTCATGACTGCTTCGGTTCAAGTACTCGGATAATCGCGAGTCAACTGAAACAAATTTTTAATTGATATGCAAATGCATTGGTTCGACTGGAGAATTAGAGATCTAACACTGCATTGTAGATCTTTTGTAATATTTTTAGTTTGAGTTGAGTTTGGGTCATGACTACTTCCTGTTCATGCTTCATGTGAATACAATTTGTGCTCTAAATTTTACTACTATTATATGACAATAAATTGATTCAAGAACGTGACTGATAACATGACATTTATTTTTAACAAACTGGTACATTTTACATAATAATAACTTTGTAGTTTCTAAACATTCCTCTTAGACTTACATACGTTACAATTAATAAATTGAAATTTAAATACTTTTTTAAGCATAATTCATTCACTTAGGAACCAATGGAATGCAATAATATATTTTTTAAAAAATGAGATGCATTCTATATAGGTAAAAGACTGAATTATATACACAGTATGAGATAAATGCATTTAATATTTGGCATTTTATCTTACATAATTTTTTTTATTGTCTGTTCATTAAGAGCTCCTTTAAATTTTTTCCAAAAAAAAAAATATGCTATTTATCGAGTCATAATAGAATTTTTTACTATTCTTTCTTCCAATTTGAGATAGGTATTTTCCACAGTAACAATGCTCTTGAAAGTTGTAGGTCTACCAATGTAATATTGGATAGAGTAACAAGTTTTCAGTAGCTTCATTATTAGTTTTAAAATTTATTGTAGGACAGTGTTATCCTCAGACAATTAAACTACTCATTTATTTTAAATTCTAATATTTCTACTTTAAATTCTAATATAACTCTATATAAAAATTCTATAATATTTTAAACATGCTTTTGCATTTATATTTCATACTTCAAATTTGTGCTCATAAAGCAAGAATTTTAATTGTTAAAAGTGCTTGATTTCAGACTACCTGATAATATGGCCATATTGTATTGTGAAATGTGATTTTAGCATATTTAATGAAAATAAAAATATTTATTTAAAAAATATTATTGTTCGGAAAACTTTTGTAAGCATTTTAAAAATTTATTATATATCTGTTCTTTCAATTACTTTATTGCCTATATATCTTAAAGACACCATTTATAAGAGTATTAAAAGCAAAATTAATTGAACATGTATAAAACACTGAAAAGGTTTTTCAGATTGTCTGCAGCCCATTGCTATTAAACTAGTTATGAGTTATTCTTTGTTAGCACAGTTCTGAATGTGATAATTCAAAAGAAATATAATTATTTTTGAGAATAACTATAATAGTAATGATAATGCTTTTCTTTGTGGTTTTGCTAAGAATATAGTACTTTTCAGGATATAATGTATTTGAGTTTTTTTAAAATAATTAAATAATAAAAATTAATGAGGCAAATCATTAATTATTTAATAGTTCAATTTATGCCAGTATTGTTAACTGTTCTAATAAATTAACAGTTCATTACAACAAATCAAAATTTCCAGGAAAATAAAACAAAATTTCTGACTCATAAAATATTTTGCTACGTATTGTTCTTCATGTGGCAGTCTTAAACTAAACTTTGCAATTATCGCAAAAAAGTATTGTATTCAAATATTACTGGTTATATACAGTTTTACAAATATATTAGGTATTCATAAACTTGGTAATTAATCCGGTTAAGTATGTTTCCTTTTAACAAGATTGCATACTTCTTGCCTAAGAAAGAAATTAATATCAAGTGTACCTAATTAATGAGTTTTAAAACAACTTTTGCGCTTGCAATTTCAGTCATTTGTTTAGAGATATAGATGATTAATTCAATTTATAAATTATTTCTATAAGTAATGCACAAATTCTTATTGTTTCAACCAACAGCTTATACTTTTAAATTGTGGCATTAATTCCATCCTATTGAAGATCTTAATTGTAAGTGCACCTTTGTAATAGAACATTATTATGAAACTGTCCTATTTAAGAGAAGGATTGACTATATTTTATGTTAATAGAATCATTCTCTACTTTAGCTTCTTAAGAATGAAATCAGAAAGCAAATACATTTATAGACATTTTATGAATGTTACAACTAAAACATTCTGTTGCATCTTGTCAAGTAGATATGTACAGGAAAAATCATAAATTCTTTTAAATTTTTTCTGATAAATGTTTCAAATGTTCCGGAGGCCTATATCTTGACAATGGCCGATGGCATAGATCTTCAACTCGTCAATTCACTTACTATTCATAAATAGAGAAAACTTTTATTCCCTCTCCCCATCCGGAATGCTTATAACATTTTTGAAATACTTTTAAATATTTCTGTAATCTCTCTAAAAGGTGCTAAGAACCTCACAATTCATTGTACTACATAATAGATGGAATACAATTTTAATACAATTCTTTCATTTCTCTGCTAGCAAAGATGGTTTCCAAATTTCTTTTTGGCACTTTGTTTTTCACACATCCAAAACATTTTCAACCAAGAGATTAAAAACAGCATTGACTTTATGTTCATAAGAGAAAACTTATCCCACACATAACTTACACCACATTTATACGCATAAATACTCAGAAATACGCATCATTCTGATATGTTGAAATTACTCAGAATTTTAATAAATGTCAGATCAAGTTGACAGTTGGTGTGTGAACATCTAGTGATAATGCAATCAGACCACACACATGCTTGTAAATATTTATAGAATGTGACATCTAAAAACTTATCATATATAGCCTATACACTATATTCAAATGTTCACTTATTCAGATTTCACAGGAATTATTGATATCAATCTTGTACTGTGGGTTTGTTGCATCTTCCTTGTTATTTCTTCATTAATACTTGAGTAATAAACATGTTTAGTTTATCTCTAATTCTATCACTTTCACAATGCATGGCCTCTAACACATAAGATCTTTTCTCTCTCTCTGTATATTGATATTTTTATGTCAAGCAGAAAAATGTTAAGTTATGAAATATTTTGATTATAAACTTACACTTATTGGAAACCATAACTTCGAGTGTGTTAAAAAACATACATTTTTATTTAACCAAATACGAGTATACAGTATTTTAGAAAAAACGTTTAACTTCTCTCAAGAAATTAATTTCCATTGTTTTTTAACATCACAACTTATAATACTGCTACATTGCATATTTTGCAGTGCATTTGCTTGGCACTTTTATCCTGCCCATTCAATGAACTAGGAAATAATATTGCGTCCGTACCAAAAGCACTCCCTATAGTCAAAAGCCTTCAGAGCGTTGTAAATTTTATGATCAATGAACAAGACATGTTTTGATAGTCATTGCCCGTCCATGATTTCTTAGACCCTGCAACGTACTTCACGATTATGATGAGTGGCGACTGTTCCTCTAGGACTGATCACTCCCCACAACAATCAATCAAGGGGGAAGTTGAACGACGGCCATTGTTATACAACAAAATGCAATTAATTTTGTTTATGGGGAATGTAAGTATCAAGTGTAAATAAATTTTACTCTCAATTCGAAACGTAAACTCAAGCACAAGCTGCACTAAACTATGAAGTTTTCTTGATTATCATAAAAAATTCATCATGATTATCTGTTCCTTTTTAAAGGAAAGATTCAGACACTTAGGTCGATCGGTTGTCACGTAGCATAATCCTAAGATTAATTCACAGAGACAGAATCATGCGTGTGCTTGACCACGTTGCGTATTCTGTACCCTCACGACCGTGTGGGTTTGAAAGCCAGGCTGGGGAAGTACTTTTTGTCACACATCCACGAGCTGGCATACGCAGGCAACATGACTCCTCCGAAATTCCTCATGCTTTCGGGTTTTAAAATCCAATCAACAGTTGGGGTATTGAATTAATTAAATTTGTTTTCGAGATGGAGAGGCAGATGAGCACAGCGCCAACGGTCACTTCGGCGGAGCGCGACCTGGGAACATTCAAGCAGGTAGCGACGACAGTTGCCCTGTTCCACAAGGTGAGGGGTCAAGTGCCACGGAGGATTCCGGAGAGTCGAAACTGGTTCGGTTGGTATGCGTTCGTAAGAGTCCGAACTTGCCCTGTTCCGGAATGCACAGGACAGGAGCTCCCGAGAGCGGCGCATCTGCTGAAAAGATTGGTTTAAATGGAGGTATTCACACGAGCGGCGTAGTGGCGCATCTATTGTGCTTAGGGCCCCTTCACACGGCGCCACTCAGCAGCGCTTCCGAGAGGCGCATCTGCTGGAAAAGCATTGGTTTAAATGGAGGTATTCACACGAGCGGCGTAGTGGCGCATCTATTGTGCTTAGGGCCCCTTCACACGGCGCCACTCAGCAGCGCTTTCGAGTGGCGCATCTGCTGGAAAAGCATTGATTTAAATGGAGGTATTCACACGAGCGGCGTAGTGGCGCATCTATTGTGCTTAGGGCCCCTTCACACGGCGCCACTCAGCAGCGCTTCCGAGGGGCGCATCTGCTGGAAAAGCATTGGTTTAAATGGAGGTATTCACACGAGTGGCGTAGTGGAGCTTCTATTGTGCTTAGGGCCCCTTCACACGGCGCCACTCAGCAGCGCTTCCGAGAGGCGCATCTGCTGGAAAAGCATTGGTTTAAATGGAGGTATTCACACGAGCGGCGTAGTGGCGCATCTATTGTGCTTAGGGCCCCTTCACACGGCGCCACTCAGCAGCGCTTCCGAGAGGCGCATCTGCTGGAAAAGCATTGGTTTAAATGGAGGTATTCGGCGCATCTGCTGGAAAAGCATTGGTTTAAATGGAGGTATTCACACGAGCGGCGTAGTGGCGCATCTATTGTGCTTAGGGCCCCTTCACACCCGCCACTCAGCAGCGCTTCCGAGAGGCGCATCTGCTGGAAAAGCATTGGTTTAAATGGAGGTATTCACACGAGCGGCGTAGTGGGCTTCTATTGTGCTTAGGGCCCCTTCACACCGCGCCACTCAGCAGCGCTTCCGAGAGGCGCATCTGCTGGAAAAGCATTGGTTTAAATGGAGGTATTCACACGAGCGGCGGAGTCGCGCTGCTGTCGCACTTAGTGGCGAACTCCTGCCACCAGCCATAGACGCGCGTTCGTGCCACCGCCAGCAGAACGCCGCCTACATTACCCGGACGTGCCACTGAATCGATTTTTACCCGCTGAATACTTTTCGGCCGCCTAAACCCACAGCGGTGCGCCTCTCGAAACCTTCCTGTCTCGCGGTCGGCGGTGGCTGCGTGTGAAGGGCTCTGCCGTTTGTCGGTGGCGCCACCGAAGTGAAGGCTCGACGACTCCATGTTCCTCACAGTTGTCACTTTCACCAGTGCTCACGGAGCCCCTCCTGGCTTGGTTGGTGAGCTCGTCTGACTCTGAGCGTGGCTCGGTTCGCGAAGGCCATTTTGGCTCACCTGAGTCCATGCTAAGGGAGACGAGCCCGGTTCGTTTACACACGCTTTAGAGACCAACGCGTTCCTCATAGCTGTCACTTTCACTAGTTCACTGTGGCCACGGCGCCCAGCGCCCTAAACCTGGCCCTGTGGAAGGGGGGAGGAGGTGGAGCAGGACGATCGCTGTCTGTCTTCTGGGGCGAGCGGTCACGGTTTCTGAATGACGATTTCGTGCAGCGAATCCTGGCGGCGACGGCCGGGAACGCCTGAGTCGCTAAGTTGCCTTTGGAGCACCTAAAGCATAAGGGAATAATCATGAGAGCATTTGATTAATTATTTAAGTATAAGCATGCATGTGTGGTGGTGTAGTATGCAAGTAGCGGGTAGTTAGGGAGGCCGATCCGCCCCGGGTGTCACAATTTTAGGGGTGACATCATTAGAAAATTGTATAGTTGCAAGTATGTATTTATTTAAAAAAAATATTTCAAATGAAATACATAGCTTTTAAAATATTATAAATAAATATCAAGTGCAAATATACTTTTATTTTTATTAAATAATGTATAAACCATTCAGTAATAGATATTTTTATATTTAATTTAGAGGGGCGGGTGATACTATCAGTTTTGCCCCGGGTGACACCAACTGAAGCTACGCCGCTGCATGTAAGGTATGGTAGGTACATAAGGTACTAGGTGTGAATTCATAAACGTAACTCCACCATCTGTTCACGTTTTCTAGAGTTCAGTGGGGAATATACTTATTGAAATAATCGTTCTCCAGGTTCTCACAGCAGTATTTCGATTCTTTCACGAAGAAACAATGATGGTTAAAAGCCAAAAAAATCTGTAGCTGATGTGCTTCTGCAAACGCTTTTTATTACACGAGGGCGTTTTATTTCTTATCGTTTCTTATTGAAAACGCTCGTTGCTACCTGAATTCATAATTCATCTTTGTATGTCCTATATGAGTAAGTGTAGGGATCCCAGAGCTCACGAAAACGTGCACAGACTACACTTCTCTCCATTGTACATCAGAGTTTTTAACTTTCATGTGAATAAATAAATCCATAAGTAAATGGATGAATGAATGGATGGATGGATAAATGGATGAATGAATAGATGAATAAATAGATGAATGAATGGATAGATGTATGAATGAAGGAATGGATGAATGAATGAATGAATTGATGGATGGATGAATGAATATTTGATGGATGGATGAATGAATGGATGGATAGATGGATGAATGAGTGCATGGATGAATGAATGCATTGAGGACCCACCTGCGTGCGGAGGTCCCTGACCCTGGCGGGTAGGGGGGCGACGGCGGCGGCGACGGAGGGTGGCAGCGGGGGCGGTTGCGGGGGCGGCTCCGCGACCTCTTCGGGGGCGGCGGCGGTGGCGTACAGCGCCGAGTTGGGCACCGGGCGCACCGAGAACCTGCCAACACACACCGTGCTGCCGTGCTTCAAGCGCTCACGCAGAGGGGGATACGAAATTCCCTTAGTTAAAGAGTTAGCGTACGCCATCTTTACGTTTCTGGATTCGAATTTCTTAATTAACGAGTTAGAGTGCTCACACTTTACGTTTCTAGATCCATTCAGTTTAAACCCAAACTACTTAATTAAGAAGTTATGAGTGCGCACACTTTACAATTTATGATCCATAAGTTTAAATCCGAACTGTTTACTTAATCAGTTCGAGTGCACACACTTTACGTATCTTGATCCATTAAATTTACATCGGAAGTGCTTAATCAATGAGTTAGAGTGCACACGCTTTACATTTCTCGATCTATTATTATCCGAACTGCTTCATCATGCTTCAACTTCTTTTTGTGGAAATATGAAAACCTTATGAGAAATTCATGTACCTGAGAGAATTACGTATCTGCAAGCACAACATGTTTTGAAACACCAGGACTACCTGGATTGAATATTCTCTTAATTTTGAAATTGGGAGTGGTAGAGTCGTGAGGATATCGAATTTAGAGTGAGCATGACCGCAAACATAACAATAGTAAGTAGAAAATCTGGGACACAAAAATAAAAGAAGTATACCAGTGTTTCCACGTCATTCGAATTTTTTAATCCAAATTAACGAGCAAGTCGAAATAACCAGAAATTTTAATCGTGTAGTGTTCTGAATGATCATGTGATTCGAATTATCCTGCCATTCTAATTATCCTGACTTTGCAATTATCCTATTCTTGCAATTACTCACTATTGGAATTAGGCTTGAATTATAATTATGCAATTAAAACAATATAAACGAAATTAAAATTAAAACTATAAGAATTAAAATATATTTAAAATTATAAAATTAAAATTATACTATTTCAATTCGCAACGATTCAAATTACACTTTCATTCGAATTATACAGTAAATCGAATTCCTCATAGATTATAATTACACATCGATTCGAATTATACATTGATTCGAATTATGCGTCACTACGAATTATGCATGATTCGACTTATACATAAATTCGGATTATACGCAATTCGACTTATACTCAATTCGGATTATACGCAATTCGAATTATTCCAATTCGTTTATGCATTGATTCGAATTATACATCAATTCGAATTACGCGTCGATTGCAAATATAATTCAAATTCCACAGGACTTGGTGCATAGAATTGAGTGAGAAGGCGTACCTCCTGGCGCTGCGCTTGAAGAAGGCGGGCTGCGGGGGCGCGAGGGCGGCCGCCGGGGAGGGCGGGCGCAGGGAGGCGCGGCGCGGGCCCGAGGCCGGCGCGCCGCCAGCAGCGACGCGCCCTGCAGCTGCCCTGCAGCCGGGTGCGGCCGCAGCGACGGCCGGCGCTCGCCCCCGCACGCGAAGAAGGCCGGCGCGGCCGACCGGCGACGCAGCAGCGCCTGCCACCACACACACACACACACGCGCCATCAGCGAGCAAGTCGGATTCACAATGCAATCACAAACATAAGCATAACACATAGACATAGACATTAACATAAGCGAAGAGTTGGCGTATTCACAATGTCGAACATAAACATAGGCAAAATAAGAGTTTCTATTGGCTATGAGACATTCTAGTTTACTATTGGTTGGATATGAGAATCGATTTCGAGATTTCAAAACAAATACGACAAACACAACCACGCAGCACACGAATCGTTCGCCTATCGACTTCGATACTGGATTTTGAGTTATCGAACTGTGATTGGCTCATTCCTTATGTCTGACATAAGCATAAGCACAGAAGCTTGAAGCTTGCAAGCTCTTAAGTTAACGTCTTACGTGTTATGCTTATGCAAACGCATTGTGAATGAGTCCACTTGTAGACGTAGTCCTAACTTTTACGTTAACGCCATGCTTATGCTTATGTTTGCATTGTGAATGGGCCGTAATACTATGAAATTCCGTCCTTAATAATTGTTCTACAAGACTATTACACACACCACTAACTTCCGGATCATTAACACACTCCATTGTCACAAAAACTCGAGAGAAACGTAACTTACGAACGACCGGAGAAGGACTGATCACCGCAATATTTTGCGGTGCCTACCGACCGCCCAGACGCACATCCTCCCCTCTTCCCGCCCTTGAAACACGAGGAGCCCTAGGTTATCGTGGCTGGCATGCGGTGCCTTCGCCTGCGCTAGCGAATTCTCTGGACAGTATTAAGAATTGTTTGCAACTTCTCACTCTAACGCACTTCATAGAGCTTGTGGCGGATGACTAACTGGCTCTCGGTAGCAAAACAGTTATTTTTTTGTATCTGTTTTAAAGCTTTCAAAATCTTAATATTTTTTTGGAGGATTACCAAAGTTAAGAAATATTTCTTATATACTTTGAATTACTAGGTATACCGGCGGTATACGTGGTGTAACGGAGAATTCGTCTCTGCATGCCTAAGGATACATCGGTGTACAAAATTATTTCTCCATGTTATTAAATATCGACGTCACAAATTTGGGATTTTCAGCACGACATCCATTTTATATCAATCATCGATGTTTAAAATGAGGGGGTTTCGTTGCGACATACATGTTACCAAACACCGATGTTCAATATTAGGAACTTCCACTCCGACATTCACGTTAACAAACGTCGATGTTCAAAATTAGGGTCTTTAAGCACTGGTTAGCGTACAGCAATCGACTGCACTATTGAGTCTCTGCCCATGCGCCTACTCCAAATCGAACTTTGGTGGGAGTTAAGACATGGTGGAAAGGGATGGGCTCCTCCGGAGCCCCGAGTTTTGCTCGTCGTGCTCAACAGATGGCGTCGCGAACCACGTGACCACAACGCGAGCACTTCGTTTGAAAAGCCCAGATCAGACGCTCACCGCCATGCTGCATGGAGAGCGAGTAGAGTTGAGACAAAAATGATTGTGGCATGAACTGACAGTTTTCAACAGTGACCAGCCAAAAGGAACACAATGAAGGTGTAAGGGAAATAAAATATGCAATATTTTTTCATTTCAATGACATAAGGCGTCTTAGTGTCTAGCTGCATTTAAAATTTCCGCTAATATTGTGACCCAATCTGGTGCTTGAAGCTCATTTGACGAAGGTGAATACGATGTACAATAGCTCCCTCATCTCTTTCCACCAAGTGCAAAACCTCTTTTCTCAACTTCACCTGGCATTGGTCGAGAGATTGGTGACAATTTCTGTACTCTATGCGATGCTTAAAGTATCTCATACTAAAACATCGATATTAATGCATCACTAAAAAATCTTCGTTTTTAAACATCGATATTTTAATGATGATTTAGTAACATCTCGCTTCAAATTCGTGCGAAACTAAATGTAATGACAGACAAATGTACTTTTTTAAGTATATCTCACGTCGTTACCCTACAGGCTTTGTTATACTGTATTGGGTTTGTGAGTACAAGGGCTTCAAAGAATTTCTGAAGAAGTTTCTCGAAAACTCAAAACTTTTGTGAAAAACGAGACAGTTACGCATTTTTAGAAACGACCAAACGTTTTCTCAAAATCGGCTCCAAATTTTTCAGTGAAAATTTGCAGGTATGACCAGGTTTTACTTTTCTATAGCTGTTCTTTTAGAGGACCAATAAATTGAGTAAATGTGATAGAATGTGTGTTAGGCGTCGATATGTAGCAAGTGGAGAGAGAGAGAGTGGGGCAAAACTGAATAGCTAGTCCAGACTACAGAGATTAGAAAATTAAATAGGACGAGAAAGTTTGTGCCATTCTGTAACACCACTAAATTTCGTTTTATTGTTCAAATAAAAGTTCACAGAAAGAGAGAGCAAATTTGTGAATTAGAGTGAGAGCCATCTCCCTTTCCTATCCGAATTTATCACGGAAATTCTCTCTGAAAAATAACACGATTCTTTCTCTTGAGAACGTCGTTAATGATCTTCTTTAATGACAACTCTTTTCCAGATTTTAATGATTGATTTGGGGTTTGATAGAATTTCCTTCACTTTCCTGCTGATATATCTTCCTCACCAACTATTTTTTCCTTATGCCTACACAACTATGTTGTCTTGTAGGTACGATGTATAGGGATTTGAGGTAATTTTATCACGGTTGTAAAGACCTGTGTAGTGTGCCTCTTACTATACTTCTGAAGACAAAAAACTCTTGCAATCGTATTCGCACTTCCATACCTCTGACCCTTATTACAGTTGACTCCACGTTGTCTCCATTTGAATTGCCTCGTATCCTTCCCTGAAACGAAGGATAGATCTTAGTTTTCAGGAGATTTCTTGAACCGCTCGGTATCATTCGCCAGGCCTCTACTCTTACGAGTCCATTTCTGCTGTCCAATTCTCTTGACCACTGTCTTGAAAGTAAATTTGTCTCGAGTTACTAGTTCTCAAAGAAAAACTTTTTCACTCATTGCATTACAACAGAGAAAGTAATAATTGGGCGTAACGCGAAGTCTAATATAACCCATTTAACCTATTGTTTCAAAATTCGAAGTCAACTTAAACGCTTTTTTTGTTGAATATCTTATATTGATATTTTAATACTCTCAACAGACCTAACCATCCTTAAAGAAGCATATCAGGAAGTTTTGGAATACCTGAATGTTAGATGTTGATTTATCTGAGATCGTTAAGGTATTCTAAACGCCGGGCCGGGCCATATACACGACTTGCGTCCGTTTGAATCTTCTTCTAATCTTCCGTGTTAACCTGCTATCGGTTGCAAAGCAAATGCAACCAGATAGTTGCAACGATGGCACTGAGGGTGCGCGACATGGGGCGAAATGAACTTGTTCCATAAATGAGTTATTCTATTATTGCCCATCGTACGATTTGTCATACGCCAAACTCTCTTCAGAGTTTTTTGCTTCCTTTGCACTAATTTGGGAATTTTACGTTTCCGCGCCAATTGAAGATACAAATCGCCTAAAGAAAAAAAAAAGTAAGTTATGGAATTCCCAATTACTACCTAGATGTCGATTTAGCCAAGATGGATAAAATATTGTACACTCCTGGCCATGGTGTATTAAAGACTTGCGTCGATTAGAATCTTTTCTGCTATATGCCTGTGGTTAAGACGGAGGGTGAGGCCGGTGCAAAGCATACGGTGGTTGATTTGCAGCCAACATCTAATGGTTTTGTTACTTTTTGAAAAAAAAAAATATAATACATCGTATCATTTAGCAACATAACAATGATTTAGCACCAAAAGTTGCAAACACATGCTACCAGAGTTCCAATAGCGCGCACACGGACTGCGATGACAATTGGTAAGCGCTGTGCGCACAAAATTATGTCGGGAATTAATGGGTTAAGTAGCAAGGGCTTTGTTCAGTGCGATAAATTTGAAATGAAATAATTATTAACAAATTTTTATTGTGTTTTATTATTATTATTATTATTATTATTATTATTATTATGTTGTTGTTGTTGTTGTTGTTGTTGTTGTTGTTGCTGCTGGATATATTGTTGAAAAACAAGCGCCTCTTCTCCGCAGAAATTCGAGAGTCGATCATCAAGTCGGAGTTTCTCGCTGTGACTTCTGCTGTCCACAATAAAATATAAATTATTTCCCGGGATGTGACGAGCGCTATATCACTTGTGTAAAAGCCAAGGGCCGAACATGAGCAGAGTTTCATCCAATTACGTTACTGTTTACATCCAAGTACTTCAGAGTCGTTTGGTACCACTCGCTCTTCTCATATGGTTGTTAGTTTTCATCTTTTTGTAAAGGACGTAAACTAGGACAAAAAAGAATTCTTAATGTTCCTCAAGCGAACGCGGAGTAAGGACATCTTATTTTCATTTGCTCGCATATTACTTACGTACCCCTTTGGTCTGAAGAATGTTCAAATTATGGATATGCGAAAAGTATTGTATTGTTTAATTACTGTATTTTTAATTTAGACATAAAATATTAACCAAGTAAAAACATCGATGTTAAAAAACATCGGCTTCAATAAATCATTGTTAAATACATTGATGATTTCATGTATGATGTATTGAAAAAATGAAAAATATCGATGTATTGAAAACATCGTTATCGATCGATGTCGCATCTCTAAAATGCCTCGTGACGTATCTGGTGCTGTACACAACGACCAAACATCAGTGCGGCGGAGAAGATTATGACTATACTTGGGTTTTTCTAACGAGACATCTGAGGGTAGTATCTCCAAGATATGGCACGGATTTTTGCGTCTTTCTCGGTCGTGCGGCTAGAGTCACTTGATCTGCAACAATGCTTGCATGCTTGCTTGCAATACGGTCGCGGTCATGCGACATCTTGAGGCAGGTCCGAGAAAGACGCAAAACGTCGTGCCATATTCCATCTTAGAGATACTACCCTCAGATACGTTAGAAAAACCCAACTATAAGATCAAATTTTTAAGAACAGATTTTATTTTAAAAAATCTATGTTTTTAATATTGTAGATGAAGGAAAATGCCGAAAAATATTAAATTTCCTCAATTTTCAAAAATTCAGAACTCAACAAAGTTTGGACCTGTGGCATTTTATACGCGAACTTTGTCCTATCTAAAAAAAGACAAAGAAAAACATCGGAGTCATTTTTGAGAAGATTCTGAAAATGCTCTTGAGTCTATATGTGAAGATCCTCCAAATCAAATAACTATTCAAAATTCGTGTCCGCGACATCAAACAGATCAGAGAATAACAATTCTGGTGAAAATCCTACCACAGGTTTAGTCGCTTTAGTGGTTACTTTTAAGTTTCTCCTCATATTGTTTGAAGTTATTGCAAATGTTCGTATCGTTGAAAGACAAATTTTTGTCGAATGAGGATTAATACATATTTTTGAAATGTCGCTAGCGTTGTTCACAAACTGACAGATAGGCAGACGTATTGCTGTTAACCAATTTGTGGTGAAAGGAACCTATGTCTTTGCATCCAGGACGGACGCAATTTAACGTCCATCGTCTGACTCTTAGTCCAGACAAATGATGCTTCAAAAGGGGCAAATAGCGGAAAGCGTAGCGGAAAGTGTAGTGCTGTTATTTGGTTTGTTTTTTTGGTTGCCGAACACGAATATCAAACCTTTTATCCGGAAACAAAACTTTTACGCCAAAGAACCTTTTACTCGGAAACATGTTATGTATGCAAATAATGAATAAAAATCACGAATTTTTTAATTTTTTTTCAAAATAACACAAAAAGAAATCCATTTATCATAAATCATGGTCCTGTATAAAACGAAAGAAGGTAAAAGTATCTACATTTAATGTCATCAAGCTTTTTACCTCCAATTAACTGTTTAGCCGTGACATCACCGCGAAAATTGGAGAAATAAACGAACCACAAGAATTATCCCTCTTTATCTTTAAATAATGTAAAAGCTATCAATTTTTCGCAAATACTAATCCATTACAAAATAAAAGAGTATAAAATTGGCTACATATAATGTGTTAAAAGTTTTTCCTAGGAACAATGATCTCGCCTGTAAATATGCAAAATGTGCCTGGATGATAATATTCGTGTTCAACAAATATAGGAACCAAATTTAAAAACAACACCAACAACCAATTGACTGGACTATCTGAAGTGACCTTCCCAGTAAATATTTTCTTTTATATTTTTTTATTTGCAATCTGTTGCATCCGAACAATAGGCAAATCTTTTGACAAGTGTCCTTACATCATGGACGGACGCACTTTAACGTCCGTTGTTAGACGCCGGTGTGTGACTAACTTGTGTTTACCTGCATTACTGATCTTTCTCTATAGACCTTCTACAGAAACATGTCCTTACATCATGAACGGTCGCACTTTAACGTCCGTTGTTAGACGCCGGTGTGTGACTAACTTGTGTTTACCTGCATTACTGGTCTTTCTTTATAGACCTTCTACAGAAACATGTCCTTACATCATGAAGGACGCACTTTAACGTCCGTTGTTAGACGCCGGTGTGTGACTAACTTGTGTTTACCTGCATTACTGGTCTTTCTTTATAGACCTTCTACAGAAACATGTCCTTACATCATGAAAGGACGCACTTTAACGTCCGTTGTTAGACGCAGGCGTGTGGCTAGCTTGTGTTTACCTGTATTACTGATCTTTCTTTATAGGCCTTGTACAGAAACATCATGAACGTGCGTTGTTTGCCGCCGGTGTGTGGCTAGCTGGTGCTCACCTGCGGCGGCGGGACGAGCGAGCCGCGCCGCTCGCCGGGCGGCACGAAGAGCGAGGTGAGCGAGGCGTAGGGCGGGGTGGTGGCGGCGGCGATGCCCAGCTTGCGGCGCCCCTTGCCCCCCGGCGGGGAGCCCCCGCTGCCGCCCGACGCCTGCGACGACACGGTGGACGAGGAGGACGAGGACGACGGCGAGCCGCGCCCCCGGTGCCAGCCCCCCCAAGCACGCACTCCAAGGACAGAGCAAGCGCTCGAGCGGTGGAACAAGCACTCCAAGGACAGAGCAAGCGCTCGAGCGTTGGAACAAGCACTCCAAGGACAGAGCAAGCGCTCCAGCGTTGGAACAAGCACGCACTCCAAGGACAGAGCAAGCGCTCCAGCGGTGGAACAAGCACTCCAAGGACAGAGCAAGCGCTCCAGCGTTGGAACAAGCACTCCAAGGACAGAGCAAGCGCTCCAGCGTTGGAACAAGCACGCACTCCAGGACAGAGCAAGGCTCCAGCGCAGCGGTGGAACAAGCACTCCAAGGACAGAGCAAGCGCTCCAGCGTTGGAACAAGCACTCCAAGGACAGAGCAAGCGCTCCAGCGTTGGAACAAGCACTCCAAGGACAGAGCAAGCGCTCCAGCGTTGGAACAAGCCGCACTCCAAGGACAGAGCAAGCGCTCCAGCGGTGGAACAAGCACTCCAAGGACAGAGCAAGCGCTCCAGCGTTGGAACAAGCACTCCAAGGACAGAGCAAGCGCTCCAGCGTTGGAACAAGCACGCACTCCAAGGACAGAGCAAGCGCTCCAGCGGTGGAACAAGCACTCCAAGGACAGAGCAAGCGCTCGCACTCCAAGGACAGAGCAAGCGCTCCAGCGTTGGAACAAGCACGCACTCCAAGGACAGAGCAAGCGCTCCAGCGGTGGAACAAGCACCCCAAGGACAGAGCAAGCGCTCCAGCGTTGGAACAAGCACTCCAAGGACAGAGCAAGCGCTCCAGCGTTGGAACAAGCACTCCAAGGACAGAGCAAGCACTCGAGCGTTGGAACAAGCACTCGAAGGACAGAGCCAGCACTCGAGCGGTCAGAACAAGCACTCGAAGGACAGAGCAAGCACCGAGGCAACAAGCACCCCTCGAAGGACAGAGCCAGCACTCGAGGGTCAGAACAAGCACTCGAGGGTCAGGACAAGCACAAAGGTCAGAACAAGCACTTAAAGGTCAGAACATGCATTCGAAGGACAGAGCAAGCACTCTAGGGTCAGGACAAGCACTCGAAGGACAGAGCAAGCACTCGAAGGCCAGGACAAACACCCGAAGGTCAGGGCAAGCACTCGAAAGGAGGAGCACGCACATCAACGTCAGAACAAGCATTCAAATGTCAGAGCAATCACACAAACATCAGAGCACACTCTCGAGCGACAGAGCAAGCATTCGAAGATCAGGACAAGCACTCGAAGATCACACTGAGAACTCTGTGTGGTCTTCGAGTGCTTGCGAGTGAGGGTTTGCTCACTCTGAGAGTCTGAGCAAACCCTCAAAGGTCGCAGAAAGCGCACGAAGGTTAGAACACACTTAAATATACGATCACACACATCAACGTTAGAGCAAGCACTCTAACGTCGGAGCACACGCTGCATGGAAAAGTACACGAGAGACCAGCATCGGCACAAGCGATTGGAGTAAACGACTTACATTGCAGTGCTCAACATAGGAGGAAACAATTCATCATCAGAGCCCACGATTCAATGACAGAGTCTACAATTCAACGACAGAGTCCATGATTCAACGGCAGAGTCCACGATTCAACGGCACAATCCACAAGTCAACGTCAAAGCCCTTATTTCAACGACAGCCCACAATTCAACGAAAAAGCCCATAACATGATTACAATTGATTTGACATTTTTTCGTCAAATATCAGTTAAAAGTATATGTGATCCATGGCGCAGAAGTATAATTTGCGCACGTTTTCTTGTGTTCAAAAATATCTTCCTCTCATTTGACTCTTTAGAGATGAATGATGAATAGAAGTATATACAAAGCAAGGTTAACAGCGTTAGAAATATTCGCACCCAGTTTACAGACAACTTTTGTGTATCGAGAACCGACGTACATATTGTTATTTTAGTATTGCTAACAAAATAGCGACTTACACCCCCTGTTACACTCCTAGTCCACCTATCACAAGCCCACCTATCACAAACTAGCTATCACAAACCCAGCTATCCTAGCCCACCTAGCAAAAATAGAGCTCAACAAAAAGTGTGTATATTGTAGCAATATTTATGTACAAGAGTAATATGAAGGGTTATCGCAGCATTTGCTAATGGATCAGGGCAATCGTTTAACATCAGCGGATCACACTATTGAACTTCTCAACGTGGGAGCAACATCAGTGGCGGCTTAAATTGTGTGGAAGCCCCCCAAAAGCTACGAACCTTTAAATGCATAATAGAAATATATGTAGCAAATTGATAGTCAACTTATTAACAAAAAATTATTCCGTTACACATGAAGTAAATTGAAAAATATTTTTACACGATTTGCCGTCTTACTTAATTTCTTGCAAAATAACCAATTATTTTGGCAGTGTCAATGCGATTTAAAATTTCCTTCTCTGTATTCAAAATAGCCAAATTGTTTAGTCTTTCTTCCTCCATTGTGTGCCACAAATCATTTTATACTCTGTAAAATTGAAAATGATATTTTCTCGAATCATTAAATAAGGGAATTATTACAAAATGTTAATAATATTTCAGAATGTAAGAGACCTTTCATTGACGATTCGATAAAAGTGATGGTATCTATCGACACTGTTATCACAGGAGTAATAATTAATTCACTTACGCTAGGACTCCGGAAAGTACATGTTACTTGGGAACATTTTTGCCGACTGAAAGCTTAATTTGTTTTGTAAAATAAATTGGAAGTTGCGAAATTCTGAGCCATACGATGATGCTAAGATCACTTACCATTAAACCCGCCACAGTTCAATATCAAATACAGCAAAGCACAGCTTCATCAGCAAAGCACACGAGGGAGCATCAGTAGCCACAGGATATAGTAATTAACGTGACTAATTAGTGTAATGAGTGAATTAATGGAATTAATAATTAATAGGGATAAACTAATCAATATCATGATCACCTAGTTCAACAACGGAGCAAACAAACATCAGAGCACACGATTCATCGAGAAAGCGCACCAGAGACCAACATCAGCTCAGTTCATTGGAGTGAACGATTCAATATCGAGACGCGTAGTTCAACATTAAAAGAGAAACAATGCAACATCAAAGCCCACGATTCCACGACAGAGCACACAGTTCAATGACAAAGCTCTGAACTGTGTCCTGTTCTTCACTTTTACTCCCACCTATATTTCACAATCAACTACTATCTACGTTCTATGTTATACGTATCACAATCTACGTTCATATTGGTACAGAGTGCGAACAATCTAATGCAAATTAATAAATAGGGAAAGTATTATTTTTTAATTGACTAATTATCGTTCATTTATATTTTGTTTAGTTCCTTTGCTAAAAAGCCATTTTATTTCTAAGAAATAAATTCACTTTTACAATTTTTGTATTGTTTTAATATGAAGGAAGAAAAAGTGTTACAATTTTCAAGGTCAGAGTACCTCTATATCATGTCTATTGAACTCTTCATTGATGTGTATAATATTAATAATATAAATTATGTGTAGTAATATAAATCTTTTCTAAGTTAAAAAATTGTGATCAATAAAAAATATTGGAAATATGTTAATAAAGTAGAAACAAAATTTTCAATGCGAAAAGTCACAATCAAATATACTGGTATTATGTTATTCCGTGGGAGCTTCGAAATTGCTTTCGTATTCCTGGAAACAGTTACTGTCGTGTGAGGTATCTTTGGACAGGAAGAATTGTGTCAAGTTACTTAGTTAAACAGTACCGCTAATTTTCTCCACTAATGGTTCCAAGAAATAAAACTGCATTAGACAGGAAAATATTAAAGCCTTCCGCAACTTGCCTAATTAATAAATTGAGTGTACGTACTCAAATCATGTGGATGGGCCTCGTACTCATTTCTAAGCGAGGGAGTAGACTTACGCCTTTGTGCCATCCCCTTTCCAGAGCGGTGGTTGGTTTTAGCCTTCTATTAGTTGAATGTTAGGGTGATTATGAGGGAGGAATAGTTGGTTTGATTGATTGGTTAGTAATTCCGGGTGCGTCAGCGGCTACGGTCAGCGGTAAGTATAGTGCATTTTTCCGACGGGAGGTGGCGATGGTTTGCCCCAACAAGGTATCTCTCACCAGCGGGATACAGTCCCAGACGGGGCAAGCCCTAAGCTCCCGACCGGTCTCTAGGCTTGTGTAGTAGTGTACTGCATGTGTGTGTGTGTGTGTGTGTGTGTGTGTGTGTGTGTGTGTGTGTGTGTGTGTGAAGGGTTGGATCCATGCCTTAGCAAGGGATGGGAAGGAAAGATCGTCCGCGATCCGTGGCCCGTTTGTTAGGGCACTTCTCCGGCATTCGTTTGGTATTGGTCGGAGAAACCTCGGAAAACTACCGATCAGAGCAGCCGGCCGCTAAAATTCTCCTCCAGACAGCGGCTGAGTTGAACCTCTCTCTCCAGTTAGTGTCGAAAATCCTACAACGTCGAAATGGTTTGATGTCTAGATGTGTTTCGAAGAGATGTTTTCATGTATTTTCTGTCGCACTGAAGTTCTAATATTAGATAAAGTTTATAAATATTTTTAAAAGTGTAGCAAATTCTGAAAAAAGGGTAGGTTATTTATTATCTGTAACTGAGAAATGTTTTCTCCATCGGTTCTCGAGGGGGGCACCAACTAGTAGTTCTTCGGTTCCCCGTTAGATTGTGCGACTAGTGTTCCTGAAAGCCCTCGCTTCTACTTGCCAATACTGGAGACGGAAACAAGTCACAGACTGTGATATCTTTACACGATTAGAAGTACAAGACATGAAAGACAAGAGAACTTGAAAGATAAAGATTTTAGTTAAAGTACAGTACCTGTCTACAGTACTTCTTCAGATTAAATCATGAGAAGATTATGACTAGCGAGCTTTAATATGAGAGTTCAGTAAATATTAACATTTGGGGCCTTCTAAGATTTTCAAGTTGTAAAGAAAATGACTTCAAATTAGTAAGAACAATTATCTTTCAGAAGGTTAACATCTTTGAAGGAGAAACTAACATCAATGTTCCGAAAATATTTATTAGAACAAACGCAATCAGAAGTTACGTACGGCAAAGCAGGTGGAAAAAACATGTAGTATGTATGTATTTGGCATTTTGGGTCGGTAGTCCGACTTCGCCGGCCAACTACCGGTGTTCCCCTTGCTTGGGCCAAGTTAAACTCCCATGCTTGGGGGTAAGAGCGACATAACGCGAGCATGACGTATTCTCTCCACCGTAACTAGCAAGATCCGCCTGCTTGAGCTTTTCTTCGTCACATAACTATAGAAACTGGAACGATTTTAAAGGAAAGCTACAACTATATTTTTACCTCGACCGGGAATTGATCCCAGGGACCATAGAAAATGAAGCTAGTACGCTACCCATGAGCCATCCCAGAGGCTTGCAAAAAACATGCAAATAAATAAAATTAATAAATGCATAATTATCTGTCACATGAAATGTATTTAATATAAAAGTGAAATAGTTGAAAATTTTCAAGATTTATTTCTTCACGTTTTGATACAGAGTTATACTATAATACAACATGCCTTAATTGCAATTGATGAATTGTTATTAAACAAAGATTAATTACCCAACTAACCCAATATTGAAAATCTGAGAAAACCCCTTTAGGAAAATCCGAAACTTTTCGTCAGCTGATTGACTGATATATGTTTTGCGGCCTGTCAACTGCTTCGGTCGTTATAGAACGATTTTCCTAAGGATGAGCCAAAGTGACAGTTCGTGAACATCACATGTATTTCAGAGAAGTATCCCTCCGCCGCGACAGCTGTTCAGACACGCCCCTTTGTAAAGTGCTAATGGCTCCTGTGAAAACACCCCTATGCAGAAGTCTAAGAGTTTCGCTGAGGTATATGTACGTACGCGAGTCCGGAAAATATTTAAATTTAATTACGTATGTGGAAAATCACTTAACATGATCTCACAATCAGTAAAAGAAAACTGCCACGAATGTAAATAGAAAGAAAGATGATTTTAAGCCGGAAACACGTGAACCGGTACGTATCTCGCATTCAAGTCTCGGTTTTAAAATAAACATAATATTTATCACACAAACAGTAAATTCAATGTAACATATAAAGAAAAACATTTTTACAGAAGAGCACATAACACTGCACTTCCTAATATAAATTATTTCTCGCAGCGCACTATATTTTTGTCGGACAAGGACACGACAAAAGGAAGTGTCGAAGCCATTGACAAGTTAGCCAACTGCAAACGAACGAATGCGGGAAGGGAGTCTAATGGGCACAACGACCACAGAACGTTCACTTATGTTGCCAGCACTAGCTGTCACTTTGGCTCATCCTTAGGAAAATCGCTCGTTAGTCCCAGCGCAGTGGTGTTTTTCCCCGGGAGGTGGCGGTGGCCTTCCCCCGCTCGTTGGTGAGATGCAGCACGAGCGATTTCCCTCCTCCAGGTATATCTCAACATGGGTACCGCCCCCTGGGAATAAGCTCAAACTTCTGAGGTAGGTGGTGGTGGTGTGGTGCGTGTCTATGTGTGTGTAAGATGCAGGGTTACCAACCGTCCTCCATTTGGGAGGACAGTCCTCTATTGACGTCAGTTGTTCTCTCGTTCTCTTTTGTATTTTACATGTCTTCCTTTTAGTACATTTTTAACATTTGTTGTCATTTATTTTATCACATGACAAGCATCAGCTACGTTATATCGTTTATTGTTTAATTTAGGATAGAAAACATGAATACCCTTTTTATGAACGCTGACTCACGCACATGCCACTCGCATGCACGATAGTGTCTCTGTCTAGCAACTAAAATAAAAAAAGAGACGCTCACAACATCCTCATCTGCATTTTGGGAACGAATCTTTTCACTTGAATCGCACATGGAGAGAAGAAAGAAATATATATTGATGTTAGTCTAAAGTCAGTCTAATTAAATATTTATAGAAAGAAATGCGCTGATACGTTTTTTGATCTAGTTATTTTTTGGCTTGTCCAGTCTCTCCGTTTTACATGCACATTGTTGGCAACCCTAGTAAGAGGTTAAGACAGGAGATGGAAGAGGACAGAATGATTGCGCGCGGTCAATGGCCCATTTGTTAGTGTACTGCTGTGGCATTCGCCTGGCGTTGTTAGGAGCAACCACGTAAAACTATACCGATCAGAGTAGCCGGTCGCTAGAATTCTCCTCCAGTCAGCGACTGAATTCGACCTAGCAATCTACGAAAAAATCTTATTTATTATCGATTGATAGCTAGTGTCAAAACTCGTGCCACCGTCGGGAGCTGGGACGATTCGGTCAGAGTTATTATTTATTTTATTTATTTATTTATTATTTTATTTATTTTACGTCAAAAAACAGTTAAAAACTGCGTATGACGTGCTATGGGGAAAAGTGAATTGTGTGCACAGTTTCAAAATTCTGTGATCCCTACACTAAGTCATATACTACTTAAATTTTGAATTTTTGAAAGGGAGAAAAAAAAAACCTCCCATGTAAAATGTATTTTCAAAAATAAATAAGCAATAAATTTTGAAGTTTGAAAGGGAGAAAAAAAACAAAAACTCCCATGTAATAAACTCTATTTTCAAGGACAAATAAGCAATAAATTTTGGCTCTTATTACTTCCTGCCGCGACAACATGGAAACGATAATTTGAATAAATGTATTTCCCACTGAATTCTAGAAGACGTGCACAGGAAATGAAGTTACATTTATGTCCAGAAGCAAAACAAGGGGCCATCTCAGCATTTGCTCAATGGATCAGGGAAACTGGACGAGAAACCTGATCGAGATGGAGTTGCTGCGGAGTCCGCGGCCACCCTGTCTCTGAGCTACCTGCAGCTCGTGGCTACGTCGAGGCACAATGGAAACGGCATTTCAATCCGCCTCCAATTTCGGGGTCGCGCACGCGTGCGGTGGCTGTGTGAGGCGCGTGTCGCAACGCCGCCGGCCGCCATCACGCGCGGCCCCAACACAGGCGGCCCGCACGTGGCGCACGCGGCACGGCTCCTCACGGCGCCTCACGGCACGCCACGCCACGCTTCCGCCCGAGGCCACGGAGCGGGGAGGGCCATTTATGTTTTAAGCTACTAGCGGACCCGGCAATACTTCGCCACTGCAATGTAGCAAATAAGTTCAGAATCCATTTATTCAATAAAGATTACCTAAGTATTAATTTACACTTGAAGGATTTCTTAGAAGAACCAAACTAGTAACATTTCGTGACTTTTCAGATTGATTGATTATTAATGATTCCGGTCAACGGCTAGGGTCATTAGTCCCGTAAGTGTAGTGTATGTGTTATTCCTCGTGTGGTGGTGGTGGTGGTGATTCGCCACCGCTGGATGGTGAGATCCGGCGCCGGCCTACCGCTGGCGGGGTTTCCCTCAACCAAGTACATCCCACCCTGCAGTGCACTGCCCCAGACGGGACAAGCTCTAAGCTACAGAATGGTCTCCCGATAAGTGTGTTCGTGGAGTACAAGGGAAAAAAGGAATGACCGGCGTGCGGTCCGTGGCCTGTTTGTTAGGGTTTGATTAATTGATTTTTTCATGTTTCCGGGCGCGTCAACTGCTCTGGTCATAAGTCCCGTTAGTGTAGTGTATGTTTCTTCTCGGGAGATGGCGGTGATCTTCTCCCGCTGGATGGTGAGATCCGGCGCCGACTAGTTGGCTAGTGGGGTATACCCTAACCAGGACTCTCCCACCAGCGGGGCACCGCCCCAGCCGGGACAAGCTCTAAGCTCCCGACCGGTCTCCCGGGATATGTGGTAGTATAGGGCATGTTAGTGTAAGTGTGTGTAAGGGGAGAGGATAGGAAAAGGAAGGGGAAGGACAGATCGCGTGCGGTCCGTGGCCCGTTTGATAGGGTACTGCTCCGGCATTCGCCTGGTGTTGATCGGAGAAACCACGGAAAACTACCGATCAGAGCAGCCGGCCGCTAGAATTCTCCTCCAGACAGCGACTGAATTCGACCTAGCTGAAAAGCTAGTGTCGAAAATCCTGCCGCCGTGGGGAGTGGGAACCTAGGACCTCCCGGTCAGAGGAGCTGCTGTGACATCAGTTGATGCACTGAGCTCCCGCCCCCGGCCTGTTTGTTAGGGTACTGCTCCGGCATTCGCTTGGCGTTGAGCGGAGAAACCACGGAAAACTACCGATCGGAGCAGCCGCCCGCTAGAATTCTATTTCTGACAGTGGATGAACGCGGCCTATCATTCTAGCAAGTGTCGGAAATTCTGCTTCTATTCGAACTAGAGCCTCCTGGCCAGAGGCAATGCAGTGACATCAATTGATACCCTGAGCCATCCAAGCCGATTAAAATAGAGGGGTAATGACGTTTCATCAGCTGAAAAGCCCATAGGGAAATCCAATCGGGAGATTCGTTACACTTTCAATTTTGGTTTATCCCTATTGATTGCTATCTATTTGCCCTGCGTTTTAATTGGAGTGAAGAGTTGCTTTTTTAAAATGAATTTTGAGATTTCAATTCAACCAACAATAAAATTGTTGTCTGTAGAAGTTTAAATCCAAAAACATCTCTTAAAAATGCTTTGAAGGTAGTAAGTTGCAAATTTCAGCCTATCTGTAGAAAATTGAGTCACGTAAATGATAATTTCTTTGCGAAATGGGTAAAAATATTTTTAGTATTGATTACATTAATTTTAAGGAAGATTATTATGTTTTATCGATCGTCAATTGCTATTAAAAGTTTCCTTTCCAAAACAAACAGACAGCAAGAAAATAGTCTCTGACCGTTTGTCTCCGCTTCAGTCGACCGACCTCTCATTGCTGAGGCGTAATGTCTGACAGCAGTGGGTCTTGATGTACTATTAGTCAGTCTCTGTGCAGCCTAAGTATCAGGTTTGTTTGTCGGTACATTTGCCCATATGTCAGTCGATTTGAGCATGTAAGTAGTTCATTCGGGGGATGAAAATCTATTATGTGGTGTCTAATGGCTTATGATAGAAAGACATGTCTCTCGGTGTCTTTCATAGTCGGTGTTTCGGTCGGGCAGCTTGTCGGTTGGTCAGTCTGTTTTGGTCTGTCGGATTGTGAAACCCATGTTTCGATCCTAGTCTGTCTTTCTGTCGGTCATTCCGTGTGTCGGCCTCTGGACTGGGGTTTCGGATCAGACACTCGGCCGGTCAGTCGAAGTGTTTGGTTGTCGAGACTGCCTTAGGGCTCGGGGCAACAGCTGTTTCTACAGCAGCGCCCTAGAGTCGAATTCAGCCGCTGTCTGGAAGACAATTCTAGCCGTCGGTTGCTCTGATCGGTGGTCTTACGCTAACAAACGGGCCACGGACCATAAGCGATGTTTCCTTCTTCAACCTTGTCCTCTCCTGTTTCCGTACTCGAACACACTCTCAAGCTTTATACTCTAATGCACGACCAGAGAACAGTCGGGTGCTTAGAGCTTGTCCCAACTGTGGCGGTGCCCTGCTAGTGGGAGACTCCTGGTTAGGGGGAAACCCCGCTAGCCGACGGTAGGTCGGCGCCGGATCTCGCCATCCAGCGTGGAAAGATCACCGACGATGTGAAAGTTCACCGTACGATAAAAAAAATTCACTACACTTACGGGACTAAGACCTAAGCCGTTGACGCGCCAGGAATGACTAACCAACCAATCAAGATCGTCTCCACAGTGATCGCTGTCCACGTCTTCTGCTCCGCCTGGACGCGAATCGTTCGTTCATCAGACTGTGGCGTCAACGGCCTCCCAGCGGGGGTGGGTGGGCCAGCGCGGGCGGGGGTGGGTGCGCGGAGGGGTCGATGGGGTTGATGTCACCGCAACGTGGCCCGCCCGCCGCGTTGCAGGAGCTTTCAAGCCGCCGTCGCCGTCTAGCAGCTGCCGGCTAACGACGCTCCTAATTGCGGCCCCAGACGCAGACGGGCGTCGAGCGCGACCCACGTGCTCACGGCGCACGTTGGCCTGTGGGCGGAGGCGGTGGGCAATGTTAGCTCTTGGGAAAGTAGTATATACTTGGGTTTTTCTAACGAGGGTGGCATCTCCAAGATGGAATATGGCACGGTTTTTCACGCCTTTCTCGGTTGTGCAGCTTGATCTGCAGCACTGATAGATACCGTCGCGAGCATGCGACATCTTGCGGAAGGACCGAGAAAGACGCGAAAAGGCGTGCCATATTCCATCATGGAGATACTACCTTCAGATGTCACGTTAGAAAACCCAAGTATAGTTCAAGGGAAAGTCGATGTCTCGGGGGTCCCCGATTCCGACAAAGCAGGTTTTTCAAAAGTGCAGATATTTACTGAATTACCTATGTGGTATATTTACTGACTTACTTGAAATAGTGTCACTTCACCGTCGTCAATTTTAACAAATTAGCAATTAGACTTAAAATTTCGACAATTCAGCGCATGGGAACTTTTCTTTCAAGTTTTCCAGAAAATGTATATACAGAGAACTCTAAAATGCTTACGAAATAAACGACAAAAGTAAAAGTAAGTGGTAGATGTTATTTGACTAAAACTACCTCTTCAAATAATAAACATATGTAGTTCTAAGGAATTATTTGGTACAAATGGAGTACTTAGCAATGTACACACAATTTTTGGTTTCAGTCAATCTGGTGTCTATATGCAGAGCAATACTCTCATAATTCAATTTATGGCTAATAGTTTGTCTCCATTTGTGATGGATTCAAAATAATCGATGCTATCAGAAAATAGCGAACATTTTTGTTTTTGTTAAAACCCGGGACATTTTAGCGACCCAAAGTGACTGATTGGCACCCCGGGGCAGTGGTTAAAAATCTGGGACTGTCACGGAAACACAGGGACATATGAGATCCATATGGTAACTGTTCTAATAATGTTTTAATTTCTATCCCACATCGGTCATCAATTGAAAAGCTCCAACAATAGAACTAAAAATTAGGCAAAAACGAACTAATATTTTGAAAAATGTTCACGCGTACATGAAACTACTTGAAAAATCAATCTTGGGAAGTATATTTCATTCAGAATGAAATAACATAATATTATTGTAGGAAGGTGACGAAAAACAACGATTTTAAAGTTATTGCAATTTTCGAAATTCCAGAAAACTGAAAATCAAAGGTACACCATTTTTATTCGCGTAATCGCTTTTTACTCTGGCAATAATGTAAATAAACAATTTGGAGCCATCTTTTCACACACTCTAATTTTCATATTTTTCTCTCGGTTTCTCTTATAATTACGGTAAAAAATTATTTAGAAAGAAAAAATTTAATTTTGAAAAACCTTTAAAAAAAAAAGGGGGTTAAACAAATTAAATCTGGCAATTTTGAAAAATCCCAGGATTTAATGAATATATGAAGCGTGTCTTTCTTTTAGAAAAACTTTGTTCTATTCTAGCAGGGATTTTAAAGAAAAATGTGGAGCTAATTTTTGAGAATATTTTGAAAATTGTTCTACTATTTGCACGTAATATTTAAAAGATTCGTTTCGAATATGTAAAACATCACGTGTGATCAGATCGATTGGGGTATAACTACTTTGGAGAAAATCCTATTTTCGGTGTAAGCTCTACACAGGCAAACGGACAGGCGGGACATACAGACGGGACGAACAAGGGGACGGTCGGGGGAGAGAGAGGGGGGAGAGAGGCAGACACAGAGAGACAGACAGAAAGAGGGTCAGAGAGACCGAGGGATAGAGGGACTGAGGAACAAACGGAAGGACAAACAGGCCGAGGGACAGGCCGACAGAGAGACGGACGTCAGACACCAGAAACGTGTGATGAAATTTAAGATAGCAAAGTGACACTGTTTCATGTAATTGTACTACATAGGTAGGTACGTCAGTAAATATCTGCACTTTTGTTCTAATCGTCCGTAGGTTGACTGTACTTGTTTGCTGCGCATGTAAATTGATAGATGACACCGCTGTCTTCGCTTAAAGTTCCTCGTTTATCACTTCAGTTCGCTTTACGATGTTGCGAAGAAAACATGTCTGTGCCTGTCTCCGTTTACACCAAAGAAGTAGAACGTTCCGTAATCGGTTTTCTGTGGTCTGAAGCCATAGAGAGCCCAAACCAAGGCTCTCAACCGAACGGGGGGCAATGTTTTACCACGACGAAATGTATACCAGTGGCATGAAAAGTTTAAGCAGTCGAACAAACGTGAAAGTCGAGGATTGATCAGTACTATCGCCCCCTCTCTCGATGATGCTAACATTGAACAAGTCCCTGATAAGATTTTGAAGAACCGAATGAGTATTAAAAATGTGATACATTATTTTCACATGCATTACAGTTTTAAATTTTATAGGTATGGGCTCACAACCAACTCGAAAAGAGCGCATGATGAATCGTATGATCATCTGTCAGTATCTTTGTATCATATCAACGAAAATGAAGCTGTTTTTAAATTAATCATCATTCGACATGAAACATGGATAAATCACATGAAACCAGAGAGGAAACGCCAGAGAAGAAAGAAATGAATGAATCAACTAAAGTTGCTAAAACAGCAGTACTTTCTCGCCTGTGTTTTCACGCAAAATTAACCGAAAAATACTCAAATTTTCGAAAAATTATTCATGACCTTATTTCAAAATCTATCTTTAACGAACAGATTTCTTTAAGGGAAAAAATTCGGTTTTATAATTGTAATTGTAGGAAAATGCTGAAAAGGTTTTAACTTTCACCATTTTCGAAAAATCAGTTTTTGACGAAAACGAGACCTGCACCATTCTATTAAACGTCCCTGGCACTACCCAACAACAAAATGTAATAAAAAATGATGGCGCCATTTTCTTGGATATTTCGAAAATGTCCGAGGGGTTTCATATAAAGAACCCCAAATTAAAATATCAATTTCAAATTCAAGAGACCGTGACATCAGCCAGATTGATTGGCATATATTAATTTTGAAGAAAAATAGGTTGAACAATTTAGCAGCTAGCGTTGTTCAGACGGACAGACAGACGTTTTGCCGACAATCGATTTTTCGGTACCAAGAACTCGCAAAACATGAATTCTGGCTACAACACGTGTTAGAGGATTTTTTTCTGAATTTATCAGATGTTTATCCACTTTTTCGTTACTAGAGATAATAAGAGTTTTTCAGCCGAAAATTCGCCGTTATTTCGCGCACCATTACATAACTTTCTCTCTACTCCCTAGCGAGGAAGAAAACGAAGCGGATTATGATAAATTACGAAATTTCTGTATTCGACACTCCATCAATTTTCGTTGACAGCCCACGCGGGCCAAAGTGAGACCGAGCGAGTGGGGGGAGGGTGTCGTCACGCTGTCAAAGGGTTTTCGTCTGATGCTTCGAGATTGCAGGAAAGGACCAATGAATGCAGCTGGGTCATTGGGTCAGAATCATTGCGGGGCCTGTTGAAACCCCCTTACTACATACCCTAATTTACACGTGGGTGCATTCAACAGGACCCAATGGCGTGAAAGACGTCAAACAAATCCTGGTTCGAATCGTTTTCGTGTCAAATGTAACGAAATGAGCTTCCGTCCAATGTTGCCAAATTAGATGTTTTGCTCCCAAACTGTATTTTTTCGCCTTAAATTTAAAAGCATTTTAAAGGAATTTTCTTTTTATTCCACTTTGACAAAATAGTTCCTATTTTTGTACTTGTAGAAAATGATCAAGAAAAATTAATATAGTGGTTCAATTTCTATCTTCTCAATATCTTCTTTGACGATGGATAGAGTTAAAGACGGATTTAAATTTTATATCAATTTATATTTTTGTAACAATGAAAACCTTCTGTCTCCTCTAAAAAGAAATTCTTACAATATGTAAAACAAAAACGGTATTTGCTTGAGTAAAAAATACCAAACATTTCAAATAATTTTAGTATTTTGTTTCATTTCAAAAATAAGATTCGTGGAGCAGTTTGAAAAATATTGTTTTTACTTTCTTGTTTTTCTACGAACTTTCGTAGTACATTAGTGCTACTGCAAAACGGCGATTTTTGACAGAGGAACCCTAGGATCCTGTTCTCTGGGGCCTATTCGCGAGAAACCGGGATGCTCGGCGAATGTTCGCTTAATTAATAAATAGCAAGGATCCCATCCACACTTCTCGTGATTAGGTAAGATCGCTCCTCGCTGAATGCCGAATGTGTGGAGCCACTTCAAATGACCATCACTCTACGGGAGGATAGCACCGAATGTTTGGCGCCCGGCAAATAGAAAGCAACCCATCCTCACCACTCCGGGTTCGATGAGTAGGCGCTTGTTCCTCGCCGAATATTTGGAGCCCCGTCGCAAATGACCAAAACCATGCGAGTAGGGTGAGCACCGTATGATTGGCAGTCAAATAGCAAGAAATCCATGCACACTACTTGCGAATGTTTAAAATCGCCTCTCACCGAATGTCGAATGTGAGGAGCCACCTAAAATAAGCAACACGCTGCGGGTTGGAAAAGCGGAAACATTGTAGTCTAAGTGATTTATGTGTGAGCGAAGTATCCAGAAGGAGGGTGAGAGGCCCAGAACCCGATTCATCAGAGACGGACAGTATTGGGGAGTTGTAGCTTACACGCTCGAATACACTGAGCTAGGCTCCCAAGTACAAGGTTTTCGAGCAGTACCAAATAGTATACAATGTAAATAAACTGGACATAAGTAACTTTTGCCTGTAATTGTCACTACGTACGAGGTCGCAGCTCTCGGCAAATACTTCCTAAATCCCCACTACTCGGGGTTAGCACCGATTGAGGTGACTCTAAATGCCAACTGATGTAACTGAAGTATCTCTAAACGGGAGGTCTTAGGGTTCTGACAGAATTTGCGTCACTAGCTAGATAGCTAGGTCGAATGCTGTCTGACGCTGTCGGGACGACAATTCTACTAGCCGGCTGCTTTTATCTGTAGTTTTTCGTGGTTCCTCCGATCAACACCAAGCGAATGCCGGAGCAGTACCCAACAAACGGGCTACAGACCGTGCACGATATTTCTTTACCCTTCTTTTTCGTATCCTCACCCTTTTATGAAATAGACCGGGAGACCACACCGGAGCTCAGAGCTTGACGCGGCTGGGGCGGTGCCCCGCTGGTAGGAGATACTCGACTGAAGAAAACTGTAAGACCCCCGAGAAGAATCTCACGGGAGAGGAACACTTCCAGGCATAAACCCATTTCCCCAAAACAGTAGATAGATAGATTAGATAGATTTAAAGTTCGCTTTGAGCTAATGCTCGGTGGGAAACATTATTACAATTAGATATACAATTACAAAATTATTACGAATATTTACAAATATACTTACAATTAGAATTAGAGATTAATATCCTAGTTATAATTAATTTTGAGTTATCTATATGTTGACTTATAGCTTTTCTAACACTTCACTTCACTGAATAAGAGACATGACTATATTATTAATAATACTAACGATTATAATAATGAAATAATAATAATAATAATAATAATAATAATAATAATAATAATAATAATAATAATAATAATAATAATAATAAAAGTCCCAGTGCTAATAATGATGACCTACATAGAATTAAGTATACTTTTGAATTTCACTACATTAGAAGGAAGAGTCTCTAGTCCTTTTGCAGGTAGTTTGTTCCAATCTACTATAGTACGATTCACAAAGGAGAACTTGCCTACATCAGTTCTTTGCTTTCTACATCGTATTTTCCAGGGATGGTCTCCTCTACTTTTATAATCAGGTTTCTGTAATCTTTTACTGATGTCTGCCCATGCTGAGTCCCCTTTGTATGTCTTGTACATTACGCATAAACGCGCCCGTTCCCGTCTCTTAGATAAGGGTTCCCATTCATCTCGTTCATCAACGCGTCCATGATTTACAAACTTTCCGGCCCGTTTTTGATGTAATGGGATCACAGAAATTGGAGTGCCGAGAAATCTCAATGTTATGACGGAACAGCCCTATCCCGTAGGAGGAGGCTGCGTGGGGCGGAGGAGCGTGTGGCGCGCAGCCCGAGCGGCGCGTGGGCGGGTGGACGCCCCTGAGCCTCGGCGGCGGCGGCGGCGGCGGCGGCGGCGACGGGGGCTGCGCGTTTCGCCACTTCGCTGTTTGTGGGGCAATTATCGGCAATTTCCTGCCTCCGCCGCCAGCGGCTGCGCGCGACGGCGCGGAGGTCGCCGGGCGGCAGACTCTCTGGCGGCGGGGGGGGGCGACTGTGGCGGCGGCGTATACGAAGGCGGGGGCGGCGAAGGTTTTGAGAAAGGGTGGGGAGAGGAATGCGAGAGGCAGCACGGATTTTTGATTGATTTTTTCGTGTTTCCGGGCACGTCAACTGCTTTGGTCATTAGTCCCGTTAGTGTAGTGCATGTTTTTTCTCGGGAGATGGCGGTGGTCCCCGCTAGATGGCGAGATCCGGCTCCGACCGACCGTCGGCTGGTGGGGTTTCCCCGTAACCAGGACTCTTCCACCAGCGGGGCACCGCCCCAGCCGGGACAAGCTCTAAGCCCCCGACCGGTCTCCCGGAATATGTGGTAGTGTAGTGCCTGTTAGTGTAAGTGTATGTGTGTAAGGGGAGATGATAGGACAAGGAAGAGGAAGGAAAGATCGCGCGCGGTCCATGGCCCGTTTGGTAGGGTACTGCTCCGGTATTCGCCTGGTGTTGATCGGAGAAACTGCGGAAAACTACCGATGAGAGCAGCCGGTCGCTAGAATTCTTCTCCAGACAGCGACTGACTTCGACCTAGCTGAAAAGCTAGTGTCGAAAATCCTGCCGCCGTGGGGAGTGGGAACCTAGAACCTCCCTGTTAGTGGCGCTGCAGTGACATCAGTTGATGCACTGAGCTACTAGAGGCAGCACGGAGGTGGTGGAGGGGAGGAGCGGAGGTGGCCGCTAGTGGCGGGGTGGGCGGGGGCGGTGGTGCGGAGGGGTGTGGTGACGCAGGAAGGGGCTGTTGCGGGGTGGCGCGGGGGTGGGAGGCGCCGAGGACGCAGCCACTTCACCCGCACCCGAGGCGACAGCGGACGCCGCCCCGCGCCGCCCGCCCACCCGCCGCTTGCATCACCCGGTGCAGCAACACCACAGCGGAGTCCCTAAAGGCCGAGACACGTGTGCTTCTCAATCAACACCCACGGGAAGAAGAACAGCGCTATGAACCTGTGACGGCAAAAAGAGAACTACAAGTGACAGTTGCCGAAACCAAAGCACTTCTAGCTACGCTACTCTGCTCTCTCTTTGCTTTGCCATCAGTCGGTTTTGTTTGCTTCGGAATACCTACCCCCACCCCTTTACCAACATTAGTTGAATTAACAATAAATAATTGCAACGAGCGCTGGAGACAAAATCTGATAACCAGAAATATTTGCTCCCGTGCTATAGAAACTATTTTGCACCGAAAAACAAATTACAAATTCTATATAAAATTATTTTTGTATAGAATAACCAAACTTCCCACGCCTCTCGCAAGTAGCGAAGCGAGGATTGAAGAAAACGTGTGCGGATAATATGAATAATGAATACATTAACAAAAGAATTTTAGTTAGAAAATAAAACAAAATCCTAAGAATGAAAAAATGTAAAAACTACTACGAACTTACGGAAAATACCACTAACTACAATTTTATTAATAGAGAAACAACTCCAACTTACGAAAATTATTTTTGTGAAATTTTAATTCTTACTATTAATATGAATATAAAAACAATTATGCTGTAATTATTAGAAAGAACTAAACCAACTCGACAATAACTAACAAAACCCGCCTCAAACCCTAACCTCACAAATCCACGCTCTAACCTCATTATCGCCCTGGACTCTCAATTCCGCCCCATACCAGTGCCGCGCGCATGTCGCGCGCTCGATCAGCTGGAGAGCTTCGTCGCCTTTTGCTGTGCTTTCATTGGTCAATAAGCTTCCTTCCCGGGCCAAGATAAATGTTGAACATTCTTGCCGTTCCGTCGGGTTGTGAACGCCTGCCTGAGACGTCCGTCTTGCAACTTCCTTTACGTTTTCTTCCGCGTTGCTGTTCCTGTTCACGGGCCATTGTGAAGTTAGTTAGTTAGTCAGTTTGCTAATGCCTTATTTTACGTGGCGAGACTCGGGCCATCAGGCCCGCTCTTCCGACTAACCACACAAATTTCACTACGCTCCTTTCACCACCTAGCGGAGAAAGGAGGTATTATCTTGGGCGACGAAACAGGCGGATCTCAATTTTGCTCAGAGGCTACTTTTAGGCTTGAGGATCTTTTACGTGCAAGTGAATCTACTACATGGGACAGCCTGCTTTACTTCCCCTCCAAAGGAAGGCGTACGAAGGATTTTTTCGCCCTTAAAAATCCACGGCTTCGATCGGGTTTGAACCCGCAAACTCGGGTACAACAGTCCGGTACGCTGACTGTTATACCACCGATTCCGTGAAGTGGCCTTAATGCGGCGTTCACAGAGAAGCCGATTTTGTCTGTCAGTTGGCCGCCATCGCACGTTTTTGTCTGATTGATTGGTTGATTCGCTGATGTTTCCGAGTACGTCAACTGTTGTGGTCATTAGCGCTGTTAGCATATGGATGTTTTGTCGCAGACGTTTGTGGTGTCCCTGCCCGCTGAGTGGTGAGGTCCAGCGTCTCCTACACGTATGCTCGCGAGGTTTCCCTCCTCTATGTGTCTCCCGCCAACGGGGCACCGCCCCACACGGTGGGAAGTTTTTCTGTAATAAAGTCGCCGATTTCTGCCGCAGCAATACGGCACTTCCTCTTTACAACGCACCGGGAGTGGTGGCTCAGTGCATCAACTGATGCCACTGCAGTGCCTCTGACCTGGAGGTCCTACATTCGAGTCTCGGCGGCAGGATTTTTGACACTATCTTTCCAGCTAGGTCTAATTCAGTCGCTGGCGAATACTAGTGTAGTCGAAAGCGAATTCTAGCGGCCGGCTGCTCTGGTCGGTAGTCTTCCGTGATTTATCCGATCAGCACCAGGCAAATGCCGGAGTGTTAACCTAACAAATGGACCGCGGGCCATGGACTGCGCACGATCTTTCCTGCCTCTTTCTTGGTCTATCCCCACCCCTTTTACACACTTTCACTGACATGCACTACACTACCACACATGCCGGGAGACCGGTCGGGAGCTTAGAGCTTGTCCCGGTTGAGGCGGTAGGTTAGCACCGGATCTCGCCATCCAGCGGGGGCGCTGCCACCTCCCGATGAAAAACGTGCACTACACGTATAGGACTAATGACCTCAGTAGTTGACGCGCCCGGAATCACTACCAACAAATCTTTACGACGTAAAAATGTCTGGAAATAAATAAGATACATTGATTCTAGTACATAGTACTTTTTAGAGAAAGAAACAGCATTTCACTTCTCCCGATCAACACTTCCCTCCTGGTGATCAATGTAATTCTATTCTTCCGGACCTCAGAAGTTTGTTGGATTGAAAGTTTCGAAAGACGAAAACCTGATCTAAAAGTCCATACTGCGTGATATATCTATTGTAGACAAATAAAAGGAACAAAATATAACAAGGAATATTGTTCAATATATTATATACCTTCCTAGTATATAATCTTCAAATTTTCTTTGACTATTCTTACGCTCTGGTTTTTGAAAGCTATGAGAAAAGCTTGTTTAAAGAATGCCTGTAGATGTGCGAGAGCATGGTTTGGGGAGAGAAAAAAATCTCATTTTCTCATGGCCTACTTACACGTAAACAAAAACGTACGTGAGAAAGATCGTTGAAGCCTAAAGACTAACCAAAACGGTGACGGCATGTTCAATCAAGGCCAATTCAAAGGATCAGGTTGCAAAGCCGGTCCAGCCCACAGCCGCCCGCCTCCTCCTAGACCGACGTCGCAACTGAGATTGAAAGAGATGACGGCGCTGTGTAGTGGTCCCTGGTTTTGTACTTTGCAGATGGTTTGTATTTTTAGTTTCTGGTATACATACGTATATACTTTTACTTTTAACTTATCACACATTTGGAGCAAAATTGTGTCCAGAAACTACGAGTACTTTTATTCCTTTAAAGAATGACGTGTACCAAACTGTTTTCTTAGAACAGAGTAACGGTATATTCCTCCAGACGCTACAAAACGTTACTATGCGGAAGTCAATCGTACGACCTTCATTTTTTCAGAAGTGCATTTAAGATAAAGGAAAGACCTAGAGCTCTATCTTTAAATGAGGGCCTCTGGGATCGGCAAGGAAATGAAACAAGACAAAAAATATAACCAGAAGAACCATAAATAGAGGTTATCGCCACCTTGAACTCGTGGGAAAAAGTGAAGTCAGGTAGAATTCTACTCTGATAGGCGGCAAATACCTCACTAAATCCGGGCGCCTTCACAAGAATCTTACTGCATTATAAATGAGTGTAAAATATAGAGAAACAAAAATACATCTAAGATTATCTTCTCTTTCCAAAAGGCCATTACCACTTCCAAACCCGGAACCAAACAGGATGTAAAAAAAACAAAGTTATTCTTCTCTTTTCACTACGCAAACAATAAACTTTTATGAGACTTTACCAACAGATAGGATATCTTCTAGAACGTAGAGCCAAAATTGGAAGTGCTTTTCCGGTTTAGAAGAAACGTTCTGAGCAGAAATAGCAAATTGAATAAGGGCCACGCCCACCGTTGTTCCATCATTTCTGAGACGAGCAAAATAAAATTAATTTTACGTTTCTCATACGCTATTTTCGAGAGAACCTTACTAACTTTCGTTTTATTTTGATTCAAAAAAACAAAAAAACAAAAAACAAAAACGAATACATTAAGGTCAATAGTAGTTAATGCGATCAGAGAAAAGTATTTTTTCTTTGTGGTATTCATACATTTACCTGAACACTTGAGTGATATCTCTAGTGCACTAGTGTTCATAATTGAACATATGGTACTTTTAGCACTAGTGTTCATAATTGACCTTTTGCACATGCCATCATGCCTATTTTACGCATGACGCGAATGAACTGCTTATATTAGTGTCCCTCTAAAACTTTAATACGAAATGTTCATATCATTGAAAACGTTTCTTCAAAATTTTGGTTGCTTAATTCTACTTGAAGAAGAAATTTTTTTCTGGATAGGTAGAAATAATTCATTAACTCAATGTACGTACATACATAAACACGCGTACATCCCCACAAACCCTTCACCTCCCTATTTCCACAATCCTAGGAATTCCTGAGAATGAAAAATTCCAGGAATTTTTTATTTATTTATTATTTTTGGCTAAGGCCATAACATTTTAATGTAATGTAAAATACAATTTTTTATTGTCGAAGATTACTTTTATTTTACCTATTCGTATGGGTTTCCACAACGTTTCTGAGATAACCACCAATCATATTTTTCTGCTAATACACAACATTTAATACAGATCGAAAGTTATTGGAACATAGAGTAAAAGTCTCGCGATAACTCCAAAATCAAAATTTACATATATAATGAAGTAACAAGTAATAAGAACTCTATCTTCATATTTATACATTCGAGACTTTTTTCCATTTGCTCAGCGGTTATATTGGGGCATCGTCTATGATCGGGTGTCCTAAGGTTCGAGTCTGGACGGTGACAAATTTTCAACACTAGCTACATACCATGGATGAATCCAACCACTGCACTGCTCGAGGAGAAATTGTAAAGACTGGTTATTCTGATCTATAGTTTCGCCTCATTTCTGCAATGAGTAAATTCGTCAGAAATGAGAAAAAAACATGGTAACAACGGTAACCACATAGACGCCAACATTGACGGCAACAGCGTCGACGGCAAACAAGTCAACGGCATCAATGTCGACAGCAACAATGTTAACCGCAACATCATCGGAAACAACATTGATGGCCAAAACATCAATGACGACAACATTGATGACATAGGCAACAACATTAGTAACATTATTTAGCGGCGGCGATGGTGTAGCGGTTAGCGTATCGGACTGCTATACCCAAGTTTGCGGGTTCAAACCCGATCGAAGCCGTGGATTTTTAGGGCCAAAAAATCCTTTGTACGCCTTCCTTCGGAGGGGAAGTAAAGCCGGCTGTCCCATGTTAGTACATGGACCTTTTACATTTACTGCATGTAAAAGATCCTCAAGCCTAAATGACGCCTCTGAGCTAAATTCAAATCGCCTGTTTCGTCGCCCAAGTAATACCATCTTTCTCCCATGATTGGTGAAAGGAGTGTAACGAAATTTGCGTGGTCAGACGGAAGAGCAGGCCTCATGGCCTGAGTCTCACCACGTAAAATAAGGCAAATTCAATTCAATTATTGGAATCAACATTAGATTCAATATCGGTACCATCGGCAACACCATCAGCATCAACATTGGTTTCAACATCGGCTTCAACACCGGCAACAACCCTGGTAACAACTTCAGCATCAACGTCGTCGGCAAAAACAATGTCAAAACAATGCATCAACATCGGAAACTTCATCAGCATCAACACAACCAGCACCTACGTCGCCAACAATATGAATCAAGTGCTAATGACGTATCTGAGTGCCTACCTGCTCGTCGTCGTCGTGCGGCCGCTGGAAGAAGAAGACGTCGGCGACGCTCTTGGACTTGGGGCGCGGGCGCGGGGGCGGCGACGCCGGCCGCATGCTCTTCTTGCGCGCGCCCGCGCTGTCCGCCGTGCGACGCAGCGGCCGCCACCTACCAACCACACGCACACGCCCTCCGGCATCAGCGTCTCCTCTATTTATTTAATTATTTACTAGCGGACTGCACATCACGCTCGAATGGTCACATAATAGTTAATCACGCTCTACGCCACACTCTGCAACCATTCTAATAGATGAAAGACTTTGTCGCAAGTCTGCTTTCCGGTTTTGGACAGAGTTGTCAAGTATCGTATTGTTACAATGTTCTCCCTCAAATATAAGCATGCGTTCGCTGTGACATTATTTTGTAGAAACTTGACTTTCTAGTTCGAGATTCAAGTAATAATTCCGGCCGATATTTCACAATCGCAGGGGCAGAATATTTGACACAGTGAAGATGCACTTAACCCTTGACTGCGCAGCGGACTGCGTAGAGTTCTGGGGTGCGATAATCGAATAAAGCATCATCAAGAACGCCCATACATTTCCGATTTAATTCAAATCACTATTTAAACACTCCCATTACTAAAAAAGACGAAGTGTGAAAATTTTAGCGAAAACGGACGAGTAGTTTTTGTATGTGTGTACGACACACGTAGGAACATTAATTAATTAGTTAATTAACTTATTCGTTATTCGTTATTCGTTATTCGTTATTCGTTATTCGTTATTCGTTATTCGTTATTCGTTATTCGTTATTCGTTATTCGTTATTCGTTATTCGTTATTCGTTATTCGTTATTCGTTATTCGTTATTCGTTATATTTATTTATTTATTTATTTATTTATTTATTTATTTATTTATTTTATTTATTTATTTATTTATTTATTTATTTATTTATTTATTTATTTATTTATTTATTTATTTATTTATTTATTTATTTATTTATTTATTTATTTATTTATTTATTTATTTATTTATTTATTTATTTATTTATTTATTTATTTATTTATTTATTTATTTATTTTATTATTTGTTTGTTTATTCGTACCTGGCGATGCCGAAGAGGGCGGCGGCGACGCTGTGGCGCTTGCCCTGGCGGGCGGCTGAGGGCGAGGGCGAGGGCGCGTCGAAGGAGGGCCCCACGCCCGGCGCGGGCGACGCCGGCGGCCACCAGGGCGACGTGTCCGCCGCGCCCGCCGCCTCCGCCGCCTTGCGCGCCGCGCTCCTGCGCACACGCACATGCGTAAAGGCCCATTCACAATGCAAACATAAGCATAAGCATGGCGTTAACATAAAAGTTAGGACTACGCCTACAAGTGGACTCATTCACAATGCGTTCGCATAAGCATAACACGTAACACGTTAACTTAAGAGCTTGCAAGCTTCAAGCTTCTGTGCTTATGCTTATGTCAGACATAAGGAATGAGCCAATCGCAGTTCGATAACTCAAAATCGAGTATCGAAGTCGATAGGCGAACTATTCGTGTGCTGCGTGGTTGTGTTTGTCGTATTTGTTTTGAAATCTCGAAATCGATTCTCATATCCAACCAATAGTAAACTAGAATATTGTCATAGCCAATAGAAACTCTTATTTTGCCTATGTTTATGTTCGACATTGTGAGTACGCCAACTCTTCGCTTATGTTAATGTCTATGTCTATGTGTTATGCTTATGTTTGTGATTGCATTGTGAATGAGCCTTAAGACCAAAGCTGCTCAAAGAAACGTTTAGCGATTGATGAGCAGAGCTCGGATTCTGATGACATGTCATTGGTGCATTTTGGACGTTGCTAACTTGTAAAAAAATATTTATCACCACCATTTAGGTGATACAAAAATGTTTAGTTATTGGGTCGTTGTTTCCCATTTTTTTCATTTTTTGGTACGTTTTTAGACCTTTTGTCATTTTTCCTCACTTTCTTATCTATCCGTGTATTTTGTTAGTGAATGTGTCGCGAATTTACAAAAACACAAATTTTTATTATATCATCAGTTTATGACGAAATTTACTGCTTCAGTGGACTGTTTTTCCAACTCTCAAACTTACACGAATCTTCGTTAACATCCTCGACCTTTCAAAACTGACGGTTGGAAGATCGGAACATTTCCTCCTAAAATTGAAGATTTTATATGAAACATACTTTTTTAATAAACTTTATTTAAAATTGTAAAATTTATTAAAAAATAAACATTTCCATACACATTTTTCAATATTAAAAGAAATTTAACTCATTTTCCCATTTTTTAAAATCATTTATTGGTTATTTTCCTCTTATTTTTAAATCATCAGAATTCGAGTCCTGTTGATGACGTATTTTATTTTTCGGGGACCGTTAGTCCCGCAAGTGTTGTGGCATGGGTGATCTTTTTTATCATGGGATTTGGCTGTGATCTTCCTCCACTGGCTGACGATATCCGACGCCCATCTAGGTTGGTTTGTGGGTTTCCCACTACCAGGTATTTCCCACCAGTCCGCACCCCAGCCGGGACAAGCGCTAAGCTCCCGACTAGTCTCTCGACATGTGTGGTAAAATTAGTTTAGTGCCTCGCTCGCGCTTTAGCGGTCGGCAAGTGCTCAGACCGTTTGGCGCGAGCTGCAGGGCTGCCAACACTCACCCGGCGACCTTCCGCGCGCGCCAGCCCGTGCACCAGCTGCGAGGGGAACGTCCACTCGGCCGGGCGCCCGTCCCCGCCCAGCCTGCCACCGCAACGAACACGTTTAGAACACACGAGTTTTGAAAGAAAAATAACATTTAAAGTAAAATTATAAAATTAATTTTAATATAAAATTATAAAATAAGTTTCAAAATAAAATTTAAATAAAATATAAAATAAAATTTTAAAAAAAAAAATTAATAAAATAAACTATTTTTAAAATAAATATTTACGTAAATTTAATTAAAATCTTAGATTCTTTTAATTAACGCCAATCTCTATTCTTTTTTATTTTACTTTACCCTTTTTGTAGAACGTAAAATAAAAACTATGGTATAAAGGTTTCTGAAAATCTTCGTTTAAGAACAATACTGATCTGACTGTCCATAATTTAAGGAATCTGAAATTAATTAATACTAGATGAACGCTTGCGATTACATCGCACTAAAGGAAGAGCTGTATACAGCGATTTTCCTAAGGATGAGCCAAAGTGACATCTAGTGCTGACAACATGACTGAAGGTTCGGTGGTCGTTGTGCCCTTGAGCTCATTAGACTCTCTTCCCGCATTCGTTCGTTTGCAGTTGGCTAACCTGTAAATGGCGTCGACGCTTCCTTTTGTCGTGTTCTTGTCCGACAAAAATATAGTGCGCTGCGAGAAATAATTGATATTAGGAAGTGCAGTGTAATGTGCTCTTCTGTAAAAATTATTTTTTTGTTTATGTATTACATTAAATTTACTTTTTGTGTGATAAATATTATGTTTATTTTAAAACCGAGACTTGAATGCGAGATGCGTACCGGTGCACGTGTTTGCGGTTTAAAATAATTTGTGTTTTATATTTACAATCGTGGCCGTTTTCTTTTACTGATTGTGAGAGCATGTTGAGAGATTTTCCACATACGTAATTAAATTTAAATATTTCCCGGACTCGCGTACGTGCATATATTTAAGGGAAACTCTTAGACTTCTTCATATCGATGTTTTCACAGGAGCCATTAGCACTTCACGAAAGGGTGTATCTGAACAGCTGTCGCGGCGGAGGGATACTTCTCTGAAATACATGTGATGTTCATTTGTTTCCGCGAACTGTCACTTTGGCTCATCCTTAGGAAAATCGTTCTATAGAAAAGTTACAAAGAACACTACTGTACTTTTAAGAGAATTTCTTTTCGTTTCTCAAAATAATATAAACGATTCCTTTGTGGTGAACGATAACATTCCTGCGCAGCGATTGGAAGAGAATCGGATCACGTCAAGGCACAGCAATCGAGGAAGCCTAGGCTAAGGTGCACCGTAAACCCGGGATCAGCCAATTCTTTTAAGTCTATTCCCCCCCCCCCGCGAGAAAGTCCTAGGGGCACATGTGTCATGTAAGACTTTTAGAAAATATGAGTGTTGTTATCGAAATTTTGGGTGAATCTCACGCAGTTTTAAATATTTTTAAACATTATTTTCTCTAAATGTCTCCAATTTTTTTTCTTTAAATTTTCTCCTCATCGATGAAAAATGGTTCTGGTCTGATTATCTGCAAACAATCTGTTGTTTCGAAAATTGCAACCGGGAGCGGTAGCTCAGTGCATCAACTGATGTCGCTGCAGCGCCTCTGACCGGGAGGTCCTAGGTTCGAGTCCTGATGGCGGCAGGATTTTCGACACTAGCTTTCCAGCTAGGTCGAATTCATCGCTGCCTGGAGGAGAATTCTAGCGGCCGGCTGCTCTGATCGGTAGTTTTCCGTGGTTTCCCCGATGAACACCAGGCGAATGCCGGAGCAGTACCCTAACAAATGGGCTACGGACCGCGCGCGATCTGTCCTTCCTCTTCCTTGTCCTATCCTTCCCCTTACACACACACACACACACACACACACACACACACACACACACACACACTTACACTAACACGCACTACACTACCACATATTTCGGGAGGCCGGTCGGGAGCTTAGAGCTTGTCCCGGGTGGGGCGGTGCCCCGCTGGTGGGAGAGTCCTGGTCAGGGGGAAACCCCACTAGCTGACGGTAGGTCGGCACCAGATCTCGCCATCCAGCGGGGAAAGATCACCGCGCATATCTCAAGAAAAAACATGCATTACAATAACGGGACTAATGACCAAAGCAGTTGAAGTGCCCGGAAACACGAAAAAATCAAATCAAATCAAATCAAATCGAAAATTGCAAAGAGTTAACTTTGTAAAAGAAATCACCCAAACAGTATTGAAGATAGAGATCGTTGTCTTTTTAAAATATAAAATGTGACTTCGCAATATAAATAACTCAAAAACAAAATATGGATTCATTAGTAAATTCTACTTGTATATCGACGGTATAATACGATAAAATATGATAAAAATGTTGAGAGAACTGCAGCACCTACGCACTCGCACAGGGGGAATCGACGCACTAGCGAGAGAGTGAGGGTTGTGCATGGGTCGCTTCGGGTCCGTCGGAATCTGAGAGGAGAAAGCACACAACGACCACGCCTGCCTGTAATTAGTGTAGAAAGAGTTTTGTAGATTAGTGAGTAATCGTCTTCTAACGACAGGTTTTCCCCCTTCAGGCGCAAGCCGTACCATAAGGTGTTGGTTTCGCGTCTTTGGTACAATGGAGAGATCATCTGGATGAATACTCGAGTGTCCTTTACGTTTGCAGGGATATTTCGGGCGCACTTTATTGCAAAAGTCCCTTCTATACCGGATGAATTTAGCTCAGAACCAGAAATGCCGTTGAAGTTGCAGCAACTCTGACTCGATATTTGATACTGGCCACATAGCGAGTTCGAATTTGGGCGCTGTCGGCAGGCGAATTTTGGCGACCGGTTGCTCTGATCGGTAATTTTTGCGATGTTCCTATCAATACCAGACGATCGCAGGAGCAGTACCTCAATAAACGGGCCACGGACCGCGCGCGATCGTCTCTTCCCTTTCTTAATTCTATACTCTCCCTTTTTGCACACACACACACACACACTTACATGAACGACACTTCCACACATGTTTCAACCACCGTTTCAAATACGCGGTTCCGTACATTTAGTACCTTACTATTCATTAATTGTGGGAATTCTGATTTGGTGTTGTTGACGTTCTTATAAGAAGAAATAAAACAGGTCATCTTCGTCAACATATCAGCTTTATTAAGATAGCCGGCTTTCGACGGCTTTGCCGTCATCGTCAGTCTACAAGATACAGAAAGATACAACAAAATTATAAATAAATTTCTATCTTATTGTGTATTTATTTATAATTTTATTGTATCTTTCTGTATCTTGTAGACTGACGATGACGGCAAAGCCGTCGAAAGCCGGCTATCTTAATAAAGCTAATATGTTGACGAAGATGACCTCTTTTATTTCTCCTCACTATTCAAACAATTTACGTATTGAACCGGTCAACGATCTTCTGTAAAAAAATATCAGTTATCAAAAGCAATCATAATAACGGAGTCATGGTGGAATTCGTTACGCACTTGAATACATAAAACTTAGGTTTGTACAATATAGGAGGACCATTTCATATTACCGTATTTATTTGCTGCTAAACTGTTTTTGTACATGGTAATTATCGAGTCAAAAGGGAGACGTGAGCGAAGGGAACACGAAAAAATTAATACAATGTGCAAACAAATGCTTAAGAAAAGTGGACGGTTAAATGGTCAGCTACATTACTTGAAACCTGACATGAAGCCTGCTTGTCCGTTTCAGGCACCATTAAGCCATCTCAAGGGCGTGGGAGTTTTGTAAGGAACTTCTTGAGAATCTCGATCAAAATGGTTGGCATTTGGCACGGCGAGAATGTACTCTACAATATGGTGACAAACTGTTTCTTTAATCATGGCTAACATATGTCTTTTTTAAATATTTATTCTTTCTGATCAATATGATTGTTTTTCAAGAGATTTTATAAATATTTTTTTTCAAAAATCTTTCCGCATTTTGTGAAAAAGCTAGTAACTTTCATCGATATAACATGTGACAATTAAATAAATTATTCAAGATCTATTATTATATTCCTTTCTTTTTAGTTTTCACTAATATAATCTCCATTTTTATGTTTACTGAAAGATCATTGTGGATGGAGCTTATCCTTTGGACGTGTATGACAATTTGTTTTTGTTTATTTTACTTTGACCAAATGTACCAGAGCAAAGTGAAGTAGCCTTCTTGATGAAGGTAGAATAAACAGATTTCACTTCCTTCAAACACATAAATGACAGCGGTACGATGAGTTATTTCGTATTTTAACTTTTACAAAATTCAGATTATGGTACTATGTCAAAGAAACTTTTTCGAAAAACATCGAGCGCAAAACTTAGTTAAGCAATTCGGCAAATGATGCCGTTAGCCAAACTGCGTATGTTCGTTAAGATATTACAGAAAACAGTTTTGGGTTCGATCCAAAGCTCTTTCTTCTTCATTTCTCCTCTGCATCATCTCTATCTGGATCATTTCCTTCATTCGCGACGCCTGTCAAGGAACGAGGTGAAGGCGCTCACTTCCGTGACTTAACGGAGCGTGGTTGAGCAGTTGAGTCTCACCGTGCGGCGTCGGCGTAGGCGGGGGGCGGGGCGGGCCAGCCGTTGCCGGCGCACGCGCCCACCGTCCACCACTGCGCCGGCCGCGCGCCCTGCTCGCTGCGCAGGATGTCGGGGCCGCCGCCCAGCGCCGCCGCGCCCGGGTGCAGCCGCCGCAGCACCTCCGACGACGCCGCCGCCTCCTCCTGCGCACAGCCAGCGCCCGTTCCAACTCTCTCCGCTAAGCCCCCTCCCCCCCCAAGTCCTGTCCCCCCCCGCTTCGATAAGTCTCTTCGGCTCCGCTAAGTCCCATCCCACCACGCTCCACTATATCCATCCCATTCCTCGCCACCCCTCTCCGCTCCATCCCATTCCTCGCCAACCCTCTCCGCTCCATCCCATTCCTCGCCAACCCTCTCCGCTCCATCCCATTCCTCGCCAACCCTCTCCGCTCCATCCCATTCCTCGCCAACCATCTTCGCTCCATCCCATTCCTCGCCAACCCTCTCCGCTCCATCCCATTCCTCGCAACCCTCTCCGCTCCATCCCATTCCTCGCCAACCCTCTCCGCTCCATCCCATTTCTAGCCGACCCTCTCCGCTCCATCCCATTCCTCGCCAACCCTCTCCGCTCCATCCCATTTCTAGCCGACCCTCTCCGCTCCATCCCATTCCTCGCCAACCCTCTCCGCTCCATCCCATTCCGTTACGAACCCTCCCGCTCCATCCCATTCCTCGCCAACCCTCTCCGCTCCATCCCATTTCTAGCCGACCCTCTCCGCTCTATCCCATTCCTCGCCAACCCTCTCCGCTCCATCCCATTTCTAGCCGACCCTCTCCGCTCCATCCCATTCCTCGCCAACCCTCTGTCCAAACCTCCTACAATTCACTGTTGCATGCTTGGAAAAGAAAATAATTGATCACATCCAAGCATCCCCCCTCCCGTGCTGTTTAGTTCCGCGTTGCCCCCTGGTGTATTGAGCGCCGCGTTGCGATAGCACACCCCTCTCCTCAGCCTTCACAGCGCATGCGCCATACACGGCCTCCGCCTTCCCGCCACGGCCCTCTGCATTCGCCAGCTCATGCGCATGCGTACTAGCACCCCCAATGGGTCCGTCCAATCTGGGCCATGGGGTGTAACTAGGTGGAAACGCTAACGAGATATGTTTTTATTTGATTCTTTATTTATGTAGCCTATTATGGGCTCGAGGGCCAATAGAACTTTAGTAGTTGTTGAATCAAAGAAGAAACCAAAACTTCTTTAAATTTGTTTCGCATCAAAAGTAAAAAGACTCGACATAGTATTCATTTTACAAAATGGTGTCAGATAAAAATAAACCAGTACGTATCAATTGATATTCTACAAAAGTACTGTTGATGAATATTCTACTGAAGTACTAAAAGATGAATATTATGAAATGAATGAAAAAGTATGACTAGTGGTGAATGTTGCTCTTTTGTTTGAGGTATTTGGTGGACGGCGTCGGCATGATTTAGTGTGAAAGTGGAAAGAGAGAACAGATAATATTGTAAGTTATCATGCTAAGTATCTTTGAAACTAGCTGTAGTAAGAACGACTTTTATCTATTATTGGTGTAAATGAAATGATTACTTTTAACTTTATTAGATATTTAGGATGATTATATTGAGTTCGTTTGTTTGTCAATACATGTCTGAAACATTGAATGAAGGACGCAACAAATGACCGAGACATGTATAATCGAAATAATGTATGATTGGCACAGTTCATGATTGAATCAATGAATGCAGAAATCAATGATTGAACTAACGAATGAAGGAATGGATAAAACGTGAATGAATAAATAAATGAGACTGAGAATAAAAGAATGCAGAAATCAATGATTGAACTAACGAATGAATGAATGGAAAAAACGTGAATGAATAAATAAATGAGACTGAGAATAAAAGAATGCAGAAATCAATGATTGAACTAACGAATGAATGAATGGAAAAAACGTGAATGAATAAATAAATGAGACTGAGAATAAAAGAATGCAGAAATCAATGATTGAACTAACGAAGGATAAAACGTGAATGAATAAATAAATGAGACTGAGAATGAATGAGTGAGCGCTGCAATGAAGGGCGAGCAACGCACCTGCGCGTGCGAGGCGGCGCCGAGGGCGTGCACGAAGCGCGCGAGGAGGCGCGCGGGCTGCACGGCGGCCTCCGGCGCGGCGAAGGTGGCGGTGCGGTCGATGCGCGCCAGCTCCGAGTCGGACGACACGCGCACCAGGCTGCGCCGCCCGCGCTCGCCCGCCCCCGCCCCGCCCTCCGCCTCTGCACATCGGTGCAATTCCACTCAATTCAATTCAAACAAATAAAACAATAAACAATAAATGGATAAATTCTAAATGGATACATTCTAAATGGATACATTCTAAATGGATAAATTCTAAATGGATAAATTTAAATGGATAAATTAAATGGATAAATTAAATGGATAAATTAAATGTCTAAATGGATAAATTCTAAATGGATAAATTTAAATGGATAAATTCTAAATGGATAAATAATAAATGGATAAATAATAAATGGATAAATAATAAATGGATAAAGAATAAATGAATAAATAATAAATGTATAAAAGCCGGCCCCCTTGGCACAGATGGTTGCAGCAACCGTCGTCTGTGCCCAGGAGGCTGCAGGTTCGAGTCCTGCGTAGGCATGGTTCCCATAATGACACAAGTTACTCTCCGGGATTAGTATTACTGGGCCTCGGAATATTTCGTATAGCGTTGTCATAAAAGGTCTATACGCAAATAATAATAATAATAATAATAATAATAATAATAATAATAATATAATAATATAATAATATAATAATATAATAATATAATAATATAATAATATCACAATATAATAATATAATAATAATAAATGCATAGTTAAATAATTCAAAAGGTGAATAAATATCAATGAATTTGCATTTTAGGGTAAGATTAATTCGACTTTTACCATCTGGTAGTGTTCGTTGGCCTGAGCCCTACTTTATTTATTCCTCTCGCCCGAGGGGTAACCAATGAGTGACGAATCCTCGTCTCCGCGCCATGCACACTTGGCCTGCCCGACTTTCTCCTTTCGCCGCACAGCTATAGAAACTGAGACGAACTACTTTTTATGACTTTTAAAAAGACACAAATGGTATTTTGAAGCAACGTTTCCAAAGTCGCTTGCTTTGAGTGATTGCTGTTCGTCTTCTAGCTGTGTAAAAATATTATTTTACTACATCGAAACATATTCCAACCTTTTTCTTTCCCGCTTATCCTACAAACATCCTGTTCTGAACTCCCTTAAAACTGTACTTTGCGTGTACCTCAAACATAAATTGAGATTGCGTGTACCTTCCGCTTAATCTTCGTTTTACAAGGTCAATGTGAGTCGTGTACTTGAGCTTCACGCCGTTCGCCGTTAAATATATTTCGTGCTTTCTCAAACGTGAAATGATCTGCACACTCTATAAGGCTACTTTTCAGAAAAGCAGATTGCCGTCGGATGAACAAAATGGGACATAGTGCGATAAGACATGTCAAACACATTTTCCGGTAATATTTGCTTCTTAGGACCAAATTATAAAGGATTATTTTTTACTGATATTATGAGGAATACGATGTTTTTTTTTTCAATATAAATTACTTACTGCGCATACTCACATTAAATACATACACATAGGGTACAAGTGTCTCAGAATGAACACTTTCTGCAAACGAATGTGTTAGAACATGGGAGTTGCCTGTGTAACATTCCCTCATGAATAGACAAGCTGCTCGCCAAATGTGTCCCGTACCCCTACGCGTGGATTTCATAAAAACGGAGCCCGGACCTGGGAATAGGAACCTGAGTCTGGGGTAATAGTGCTAGCTGGCAAAAGTCGGATTAATCTGAAATGTACATACACGTATGTACATGGATACAGGGCTTGATTTCTGGCGGATCTAGACGGAACGATGTTCCGGTGCCTCGGGAATAATTATTAAATTATATTATAAATATATAACAATTTCTATTAAATTAATAATTCATTTTGGACGCATTCCGGAATCTAAAATTGTATAAATCAAGCTCTGTACATATATATGTATATATGTATATATGTATATATGTATATATGTATATATGTATATATGTATATATGTATATATGTATATATGTATATATGTATATATGTATATATGTATATATGTATATATGTATATATGTATATATGTATATATGTATATATGTATATATGTATATATGTATATATGTATATATGTATATATGTATATATGTATATATGTATATATGTATATATGTATATTATATATGTATATATGTATATATGTATATATGTATATATGTATATATGTATATACGTATATATGTTTGTGGAGGGCTGACCTTGTCTGAAGGCGGCGAGCGCGGCGCCCTCGCTGCACGCCCTGTTCCTGCGGGGCAGCGCACGTATACGATGGGCGGCCGTGCCCCCCCGCCCCCCCCCGGCCAGCGACGGCCCGAGCAGCTGCGCGCGCGCAGCCCCGACGCAGAGCTCGCCCCGTCGTCGTCGCGGTACACCGGCTGCGCACACCGACACACACACGGCCCCTCAGCCACTGGCTATGCGCACCACCAACCTTAGACAGGGGCTGCGCACACCGACACACACACACACACACACCCACACACACACGCCCCCTCAGCCATGGGATATGCGCAGCACCAATAACCCTTAGACAGCGGCTGCGCACACCAACACACACACACACCACAACCCCCCCCTACCATGGAGCACACCACGGCGACTATGCACACCACGAGAAACTCATTTGCCACTGGCTAAATACTCTGCATCTCTTAACCGTTGGTTAAACAAACCGAAAACACCTCGTACTCATTCTCGTCACCACGAGAAACTCCTTTGCCACTGGCTATACTTGGGTTTTTCTAACCTGGCCGATGACAGTTCATCAGATGTTACCGTATCATCCAATCGAGACCTGAATCGACATCACGGTGACGTTTAAGGTCTCGATTGGACGAAACCGTAACAGCTGATCAGCAGTCATCGGCCAATTACAGAAACCCATGTACACGTACTCTGCATTTCTTAACCGTTGGCTAAACAAACCGTAAACACCTCGTCATTCTCTTCACCATGAGAAACTCTTTGCCATTGCCAACAATGCTCACAACGAGATACTCTTAGTCATTGGATAAGCACATCACAAACGCCTCTTAGCCGTTGGATAAGCACACCACGAACACATCTTAGCCATTGATTAAGCACACTCTGAACACCTCTTGACCGTTCGCTATGTCAAGCACGAGAACTTCTTGGCTATTAGATAAATGCCTCGTAGCCATAACCAGTGCTCACTCCGAGAAACTCTTTTCCATTGGCTACGCACCCTGCACCTATCATTCTGAACATATCATAAGCACCTCGAATCACTGGTTAACCGCGCTGCGAACACCTCTTAGCCATTCGCAGCGTACGCTTCAGTTGTTGGTTATTGCGCCCAAATTTTTAAAAACATTTAGCCATTGGCTATGCACACCGCGTCTCTTATTCTTTGATTAAGCATGAAGCATACACCTCTCAACTACGGTCTAAGAACACCGCGAACAAGTCTTAGGCATTGTCTAAACACAACCCAAATACCTCTTTACATTCCGATTAAGCACACCACAAATGCCTCTTACACATCGACTATGCATATCGCAATGCTCCTTATACTCTTATTCATTGACTAATCATTTCGTACGGACTTTGTTACATTAATGGTTTGGTTAATCTGTCCCATCTCTGTATCTACACTATTGAGGTTGACATCTACAAGCCCATTTATTATTTCTTTTCGAAAATACACTTTGAATTTGAAAGACATCCGGTCCCGATAATAAACGTTTGACTGAATATCGTATGCATCCAAGAACTAGTATAACACTTAATTCGTAGCTAGGAGGCGCTCAACCCAATTTTGGGTAAAGCCAATTACGGTCGAGCTCAGGATGGCAAATAGAAGGCACTTAAACTAAAAGAGGTTGAACCGTAAAAATAAGTAAGCAAAGCTAAGAGCTCAACCCAGAAACCCTTAAACTCCTGGTACCAAGAGGTGCACGATAAAGCGACACTACACGGAGTACGCCGTGTTGTTCTTTCAATTAGAAAAAAATAAAATATGGAAAGCAAAATCTTGAGAATATAGAAAAATATAATACAGAAATCATAAATAGAAACAGAGAAATAGAAAAGGAGAAACGAGAAAATCTCGAGTAATACGCATCGTTCGAAAATATGCCTAGAATGAAATGCTATTTTTTCGACGGGGACATGAAATGGTAAGTGCAAAACTGTTTTTGTTATAGATTCGAATTTTCTGAAACAAATCAGAAATATTTGTCTCAAAATGTTTTTGATTCGTATAAAACAAAAATGAAGTTTTGTCAATAGACATTACATATTTTATTTTAAAAGGTCAAACGAAATAGTGAAGCACACTTCTCTTATTTTCGCTACTCTATTTTCATTTTCCATTGAAATCCTGTGACATCATCTATCATTTTATGAAAAGGTGTACGGAAATATAGTACTATTTATCAAAAATTTATAAGTAAATGAAACTATATAAAATTTCCTTTATATTTTTTACAAAGTTATGAAAAATATTTCGAAAAAGCTTTTGGTACAGCTGAATACGCTGCGTTGTTCATTATAAATAGATTGGTGACGAACCGATCATGTTTGTAACCGTTCCGAACTGGCCTGGCGTTTACCGGATCGAACTGTGTCGAACAGTTTACAGGATTAGGGGGCTATAATGGTTCAGTTAGCGACAACTGCGAGCGCTCAGCAAACATAAAAGTCGCACGTTGTCCATTCGCTGGCCTCGATTGGAGTGGAATCTCCATCGCAATAGTCGTCGAAACCATGACAGAAAGATTAGCAGGTATTCGTATACGTAAGTAAATTTTCGCCTGATTCGCACAGGACGAACTATGTCATCTGCCACGTTACTAAACTGATGTCTTGATACAAAGTGATAGCTTCGGTGAATGACAATTCGATGAGTGAAACCTTTTAATGAATTGTTACGGCAAGTTTAAGAAAGAATAAATTTTCATATCGATCAATAGCACGAATTGCTGTCGTCTGTCATTTGTTTTATTAGGCGCCATCCTTGATGTTTATTCGTTACATGATTTCATCTTGCAGCGACTTTAGCAATTGCCGCACTACATTAATATTAGCTCCAGCACCTAACAGAAGGAGAAGAATGAAATGAGGAAGGAGGAGGAAGAAAAGTTAAAAAAAGAAAAGAAAAGAAAAAGAAAAAAAAAAGAAAAGAAAGAAAAAAAAGAGGATAAGAATGAAAAACAAAATGAACGAGGGAAGAAAAGGGGTAAAGTAAAGAAAAGGACAGATGAAACAAAGGACAGAAAAATCAAAATAAGAAAGAAGAATATGAAGTGCTAGAAACGAAAGAGAAGGACAGAGAAAAGAAACAAAGAAGGGGAATAAAGAAAAGGAAAGTGAAGAAGAACAAGAACAAGAAAGGGCTTTTGACTTAGCCTAACACTACGGTTACAGTATTCACTTATCGAGTGTATCCTGCACATTTCTAATGCATCCTCCACATTTCATTTCATAGAAGGACGCCCCGGAGCAGCTAATTTAAAAACGTCCGCCATGCGAGTAACAGACGCACCTTTAGCCTCCGCAGGTAGAGCTCGTTGAGCACGCAGCGCGTGTATCTGAGGTCCCGCCCCCACGAGAAAGAAGAAGAGGAAGAAGAAAAAAGAAAACAATAAGAAGAAGAAGAAAGAAAACAACAAGTTGAATAAAAATGAGAAGAAAGAAAACAAGAAGAAGAAGAAAAAGAAGAAATAAAAGAAAAAGAAGAAGAAGAAGGAATGAAAACAACAACATGAAAGAAAACAAGAAGAAGAAGAAAGAGGAAGAGGAAGAAGAAGGAAGGAAACGAAGGGAAGGAGAAAGAAAAGAGTGAAGAGGAATAAAGTGCTTCTGGACAGCCCAATGCAGCGGTCTGAGTACGCCCGTATCGAAAGCATTTTGCAAGCGAAGGCCGAGCGCAGTCTGACCTTGAGCTTCTGCAGGTAGAGCTCGTTAACCACGCGGCGCGTGTATCGAGGTCCGCCCCCACGAGAAAGAAGAAGAGGAAGAAGAAGAAAGGAAACGAAGGGAAGGAGAAAGAAAAGAGTGAAGAAGAATAAAGTGCTTCTGGACAGCCCAATACAACGGTCTGATTACGCCCGTATCGAAAGCATTTTGCATGCGAACGCCGAGCGCAGTCTGACCTTGAGCTTCTGTAGGTAGAGCTCGTTGAGCACGCGGCGCGTGTATCAGAGGTCCCGCCCTCACGAGAAAGAAGAAGAGGAAGAAGAAAAAGGAAACGAAGGGAAGGAGAAGGGAAAGAGTGAAGAGGAATAAAGTGCTTCAGGCCCAATACAACGGACTGAGTGTCCTCGTATCGAAAGCATTTTGCGTGCGAAGGCCGAGCGCAGTATGACCTTGAGCTTCTGCAGGTAGAGCTCGTTGAGCACGCGGCGCGTGTATCTGAGGTCCTGCCCCCACGAGAAAGAAGAAGAGGAAGAAGAAGAAAGGAAACGAAGGGAAGGAGAAGGAAAAGAGTGAAGAGGAACAAAGTGCTTCAGGCCCAATACAACGGTCTGAATACGCCCGTATCGAAAGCATTTTGCGTGCGAAGGCCGAGCGCAGTCTGACCTTGAGCTTCTGCAGGTAGAGCTCGTTAACCACGCGGCGCGTGTATCTGAGGTCCTGCCCCCACGAGAAAGAAGAAGAGGAAGAAGAAGAAAGGAAACGAAGGGAAGGAGAAGGAAAAGAGTGAAGAGGAACAAAGTGCTTCAGGCCCAATACAACGGTCTGAGTACGCCCGTATCGAAAGCATTTTGCGTGCGAAGGCCGAGCGCAGTCTGACCTTGAGCTTCTGCAGGTAGAGCTCGTTAACCACGCGGCGCGTGTATCTGAGGTCCTGCCCCCACGAGAAAGAAGAAGAGGAAGAAGAAGAAAGGAAACGAAGGGAAGGAGAAGGAAAAGAGTGAAGAGGAACAAAGTGCTTCAGGCCCAATTCAAAACGGTCTGAGTACGCCCGTATCGAAAGCATTTTGCGTGCGAAGGCCGAGCGCAGTCTGACCTTGAGCTTCTGCAGGTAGAGCTCGTTAACCACGCGGCGCGTGTATCTGAGGTCCTGCCCCCACGAGAAAGAAGAAGAAAGGAAACGAAGGGAAGGAGAAAGAAAAGAGTGAAGAGGAATAAAGTGCTTCAGGCCCAATGCAGCGGTCTGAGTGTCCTCGTATCGAAAGCATTTTGCGTGCGAAGGCCGAGCGCAGTCTGACCTTGAGCTTCTGCAGGTAGAGCTCGTTGAGCACGCGGCGCGTGTATCTGAGGTCCCGCCCCACGAGAAAGAAGAAGAAAGGAAACGAAGGGAAGGAGAAGGAAAAGAGTGAAGAGGAATAAAGTGCTTCTGGACAGCCCAATGCAGCGGTCTGAGTACGCCCGTATCGAAAGCATTTTGCGTGCGAAGGCCGAGCGCAGTCTGACCTTGAGCTTCTGCAGGTAGAGCTCGTTGAGCACGCGGCGCGTGTATCTGAGGTCCCGCCCCCACGAGAAAGAAGAAGAAAGGAAACGAAGGGAAGGAGAAGGAAAAGAGGAAGAGGAATAAAGTGCTTCTGGACAGCCCAATGCAGCGGTCTGAGTGTCCTCGCATCGAAAGCATTTTGCGTGCGAAGGCCGAGCGCAGTCTGACCTTGAGCTTCTGCAGGTAGAGCTCGTTGAGCACGCGTCGCATGTAGCGCAGGTCGCGCGCCACGCGCTTCTCGGCGCCGCGCAGCTGCTGCGCCAGCGCGTGCTCGAGGCGCGCCACGCGCTTGCCGCGCATGGCGCGCGAGATGAGGCCCAGCAGCATGAGCAGGTAGCCCAGGCCGAACACGATCCACACCACCAGCGCCACGCGGTACGCCAGGTACGGGCCGTCCTCGCCGCGGCTCGTCTGCCCTGCAACACGCACGAGGCGGTGGACTAGCGGTGAGTCATGTCGTCATGGCATTGGGAACTAAAGTGGACTATGCTACGAATAGTGACAATATGTCTTAGATCACTTACAATTGACTAAAATTAAACAATCTGCCAATACGAAAGTGATATTCTTTTATGAGGCACCTATAACGACAAGTGACACAGACCATTTCATTGATTGATTGTTTGATTGATGTTTCCGGGCGCGTCAACTGCTTCGGTCATTAGTCCCGTAGTGTAGTGCATGTTTTTTTCTCGGGAGATGGCGGTGATCTTCCCCCGCCGGATGGCGAGATCCGGCGCCGACCTACCGTCGCCTAGCGGGGTTTCCCCCTAACCAGTACTCTCCCACCAGCGAGGCACCGCCCCAGTCGGGACAAGCTCTAAGCACCCGACCGGCCTTCCGGGATATGTGGTAGTGTAGTGCATGTTAGTGTAAGTGTGTGTGAAAGGGGAGAGGATAGGACAGGGAATGGGAAGGAGAGATCGCGCGCGGTCCGTGGCCCGTTTGATAGGGTGTTGCTCCGGCATTCGCCTGGTGTCGATCGGAGAAACCACGGAAAACTACAGATCAGAACTACCGATCAGAGCAGCAGTAGAATTCTCCTTCAGGCAGCGACTGAATTCGATCTAGCTGACAAGCTAGTGTCGAAAATCCTGCCGCCGTCAGGACTCGAACCTAGGACCTCCCGGTCAGAGGCGCTGCAGTGACATCAGTTGATGCACTGAGCTACCGCTCCCGGTACCATTTCATAATGTATATAGTTAGTTACTTAATGCCTTATTTTTCAGGGGGAGACTCCGGCCATCAGGCGTGCTCTTCATTCTGACCACGCAAATTTCGCTACGCTCCTTTCACTATCTTGCGCAAAAAGGAGGATATATCTTCGACGACGAAACAGGCGATATACGTTTAGCTCAGAGGCTTCTTTTAGGATTAAGGATCTTCTACATGCTACTCCATGGGGCAGCCGGCTTTACGTGCCCTCCAAAAGAAGACATATGAAGGAATTTTTCGCGACAGGTCATCGATCGGTTTTGAAACCGCAAACCTGGCGCAAACAGTCCAGGGAACCAGTAAAGGGAACCACCAAATCCGCACAACATATGCTCACCTGTTCAGATCAAATTTACTAAAACCTGCATTTTAACCAAAATGTTTCGTAGACCACCTTAGTTCCAGGGCAGCCAAATCAGGAATGTTAGGTGCGGGCCGTCCTCACCGCGGCTCGTCTGGCCTGCGCACACGAGGATTGAGGAACGAGGGCGAGGCGCTGCCTTTGCGGGGAGAGGACACTGTCGGGTCGGTGGTGCATCACTGTCAAGACATTGTCAGCACAGTGAGAAATCGTTGTCAAGTCACTCTCAGGTCGGTGAGAGACCACTGTTCAGTCGCTGTGAGGTCGGTGGGAGATCACTGTCGAGTCACAGCCTTCTCAATGAGAAATCACTGTCAAGTCGCTGAATTGGCAGTGATAAATCACTGTACGTCTGTCCTGGCAGGGATAATATTACTGAGTCCATCTCCTGGTAGGGAGAAATCACTGTCCGGTTGTTGTCAGTGTGAATTCAATATCGAGTTGTTGCATTGTACTTGAGAAGTCGTTGTCAGATCAGTGTGGAGTTAATGTCAAATTGTTCTTTTTGCAGGGAGAAATCACAGTCTTGTCACTGCCAGGGCAGTGACAAATAATTTTGGTACATGAATCGAATAAAAATCAAATGTCATGGGACTGTCAAATCACTGCCAAGCACTAACTGGTCAATGCCAAATCAAAGATAAATCTGTCCAAAATTAAAAAAGACTTTAATTATTGTCACATCACTGAAGTATAAGTTACATCAGTGACATCAATGTAATGTGATTGACATCACTGAGGTCACAGAAATCACTGAGGTGATGTCACTATAAAGTGACTGAGATTAAGCCAGCCACTGATGTCAATTCAAATTTCTGTGCAATTTTTGGAAAATTCCTGTGAGATCCTTCACAAATCACCGACAGGTCATTGCCAAATCAGTGAGATGTCGCTGTCATATCACCGTCACGTCATTGTTAAGTACTAGTTAGATACATGAGGAACAAGAGGGCTATACTAGAATTTTAACGTGGCATCTGAAGGTCACGCGCGAAAGAGGGAGAGGGAAGGCAAACTCCAATAGGAAGCCGAAAAAGTCGGACCGTAGTGACGTTACAGCTCCCCATTAGTCTCTCGCGTGTGACCTTGAGATGCCACGTTAAAAACCGAGAATAAAATAATGAACTGCGGAGCAAGTCCTGTTGACTGTGCGGCCGTGTCGCTCACCGGCGACGATGTCTCCGAAGCCGATGGTGGTGAGCGTGACGAAGGCGTAGTAGACGGCCTTGTCGTAGCTCCAGTCCTCCACGTAGGCGAAGAGCGCGCCGGGCAGCAGCAGGAAGACCACGGCGCCCGGCAGCAAGTAGCGCGTCAGGTCGGCCAGCAGCGTCGCCGAGGACGCGTGCTTGTGGCGCTCGCGCGCGCGCACCAGCTGCGCAGGCAGTCCTTCACTCAGTCATTCACCTCCATTACGAACCCTTTCGTTTTATTCATTCATTCATTACAGTCATTATTGCATTTCTATTAGCATCATCGTGCGCGCACCAGCTGCGCAGGCAGTTCACTCAGTCATTCACCTCTATTACGAACCCTTTCGTTTTATTCATTCATTCTTACAGTCATTATTGCATTTCTATTAGCATCATCGTGCGCGCACCAGCTGCGCAGGCAGTTCACTCAGTCATTCACCTCTATTACGAACCCTTTCGTTTTATTCATTCATTCATTCATTACAGTCATTATTGCATCTCTATTAGCATCATCGTGCGCGCACCAGTTCCCCAGGCAGTCCTTCACTCAGTCATTCACCTCCATTACGAACCCTTTCGTTTTATTCATTCATTCATTACAGTCATTATTGCATTTCTATTAGGATCATCGTGCGCGCACCAGCTGCGCAGGCAGTTCACTCAGTCATTCACCTCTATTACGAACCCTTTCGTTTTATTCATTCATTCATTCATTACAGTCATTATTGCATCTCTATTAGCATCATCGTGCGCGCACCAGCTGCGCAGGCAGTCCTTCACTCAGTCATTCACCTCTATTACGAACCCTTTCGTTTTATTCATTCATTATTCATTACAGTCATTATTGCATCTCTATTAGCATCATCGTGCGCGCACCAGCTGCGCAGGCAGTCCTTCACTCAGTCATTCACCTCTATTACGAACCCTTTCGTTTTATTCATTCATTCATTCATTACAGTCATTATTGCATCTCTATTAGCATCATCGTGCGCGCACCAGTTGCGCAGGCAGTCCTTCACTCAGTCATTCACCTCTATTACGAACCCTTTCGTTTTATTCATTCATTATTCATTACAGTCAGCTCATCGTGCGCGCACCAGCTGCGCAGGCAGTCCTTCACTCAGTCATTCACCTCTATTACGAACCCTTTCGTTTTATTCATTCATTCATTCATTACAGTCATTATTGCATCTCTATTAGCATCATCGTGCGCGCACCAGTTGCGCAGGCAGTCCTTCACTCAGTCATTCACCTCTATTACGAACCCTTTCGTTTTATTCATTCATTTATTCATTACAGTCATTATTGCATCTCTATTAGCATCATCGTGCGCGCACCAGTGCGCAGCGTCCTCGTCTTCACCTCTATTACGAACCCTTTCGTTTTATTCATTCATTATTCATTACAGTCTTATTGCATCTCTATTAGCATCATCGTGCGCGCACCAGCTGCGCAAGCAGTCCTTCACTCAGTCATTCACCTCTATTACGAACCCTTTCGTTTTATTCATTCATTTATTCATTACAGTCATTATTGCATCTCTATTAGCATCATCGTGCGCGCACCAGTTGCGCAGGCAGTCCACTCAGTCATTCACCTCTATTACGAACCCTTTCGTTTTATTCATTCATTCATTTTTTGCGCGCACCAGTTGCGCAGGCAGTCCTTCACTCAGTCATTCACCTCTATTACGAACCCTTTCGTTTTATTCATTCATTCATTTATTACAGTCATTATTGCATTTCTATTCATCGTGCGCGCACCACTGCGCAGGCGTTCAGTCGTTCACTCGCCACTACTTCATTCATTGATCACAGCCTCTCTATTACGAACCCTTTCGTTTTATTCATTCATTCATTCATTACAGTCATTATTGCATCTCTATTAGCATCATCGTGCGCGCACCATCTGCGCAGGCGTTCAGTTGTTCACTCGCCACTACTTCATTCATTGATCACGCCTCTCTATTACGAACCCTTTCGTTTTATTCATTCATTCATTCATTACAGTAATTATTGCATCTCTATTAGCATCATCGTGCCCGCACCATCTGCGCCAATCAGCACCTAGGGAACCCTTTCGTTTGATCGTTCGTTTATACATTCACTCCTATCTTCTTCATTCATTAGCCCCATCGTTGATCCCCACCATTGATCGTTCGCTCATTGATTCATTTATTTATTTATCATAAATAAAATCCATTAATCCTAAATAAAATCAATTAATCACATCTTTGCATAGGAACCATTTATTTATTCCACAATTACTAATTTATTCAGTATTTACGGGTTTATTCATTAATTCAATTTTAACAATTTATTTACGCATACATAAATTTTCAATGTGATAATAGATAAGCGAATTATCTTCAAATTCCTACAGTACTACATTCAGCTAAATTGCTTTGCCCTAATTCTTTTCTTAACTCTACGTATACGCACTTACACAAGTCAAAAGCGTGAGTACGCACGCCGAACCTGCACGTGCGCCCGGACGTCACACACACACACACACACACACACACACACACACACACACACACTAACGTTCAATCACTTGACTACTATAATGATTTATCTTAAAATATTTCCTTTCGCTATTTCTCATTCAATTAATTACTTTTTATTTCTATATTTTCGAGTTATGTTGTTCGTTTCTTACATTCATTTGTAATTTTTGAATCATCAATAAAGAATTCCTTATTAGTTTACTCATTCATTATTATCCCTTATTCTTTTACATTTTCCCTCTCGCTCTTCCCTTCTCTTTCGAAATCCAAATAGTGAAATGGTTCATTGCTTTGTTCGTGAAACGTAAATATATCTTTTCCCTCTCCTATTATATTCCACTGCATTCGATGTGAGTCATGTAACTAATCAACTCGTTTAGAGCGCGGCGGGAGGTTGGTTGAGGTTGGCAGCAGTGCACTCACCGTGTTGCTGAAGAAGTCGGCGAGCGAGGCGAGCAGGATGCCGTTCATGGGGATGCCCACGAGGGCGTACAGGATCATGAGGATGCGGCTGAGCGTGGAGGTGGGCGCCAGGTTGCCGTACCCTGCGCACACAACGACACGCTCCGGAATACGCTCTCACGCAGCAGCACAAATGCTCATGAACACAACCACAAAAATGGGTTTCCAAAAAGTAGCACGCACACTGCTCGAGGAGAACAAATAAAATACTTGCGTTTGACACTGCAATAAATTAAATATTTTATATGTCACGTTCGTTTTTAACCCCTGTTAACATGCAACTCTCCACGTTTGTAAAGTGCACTTGTACCTACCTACCTATCTATATGTTAAGAAATTTAACATCCTTATCAACGTAAACAACCATCGATTCATCGCAAGTCAAATGTCTGTTAAAGAAAAACATGGCGATATACAAAACATCAGATTCAAACAATTCAGAAGGAATTCACTTTGGTTTGGGGAATAATTATTCTTAATTGTAATATTAATAATATAATTAGAATTATGTATATTAGGTAAATTAACCTCATTTTCCTCACATTTCATCAAATGAAACTACTCCGGTAATCGTACTCGAATTTACTGGGGATGTAAATGCGTCGCCACTGGAAGTCAACGCGCCAATTACCTAACCGAACGTCATTTCTTTAGGCATCATTAGGTTCAAGAGAATTATTTGCATCCAATTTTGTCAAACAACGGTATACGAATATTGTTTATATAGATATATCACGAGCAACACACCACTATGTCGCGCCGCAGCAACAGAGTTCATGTATTTACTCTAGCAGTAATGTAAATTTTCGCGTTATTCATGAGATTTTATGGTGACCGATAAAATACTGAACATACCACTGAATGTTACACGTTATTACAGCCTCGTCCAAATGAAAAAATCTCGGCTCCGCTACGCACCGCCTTGATTTTTAACTCTTTGTCTCAACAGTAATAACACTCATAACAATTCTAGTTATGTTAATAGGTATAAACGAAAATAGTCTGCACGAATACTGCAGTAACAAAGTACATAATATACACTAAACGAAAGATGACCAAAAACATAAAAAAATTGTATAACGTAAGCTGCAGGAAGCCAGGGAAAGAGGTACTCCGAATTGCATATTATCTTATCGCATCGCAAGTCGGCGCATGAAAAATAATGTGTTAAATTTTTTATTTGAAGGGTTGAGGGTGCTGATATTTTTGCTCTTCGTAAGAGACCGACAAATAAGTCTCGGAGCAACAGCTGATGGAATTGAAGCATTTCTGACAGCAAGATTCCAGTGTTGGAGTTCTGACAGTGGCGAATTTTCGACATTAGTGGCATAGATAGGTCCAAATCAGTCGCTGCCGAGACCAGAATTCTAGAGGCCGATTCCTCTGATCGGTAGTTTGCCATGGGTTATCCGATCAATACCAAATTACGCAGTAACAGGACCTTCGCAAGCAGGATCACGGCTCGCGCGCGATCTTTCCTCCCTCTTCTTCATCCTATCCTATCCCCTTTACACACACACACACACACATACACGCACTCGCGAACTTAAAGAATATCCTTAAGACAGATTGACACAGTGGGAGGAACACTCGCCGGGGACACCGACCTAGTCAGGCAGGATCTCGCATTCCAGTGGAGGGAACACCGCCGATCCTCAGGATGTTACATGCCCTATAGTTACTGGTCGTAGCAGTTGACGAGCCCAGAAACAAAATAACGTATCAATTAATTTGTTGTATGCTTCATTATAATTATGTTATGGGCTTGTTTCTCGTAAAGACCCTTTTACACAGTATAGTTTTCGTGCAGATTGGGCGTGCAGAAAGCGTGCAGTCTAGCCTGCAAGATTTCTTTATGAAAACTTTTGAGCATGTTCGTTTGTTGTTGTTCTTTTATGCAGAAAACGAAGGTTAACTCTAGGGTCTCTAGTCGTAGAATCGTTCACTAACGGGTTTGTTTACGGCGAAAATATTACATTCTTTTCAGTTTTGTGTGTAGGTTAGGTACGATTGTTGAGATTTTGCGTATTGGCGTGTCGGATTCGACTTCCTGGATTTTCTGGTGATATTAGTCAGTGCCTCCTGCATTTGTAAGTTTACTGAATCTCACTTCTGCAGCAAAGACGTCCTCCATTCGGTGCGTTTTTTTCTGCGCGACCGCCAAAGCCGTTACAGCCGAGCTTGTAGCGATTAGGGCCTTTGTAATTTTTCTCCCCATGTTTCATTAATATTTGAAAAAGTATTAATAAAGTAGTTGAGAGGCACGTACACAAATATCGGGAATTAATATACTCGGGCGGCGCAATTCAGGAATGAATTAATGGACCGATAGAGCTCCTGGTGGCGTATAGTGGCAACTCGTACAGAAAACGTGAAGACCGTGTAAACACGGCTTTTGACTTTTATATTTACAGTTTGGGATATAGACGTTTCTGTAGAGTTTCTTTAGATTTCTACTATAAGAATCAGCACGAAAACTGTACCGAGCAGAAGGACTTTAAGGAGCATTTACGAGCCGCCCCTGCGGAACGCCGCGCAAAGCCGTGCCCGCTGCGCGTGGCGGAGGCGTCGGTAGTCGGTGTGTGAGGCAGTGGATGGTGGCGGGGGGCGGTGGCCGGGGGGGGGGGGACACCGTGACGCGCCCGTTGGCAGCCGCGTGCAAGTAACCCGAGGCCGTGTCTCCCGGGCCGTGCTCAGCGTACGCGCGACTGCTGTGGGTGGCCTGCGGGCGACACACCGCGAAAACAAGACGAGGTTAAGTAACAGAAAATTACTCACTACTCAGAGACATGAAGTGAAGATATGGGTACGGAGTAAAGATGGGTTCGTTTGAGGAGCAAATAATCAAATCGTATATTGTCTACTGGTGGGAAAAAATTGAGTTTGTTATGAAATTATGTAGTTTCTAATACGTTCTTCAAGTTCTTACTTTCAGATATTTTTAAAACGCATTTAATGTGAAAATGTGTTTTTCACATATTTCACACATGTTACATTGGTGGTTTTATTATATTTTTGTTGTTTTATTATATATATATATATATATATATATATATATATATATATATATATGTGTGTGTGTGTGTGTGTGTGTGTGTGTGTGTATGTGTGTGTGTGTGTGTGTGTGTGTGTGTTTTCTAAAATATTTATGGGTATTGTTTCTTTTAATTTTTATATATGTTCGTATTTTTTTGTTTAATTGCCTCTGAACGAACGAAATGGCAATTAATAATCTAATAACAACAGGCACCCAAAAAAAGCTGTCAGACCCAAAGGCTTGACAAATGTTTCTCTAGTATTTCGACGCACTGAATTCGATTCTGAAGTCATTATTGTGCCACCACCTTCCATTTTTTTTTTTTAAATTACCAAATACCATCGTGAAATTGTATATTTGTTTTCGTTTTTTCTATCAGACCCGAAGACTTAACACATGTTTCACTGTGTGTGTCGACGTGCTGAATCCGAAACTGAAACCAGAATTGCAGCACCACTCTGGGAGGGAAAAAAGCGTGAAATTTATAATCTACAATTTCATTGTGATTTTTTGAGATTTAAAAGAAACTGGAGGATGGGTGGGCACTTCCGGCTTCAGATTCGGATTCAGCGCGTTGAAATACATAGAGAAACACGTGTCAAGTCTTTGCGTCTGATAACTTTTTTTTGTGTGCCTGTGTAATTGGAGCTCGAAGATCCAGTTAGCCGATCTGGATGGCCGAGGTGGCTAAGAGCTAGTACCGACTCAGCGCGTCGGTCCGAAGGGTCGCGGGTTCGAGTCCCGCCTTGGGCATGGTTGTTTGTCCCTTAACTTTGTATGTGTTGTCGCGGGAGGCCTCGCGTTCTGCTGACCCCAGATCAGAGGAGCCCGCAAGTGTGTTTGTCTAGTGTATGGTCGGAAATACGTCCCATCGGGACGTACAGGGTAACCGGCTGTTGACTGGATAAAAGCCTTAAAAAGAAGAAGAAGAAGAAGAAGATCCAATTATAAGATTCAACAATCGACATTTTAATAACAAATATTTAAAATTTCCATTTTTTTATTTATTGAAAATTGGCGTATGATGTTTTTGTAACAATCTGCCAAAGTACTTGTCACAAAGACACATTTATGGCGCAGGGGGAATGTATATTAATAAATGTGTATCATTAAAACCAGTAATGATCGATTTTTCAAATCCTACATGTATCGATATTTTCTTTATGTATTGATTGTGATATCAAATATATCGAATCAAGTGCCTGATCATCCCTGATAACTACCGAACTTCTATCATGCACCACGCTCTTCTTCAAGATTGTAGCAGTGCTCTTGCAATGTTGGGTAAAAATTATTACAGCACAAACGTGGAAAAATAAATAATTTAAATAATATGTTGGGAGATGTGCCACGATCATTATTTTCTGCCTGATGCTAAGAGCAAATTGGTTCCAAATCTGCTCGTGGCCAAACGCCAGTATCCGTGCGGCAGGACTAGTTCCTAGTAGATTCACTAGAAGCTGATAGTGGTGCGTAACATAAAAAATGAACTAATAGAAATGTACTGTAAAATCAAATGAAAGAAAAGTATAGTATTTTATTAAAATTCGAACCAATTAGATTAAAAATCACCTTAAACATACTGGTTTCAATGAAATCGATCTCTTCCCTCTTTCACAAGGATTGAATATGAAGTAACGCCAGATATTTTGCTAGTACTTCTATATTAAGGAGCATTTTAGAAGTCAATATCCCGATCTGTCCTCGACATTTGTCGTGACCTTTGCATTCATAGACGCACATCATGACGCCCTGTTGGTGCTTGACGTCTTGATTGACGCACGGTTTTCTGAATAACACACCTGCTCGCTGTGACGTTGTGAACCTTCCTTTTAAACTGCGTTTGCCGAGGTGTTCGACGGAAAGCATCGATTTATACTTGCTCATCCACTGGCTGTGTTGCCGTGCAATTTCATCAGAAGAGATATAAGGAATTACGAAGTACGATTACAGGAGGAAGAAGTGTAGAAAAAATACTTCAGAATAACACCGCATTATGCATTGAACGATAAATTAAAAAACAAACAAACACTGACTCATGATCACTGTTTTATACTAATTACAGAAGACCAATGAAATGAGGGAGGTTTAAATATTTTAGAGAATTATAAATAAAGGAGGATACATAAATGAGGGTTTATGCAATCGTTTAAGGTCTTTGACGGGATGGTAATTCCAGTGGTGGTAATTCCAGAAATAAATGTAGTTTGCTTATAGGAAAGGAGCATTGGTCAAGTCAAGTTTTGTATTATTAATTGGAACAATTTCCTGAATTGCAATGATCATGAACAGTGCTTAAATTTTTTATTTAAACCAGAACATTATTATTATTATTATTATTATTATTATTATTATTATTATTATTATTATTATTATTATTAGATACACATTAAATCATCATATTTCAATGCATTACGGTTCCCTGAAACTTCTCTCTTCTATAAAATATAAGAGATTTGAAAAAGTCATATGACCCAAACGTGATTCGTATAAAGTGTTTATTATATACAGTACACATAATAAATATTTGTCCTTCAAGGTAATTGTTTTAAGTATTAGAAGAGACATAAAGTACACTTAAATATTGAAGAAAACTGAATAAGAAGTTGAGAATTACAAGGAGAAAATGGAAGAACACGAATCTTTTCATATGAGGAGTCGCTAACGTTATTATTTCATATTCGTCTTTCTCCTTCTTCTTTCTTCTATATTCTTCTTCTGCTTTATTCTCTTAAATACCCTTCTTCCCCATCTAATTCCTTCTTATTGCCCCTCCTCCTCCACTCCTTCCCTTCTTGTTTTACTTCCTCGCATTTGTATTGGAGAGTAGTGCAATGCTGTAAAAAGCCGATGTCGATATCTACGGAAATACGCGTCCGGCGTTTCTAATACTGAAAAAACGGTTTCGTTTCCAAAACTCTCTGACGATCCATCCATCCGTCTGTCCCATCGTCTGCGACCAAGACTTGCGCCTAAACCGATCATAGTATTGTCTTCAAAATTGATAATCTTCAATTGATATGATCAGGCTGAAGGGACTGCGAATTTGAAGCAGATCTCCTAATTTTCAGAGATACTTTACATCAAGCCACTAGAACGTGTTCGAATTTTTCTCAAATATTGCTCCATTTTTTTGCTCGAATGAGAGTACTACTTGAAAGTTTTCGAGCGATCAAGTTGTTCTCATAAATTGAGACAGGATCGATTTTCATTAAAACCTCTGAAATTTTAAAAATTGCAAATTTGAATTTCAAACGCTTGTGTCGATGAATTTTTCAAGATAAAGCAGAAGAATTACGGATATACGTGTGGCAAAGTAACTTACTCAAGGGGAACGTGGGAAGGGGATTGGGTTATGAGGTTAAGCTTCCTCACCAGAACACAATGGTAAAAAAAAACTTTTACTAATTTTCTTCACTAACGAACGTCATTTGATGTATCAATTATTTATATGAACTATAAGTCTACAAATTAAAATGAATGTTTTATTCAACGTAAAGGAATAATTCTTTAGACGAAAATACGTAGTTGGCTAGACATCTATAGAACTTCTCTCCCCTCACCCGCCCATACAAAAATCCAAGATGCGCCTCTGGTATTTCAATATTATAATATTACATAACTGTTACGGATAATTCGAAACAATATTTGTTGTGGAACCTTTAGTTTTCTATTTCCCATTCTCTTTTCGGCACTAGCTACATAGATAGGTGGAATTCAGTCGCTGTCTGGAGGAGAATTCTAGCAGTCGGCAGCTCTGATCAATAGTTTTCCGTGCTCTCTTCTTTTAAAAACGGACTAATGCCGGAGCAGTACCCTAACAAAACGGGCCACGGACGGCGCACGATCTGTCCTTCTCCTTTCTTGCCCTACTCTCACCCCTTACCTCCACACACTGACACTACCATGCACTTCACTACCACACTCTTGTGTGGTAGACCGGTGTGGGAGACCTGTCGAGAGTTTAGAGCTTGCTGTGGCTGGGAGAGGTACCCCGCAGGTATGGCTCCTGGAGAGGGAAAAAAACCCACAAGTCGTTTGTAGACCGGCGCCAGATCTCATCCAGCGGTAGAGACAACATAGACCGTGATATATAACATACACTACACTTACAGGAATAACGACCATAGCCTATAGCGCGCCCGCAAACTCGCAATAATCACAGAATCAAACAATTCTCCTCTCTCTTCTTTTTCGCGTCCCTTCCCTCCAGACCGGTTCAGACGTTTCTCGACCGTATTTATCTTCCGTGTCTATTCTTCATCGCGTGTGAGCGGAGGTGTTTTGTTTCCCGCCGCGTTGGAGCAGGCGCCGGCAGATGGTGCGACTGTCTTCATCGCATTCAGCGCGCGACAAAGGCGGCGACCTCCGCTGCGCGGGCGCCACCTCGTTTACAGCGAAGGGACGACGCCTCCGATTGATTGATTGATTTTTTCTTGTTTCCGGGCGCGTCAACTGCTTTGGTCATTAGTCCCGTTAGTGTAATGCATGTTTTTTCTCGGGAGATGGCAGTGATTTTTCCCCGCTGGGTGGCGAGATCCGGCGCCGACCTACCGTCGGCTAATGGATTTTCTCCCTAACCAGGACTCTCCCACCAGCAGGGCACCGCCCCAGCCGGGACAAGCTCTAAGCTTCCGACCGGTCTCCCGGAATGTGTGGTAGTGTAGTGCATGTGAGTGTAAGTGTGTGTGTAAGGGGAGAGGATAGGACAGGGTTGAGGAAGGACAGATCGCGCGCGGTCCGTGGCCCGTTTGATAGGGTACTGCTCCGGCATTCGCCTGGTGTTGTTCGGAGAAACCACGGAAAACTACCGATAAGAGCAGCCGGCCGTTAGAATTCTCCTCCAGACAGCGACTGAATTCGACCTAGCTGAAAGACGCCTCCGAGTAGCTCAGGGCATCAACCGATGGCACTGCAGCATCTCTGACCTGGAATCGAGTCCCGACGCTGGTTGCAAGATTTTAAACACTAGCTACAGAGCTGGGTCAAATAGACGCGCTGTCTGCAGCAGAATTCTAGCGGCCGGATGTTCTGGTCAATAGTTTTCTGTGGTTTCTCTGATCAATATCAGGCGAATACCGGAGCAGTACTCTAACAAACGGGTCACGGACCTCGTACGATCTGTCCTTCCTCTCCCTTGCCCTATTCTCTTCTCTTACTTCTCTTACACATGCAGCACTGTACCACATATGCCGGGAGGCCGGTCGGGAGCTTGTCCCAGCTGGGGCGGTGCCCCGCTGGTGGGATACACCTGCTTAGGAAGAACTCCGCTAGACGACAATAGGTCGCGCCAGCCAGCGGGGGAAGACCACCGCCACCTCCTGAAAAAAGCATGCACCACACTTACGAGACTAAGGACCTTAGCAGTTGACGCGCTTTGAATCACTAATCAATCAATCAATCAATCAATCAATTCGAGCAGCGGCTTCGCGATTCCGGGTGAGAGCAACTCGTTAGCAAGAATCTCGAGAACGGAGATAAATGGCAATGCTCGTTTGAATGATTGATTGATAGATTAGTGATTCGGGCGCGTCAACTGCTAAGGTCATTAGTCCTGTAAATGTAGGGCATTGTTTCCCTGGATGGTGAGCGCTGGATGGTGAGATCCGATGCCGACCCACCGATGGCGTGTTTTTCCTCAATGAGGTATTTCCCGTCAGAGGGGCACCGTCCCAGCCGGGACAAGTTCATTGCTCCCGACCGGCCTCCAAACATACGTAGTAGTGTAGTTCATGTAAGAGTGAGTCTAAGTAAGGTAGGAAAATAGGAAAAGGATAAGCAGTAAAGATCGTGCGCGGTGCGTGGGGCGTTTGTTAGGGTTCTGGGCTGACTTTCGCCTGTCAAAAGAAACCTCGGAAAACTACCAATCCAAGCAGCCAGCCGCTGAAATTCTCCTCGAGACAGCCATTGAATTCGACCTAGTGGTCTATCTATTATGGGAGGGAATTATGAAAGGGGATTAGGGGTGTCAGGAGAGATACAAGTCAAACTGAGTGAATTTAAAATCTACTTATTAAGTAAATAAATAAATCTGAATAACTAAAATGAGATAAAAATAAAACCTTATATGTACCAAGGATATTAATTGGTTCTAACCTCGGGCCAAAAGCTCTGTATATTTTTGTCACCCCACGACCATTACAACTCTTATAACGCCCTTGCTGAACAAATATTATTTAGACATCCTCTAGTAAAAGCAGGTACTTTAAAGCTGCGTTTACACTATGCATCTCTTTGTTCAATTTTGCATCAGCACGTGCAATGACACATGCAAGCGTTTCAGTCAGGCTTTTCTCGGAAAGAAAGGATGCATGCAATGGCAGACGGGTTTTCGCAGGTCACGCGAATCTCGTCTGTCTCGACCGTGTGCTTTCTCCAAAGAGCAAATAGTATGCACTCTTCAAAACAATCAGCTGCATCTCTAGTCCAGTTTCGGCCTAATTTAGTTGACTGCGTCCCAGCTCTGCATTTGAGTATATATTGACGACTTGTAGAAACGAATGGTACAGTCTTTACTATAGTAGTGTTTCCAGAAATTAGTATAACGCGTGATTTGATGAAGACTGCTGAAGATGAGGTTATGTTTCTTGACGAGAATTGTATTGGATTACTGTCTGTATTTACTAAATGTACCTCTTGCCTTCGTGTGATTTTTTGGCAACAGTTATAGTTTTGAATCGCGCGACCGTTGACATTTGTACCTCACTTCATTGAATGTGATCTGTTTTCTGCAACGGTTGCCAGGGTGCTTGACGTGCGTCAGAGTTCGGTCGCGAGTTACGAGGCATGCGGAGGAGGAGAAACAAGTGCGAATCACACTAATAAACAGCCGCTCTAATATGCTTAAAGGTCGTCAGTGATATTTCCTCTCGGATGAGTCTAAGACGAATATACGCATCATTACATCTTATGCCAGAATGAAACTGGTAGACGATATTCATTTTAAGTTTCTAAAATTTAGATAGTGGTGCTTATACTTTTTCGCTCATTTCTTAACTATTGTAATTTTCAAAAATTCCGAGAGTTCAACGAAAATTATAACTGTCATTTTTAAGAGCTCTTTGCTTCATCCGAGGAAAAAATTAAAGAAAACGGAGCACTTTTTGAAATTGCCTCAAATTGTCTTTATTTCAAGCAAACATTATGTGAATACTACTCATATATTCGAACAAAATGTAAAAATGTTCATTCCTTGTTTAAATTCTGTCGTTGAAGAATAGATTTTATTCAGGAAAAGTATTAATCTTCAATTTTGTACTTTCAGGAATGTTGAACTTTATGTTCGAACTTTCAGCAATTTTAACGGAAATGAGATCTGAGAAATTTTGTAATCTTTATGTTCTCTATAGAGAGAAGAAGTTTTAATCAAAAAATTGGAACAGTTTTTAAAAATATTTTGAAAATGTTAAAGATTCATGTAAAGTAATAATCAAAATATCCGTTTGAAACTCACAGAACCTTGAGACGTAGGCTTGAAGCCTTTTAGATTTAGGTCTTGGCATTGACCACAGCCGGACAGACGTTTCATCATCAACAATTTTTCGCTATCAAGGTCACACAAAATGTGAATTCTTACTCAACGAGGTAGCGGGTGTAATTTACTACACATTCATGCACTGTTTCGGTATTAGGGTTCCACAATGGATTTTAGGTTCAAATAGGGAGTTTTTCTGTCGAAAATTGACATTTTTTGCCGCATTTCAATACTTTCTTTACACTAAAGTAGTATGCGATAAAGTAAAAAGTTGTAATTTACGTAAGAAGTAGAGAAAGTTAGCCAATGGCGTACAATTGAAATGTTCACTTGACTTCTGAGGCGATGATAGGAAAAGAGTCCGGCAAAGCACATTGCCTCTGAGTGCTTAATACCGTGCGAAAGTAGCCAATTGCGAATGAGGCACGTTGAATGAGGTTGTTGTGCACGATGGCATTTTCTGTCAAAATGTTTTATGAAACGTAGTACATTTTATAAAATTTAGTTTCCACATGGTGAAGTTGAGAGTTTTATAAAATAGGACATACCCTATTTTCATCAAATACGCAACTACCATTCAGCATACGCGCATGCCGTCGAGAGCAACGCTAGTAATGAGAGAATCGCGGAGGTTATGTTGGTTTCCTAGAAAGAGGATATGCAATCGAGAATCTAAATGGCAATATTTGTTGCTTGTAAGCGGTTGAAAGTTTTTTAGACAGCTTTACTGGATTTGATTTTATTTTCATTCAGGTATACAAATCGCGTAAAGCCAGTAGTAGCTGATGCGGTGAGACGAAAGTTTTTTTTCTTGTTGCATTCACATATTCATCTGATCTCCTGAATATCGTCTCACTTTCAGCAAGAGGGCTGAAAATTGAACTTTTAGCACAAAACCCCTTTAACCCCTTTTACTAGTGCCTGTCTAAATATATCGTTTTAAAAAAACCTGTGTAAAGCTAGGCAAAAGACAAACAAAACTAATGGTGCTAAAACAGCTCGTACTCCCCCGCCCGTATTTTCACGCAAAGTTACGCCCAAAGTTCTAATTGATTGATTATTTGATTGATCGGTGTTTCCGGGCACGTCAACTGCTTTGGTCATTAGTCCCGTTAATGTAGTGTATGTTTTTTCTACGGACATGGCGGTGATCTTCCCCCGCCGGATGCCGACCTACCGTCGGCTAGTGGGGTTTCCCCTAACCAGGACTCTCCCACCAGCGGGGCACCGCCCCAGCCGAGAGATGCTCTAAGCTCCCGACCGAAATCCCGGAATATGTGGTAGTGTGGTGCATGTTAGTGTAAGTGTGTGTGTAAGGGGAGAGGAGAGGACAAGGAAGAGGAAGGACAGATCGCGCGCGGTCCGTGGCCCGTTTGTTAGGGTACTGCTCCGGCATTCGCCTGGTGTTGATCGGAGAAACCACGGAAAACTACCGATCAGAGCAGCCGGCCGCTAGAATTCTCCTCCAGACAGCGACTGAATTCGACCTAGCTGAAAAGCTAATGTCGAAAATCCTGCCGCCGTCAGGACTCGAACCAAAAGTTCTAAAATGTATGAAAAATTATACATGAACTTACTTCAAAATCTATCTTTAAGGAACAGATTTCATTACGGGAAAATACCTTTATTATTTTAGTTGTAGGAAGACGTCAACAAATGTTGAACTTTTGCAATTGTTGAAAAACTAGTGCTTTCAATGAACATAAGACCTGCACCATTCTCATAAAAGGTCTTCACAACAAAATTTAATCAAAAACAATTGAGCCTTTTTTTTTTAATTTTGAAAATATCCCAGAGGATTCATGTATAGTATCCCCCCAGCCAAAAAAAATTAAATATTGATTTCAAGTTCAAGAGACCGCGACAAAAGGCAGATCGGCTGGGGAATATCAATTTGGCAGAAAATCGGCTGAAGGGTTTAGCCGCTATCGTTGTTGGCGGACGGGACAGCAGACGTTTTGCCGTCAATCGACATTTCGGTATCAAGGACCCACAAAACATGGATTCTGGCTACACCATGTGTTAGTTTTCTTTTTAATAAGTTTTTCTGTAGAAAAAGTTTTTTTCGCGCAGCATTACATAAGTGTCTCTCTACTCCGTGGCGAGACAGTAAAAGGAATGTGCCTCACCGATGGTGGAGACGACGGTGATGACGAAGAAGAAGGAGTTGTAGAAGGTCCAGAGCTCCGGCTCCAGGTCCTCCATGTCCGAGGGCTCCGTGCTGAGCGGCCGCCCGCAGTAGCGCGCCACCTCCTCCAGCAGCTCCGATTCGTTGCTGCCGTAGTACGCGCGCACCAGCTCTGCACACGATACAATAATAATAATAATAATAATAATAATAATAATAATAATAATAATATTAACGTTAACATTAACGGTAGCGGTAGCTGTAACGGTAACGGAAACGGTAACGGTAACGGTAACTGTAACGGTAACGGTAACGATAACGGTAACGGTAACTGTAACGGTAACGATAACGATAACGGTAACGGTAACGGTAACGGTAATAGCAGTTTGAGTAAAGTGGCTCAGTGTGTAGCGCACTGACTTCGCAGGCGGGAGGTCCGGGTTCAATCCGGTCATCCAGACTGGGATTTTTGTGGTTTCCCTCAGTCATACAAGACGAATGATGGGATGGAAGAAACAGACCACGATCACCACTGTCATCATCATCCTATCACCTCATAAGTAGTCCTGCGTAGGCGTGGTCCATATAATGTCACACCTTACTCTCTGCAGGATAGAATATGACTGGGCCACAGAAGGGAATAATTGTAGCGTGGTCAGGAATGGCCGATACTAGATAATAATAATATATTAATATTAATAATCCTTGTACTGGTCCCCATGGTTTAGGCGGTTGCGACAGCCGTGGTCTACGTCGAGGAGGCTGCAGGATTCAATCCTGCGTAGGCATGGACGTATTTGTGATCATCCCTTCATCCCTTATTATCATCCTACCACCTCATAGTCTACAATTCAAGGCTAACAACCATGTCTGAAACAATGGATACAGCTGCGAAGGCTGTACCTCATAACGAGAAAAAAAACACGTTTATCTCTTCGGGATAAACATTATTGAGCCTCAGAGAGTAACATGTAGCGTGGGCAAAGATGGCCGATATTCGCCTTAAATAATAATAATAATAATAATAATAATAATAATAATAATAATAATACAACGGTGATGTATCCCTGAAAACGATGGTCCTGTTGATGGCTTATCTCTACCCAATGAAACTTCCGTCAGTGGTGAAAATTCCTTCAGCTATGAATTTCATGATATAGTTTCGATGCGAAATCTCCATGTGAGCGAGACAGAACGAGTTTGACTATTTCCATTCAAATCTCGTGTGCCGTTGAGGAGAATATGAAAATGCTAAAGCTAAGAGAGTGATAAAGACAGCAAATTCTGTCTTCAAATAGGTGGTACAAACCCCAGGTTGACATCTAGCCATTACTGGAATCAATCACCTTGTGTATGCAATTGGATATCTAGTATCTCACATAATTTTGGGGCCAGCCAAGAACATCGATGGCCGGCAGCCAGGCAGAGTAAAGAGCTCCTTATCCCATGGATGAAAGGAATTATGAAACGGATAGACCACACTCGGCATGAAATATTACCCTTAACAGAGGCATCTTCTAAACTAACACAGACTAACAAATCTGAAAAAAACCTACACCGTGTTTGAAAAAAAATACAAAATTCAAAAGAACACAAGGCTTAGAAGCTAAAAGAGAATATCCAAGCATGGGCTCGACAAACGTAGAGTAGATTTCTGTGTACAGGATCGATTGTTTGAAACAGTTGAAAAACAATTCTATCGCAATCTGACTCAAAAATCTAGTGCACTGCTGACCCTTCTGCAAATTATAATGTCCAAAACGTTTGGGCAAGAATCTGAGAAGAAAACAGATCCTACAACAAAGACGCATCTTGGCTCCGATCTGAAGTTGATGCTGCCGATGAACCTGTGAACGTGTGCCGATAAACAGTTGAACATGTTCATGAAATCTCACAAGAGGGACTCATACAACCAATTAAGAACATGGAAAACTGAAAATCCCCTGGGATTGATAAGATCCAGATTTATTGTATAAAGAAATTAACAGCATTACATTTTCATTAAGCAAAAGCTGTTAAAAAAATTAGAAAACTCGAAGCCACTCCAGAAATGGCTCACACGCCGCATTACATACCTGCTGTTAATGAAACTAATATTAATCATAATAGAAACATTTCTAATAATAAGAGTAATAATAATTTTCAAATAATTTTTAAAGTTATTCCAAAAAGTGATTTTAAGTTATTAGTTACTTAAATATTAATCAATTTCGTAAAATTAAAGTATAGCACTCAACGCCAGTCAGTATCTTACAATTCCAGGATATTTGATAAGACTTGAATCTTTATTGATTTAAATCACTGGACATCCGTTTTATTGATAATATCATATTATAAAGAGATAACTTAAACATTCTTTGAAAAACAGCACAATTTGTCTCTAGGTTATCAGATGAGTTCAAAGGGGAGCCAGCAACTGTTAGATCCAATACAGATGGAGAACATTTTCAAAGAAAGTTTAAGTATACTTTACGCAATGTCGGATCCATGTATCGGGTGGAACATTTAAAATGAATCATAGAAATAAACCGAAAAATTCTTTTCGTACGCGCACGCGCCTCCCCCCCCCCCCACACATTTGGACTAAAATATGAATATTTATGATACACAAATACATCTGAGTTGCCCGTCTCTGCCCGCCTCTTGCCCCTATTTTTGCCCATCAGTCTATCCAAATGTCTGGATGCCGTTCTGTAAGACCGTTAACATTTCCGTCTACTATCTCTCTGTCCATCTGCTTATTCGTCTATCTCGTAGTATATCCCTCCACAAAAAACACTAACCTCTTCAATTATATTTTAGGTAGCTCATAATACACTTTGAGGATATTTCAATTAAAAGGGGCAAAAAGTTTGACTGATTGGAATTAGTGATTAACTAATTTTGTTTCCGGGCGCGTCAACAATTGCAGTCATAAGTCCCGCAAGTGTAGTGATTATGATATTTTGAAAGGTGGCCCTAACAAACGGGCCACGGACCGCGTGCGATCTTTCCTTCCTCTTCCTTGTTCTATCCTCACCCCTTATACACACATGCCGGGAGACCGGTCGGGAACTTAGAGCGTGTCCCGGCTGGGGCGGTGCCCCGCTGGTGGGAGATACCTGGTTGAGGAAAACCACGCCAGTCGAAGGTAGGTCAGCGCCGGATCTCGCCATCCAGTGGGGGAAGATCTCCGCCACCTCACGATGAAAAAACATGTACTGCACTTACGGGACTAATGACCTTAGTAGATGACGCGCCCGGAATCTCAATCTATCAATCAATTAAAAGGTGGCCGAGTTCCTCCCACGGTGAAACACAATATTCGGTGTCGACGGAAGAAGCTCTAAGCTCCCGACATGTGTTGTACTATAGTGCATGCGAGTGTAAATGTAAGTAAGGTATGAGGATAGGACACGGAAGAGGAAGGAAAGATCTCGCGCGGACCATGGCCCGTTTGTTAGGATACTGCTCCGGCATTCGCCTGATTTTGATTGAAGACAACTCAGAAAATACCGATCAGAGCAGCCGGTCGCTAGAATTCTTCAGAATAACCAGCTAACTCTTTTGAATGATTAGTGACTGAATTGGACCGAACTGAAATTGGTGATTAGCAGTATAATAGTTAGTATGATCTCTCTTACATTATAAGGATGAGAAAGGAAATTGAAATTGTTGGTAAAGTTCTTTGCATTTTCGACATAAACCATATTATTAACATAACATTTTTTCGTAGACATTTCACATTCACTTATTACTAATATTTTATGATTAATTTTAATATTTTTACTTTCATGTTTTTGTTAATTTCATAAATAAAGCTATTGTTTGTGTAACAGATGATTTAGATATCGCAAAGTGCTTTTCGCAATTTTTATTGAGAAATTCGAGTGGGCGATAACTCATTTTATCCTGGAAGAAATTGTAACGCATAATCACGTGTGAACTAGTTTTCTTATCGCGTGAATTGCTTGTGGTAGCAATTGCATTGACTCAAGTATCTGCGAGTGACCTGGGATGCAGTGGATACCGAAAAATGAGGGCAACAAATGTTCACACCCACTTAATCATCAAGAAGGGGATCCATGTAGAAGATATTACCAGGCGATAAGCGTGGGGTGACGAGTTCAAGGCTACGACCAAGTGAAAGGTTATCCCCGGTCGAATTTCCTCTTCCAAACACTATAGTTGAAATTGTGTAATTCAGAAGAAAAAAATCGTTTTGTAAGGCTCTAACCGGATAAGGGGGGTTAGTTTGCAATTCGACTCAGATTTTTCCCGTATGTTTGGATGTAGAAAATATTATTATTTTCAAAATATGAAGCACAAATATCCAAGTGGTAGGTACTTACAGCGAAAAAACAGTTTTTCGTGTTTAAATCAAGAAAATAATCATTCTATGGCATTTATTTAATTGATTTGCAAAGTCAAATAATAAATGAAGCACTCAGTGACAGAATCGAAGTGCCGAGCCTGCGCCGCTAGCCGAATGCGTTTATTACGCTCCGTGAAGTCACGAGGGTTAAGCAAATTCAAGACTCGCGGGTTTTTGGTTGGGTGACCGACCAGGAACCCCGGGATCTAACGGCGTCGAGCCCCTGGCCGAAGGGATAAAAGGCACTGACTGCGACGTGACGAGACTTGACTAGTATAGTAATTACTTAGTAACGGAGGATTACTCGAAAGAATGCGCTCAACGCCCAACAAGGGGTAAAACGACGCGTTGCGTCAACAACGACGCAACAAATTAAAAAAAAAAAAAAAAAAAAAGAGAGAGCACTCACGCAGGATGTGGTCGCGCTCGTGCAGTTCGTCGGCGCGGCGGCGCTGCTCGAGCGGCGACTCGATGCTGTAGAAGACGCCGGCGCCCAGCAGCAGGTAGGCCGTGAACACCAGCAGCAGCGCCACCCACTGCTTCTTGGACATCATCTTGGCGGCGGCCACGGCGACGTCGGCTCAGCTCAGGTCATGGCGCCGCGCGCGCTGGACCTGCGCCAACACACAATGCACAATGTAATCACGCTCTGGAGCATGCAAGTCTTGACATATACTATTTAATAGTATGTATTATATGATTATTATATTATATCATTATACATTCGAAATACATAAATAAATCAACGAAAATTAAATAAAAGCTGTGTTTCGAAGACGGCTAAGTAAAAAAAATCTTCCTTGAAGATATTAAATTGATTGATTTTTTCGTGTTTCCGGGCGCGTCATTAGTCCCGTTAGTGTAGTGCGTGTTTTTTCTCGGGAGAAGATGGTGATCTTCTCCCGCTGGTTGGCGAGATCCGGCACCGCCCTACCGTCGGCTAGTGGGGTTTCCCCCTAACCAGGACTCTCCCACCAGCGGGGCACCGTCCCAGCCGGGACAAGCTCTAAGCTCCCCACCGGTCTCCCGGAATATGTGGTAGTGTGGTACATGTTAGTGCAAGTGTGTGTGTAAGGGGAGAGGATAGAACAAGGAAGAGGAAGGAGAGATCGCGCGCGGTCCGTGGCCCGTTTGGTAGGGTACTGCTCCGGCATTCGCCTGGTGTTGATCGGAGAAACCACGGAAAACTACCGATCAGAGCAGCCGGCCGCAAGGATTCTCCTCCAGACAGCGACTGAATTCGACCTAGCTGAATAGCTTGTGTCGAAAATCCTGCCGCCATCAGGACTCGAACCTAGGACCTCCCGGACAGAAGCGCTGCAGTGACATCAGTTGATACACTGAGCTACCGCTACCGGTTGAAGTTATTAAAGAATAACAATAATAACAGCAATGATAATAATGATAATAATAATTATTGTGTATTTTTCTGACAAAACCTTTTTGATTAAATATTTGTATTATAGTTTCTATTTCAAACGCGACCAAATTCATCCTGCTAGTTTTCATAATTGGTACGTAAAACTCCTTGTTTTCAAAACTGACTAATTTTATTACTTTAGTTTGAGAACTAGGTAAGTCCATTATTATTGGGTTCAAAAGCGGCAATGTCCACTTCCTAAGGTACAAAAGCGGCTACGTGAAAACTTTTTAATTATTTTTTAGATGAAATATTGTAAAATAGCAAATTGTTACGTATATCAAATGTTATTACCATAAACAATGAATAACACTAAGTACCAGTATTTTTGCAATTTTTAAATATGGAAAAGGTTACTCGTATTTTCACGAAATCGAAAATAAATTAACTTGGCTGGTTCAGTGAAAAACTCATCCAGTCAACAGCCGGTTATCCGTCTTGACGGGCCGCATATTCCACCTACACTAGACACCAACAAATGAGCGGGCTCCTCTGAACGGGGGTCAGCAGAACGCAAGGCCCTCGGCGGCAACACACACGAGAGACAAGGGTCAAACAATCATGCCCAACGTGAGACTCGAACCCGCGACCCTTAAGACCGAAGCGCTGAATCTGTACCACGCCCTTAGCTACCTCGGACGTCCAGGCGGGCGGTAATATATTTGATTTATTGCATAAAAACAGTTTAAAAAAGTGCATATAACGTATCGGGAAGAAGTATAATCTGCGCAAGTTTTCTTGAGCTTCAGAATCTCTACTTCATTATTTTATTTTACATAGTAAATGATGAATACAAGAAGCAACAAAGCGTTGTTCAAAACATTTGAAAACTAGACATTTTCGTTTCCTAGTAACACGCGCGAAATACTAGTTTGCATCTGCAAAGAAACTTCAGGATTGATTTGATTGTAGTTTTAATAAAATAGCAACACACAAATCCTGCTCTATGCTTACCGTAACTAGCAAAAGTACAGCTCAACAAAATGAGTTCATAGTAAAGCTACATTTATGTCCAGAAGGAAAACAAGGGCGATCTCAGTAATTACCCAATGGTTAAGGGAAACTGGACCAAACGAGATGGAAAAATTATGTGAAACTCATGAATGGAGGGCCAGTGTTTGGCGAATTAGTGAAGACACAACGAACATCTAAGACAGGAGTGGTGAATACGATAAATTAGGAGCTAAAATTGATCTAGTGGTGTGAATTATGAAGAAAAGACCGTGAGTAGCGGATCCAAAAAGTCTTCCGGAGGAAGGGTACACATTTTCACCCCGGGTTATCTCAGAGCCAGTATTTCTGATGCCTTTGCAGTGACTGCAGTGACCTCGAGGTCCTAGGGAACCCACCGAGGAGGATTTTTTATTTTAGCTATGCAGCTAGTTCACATTCAGTCTCTGTCTGAAGAAGAATTCTAGCGGTCGGCTGCTTTGATTGTTTTCAATAATTTCTACGAGTTTAATAAATTAATCAATGAGAGCATGGATACATTATTAATGAATGAAAATTGTTTAATTAATGGCATAACAATAAATGAGAGAGTATATGCCCAAAAAAAAAAAAATTTAAATGCAGTTGTTTGAGACTAAGATTGCACGGGTCGAGAAAAAGTCTGATGTTGAAATAATGTAGGGGCAAGACACTTAAAACAGAATGAACAAACATTGAATTAGTAAAGAAATAGTGATAACATGAAAAGACGAATGATTTAATGAACATACGAGAAGCAATAATGAACAAATTAATGCCAGACAATACTCATAAGTGAAAACGCAGTGATTGTTGAAAATAAATCTCAAGGCAGAAAAATGAACAAAACTTGTATCATGAACGAACTAACCTTAATATACGATTCTGCAGACGGTAACGCTTTTTCCATAGTATATTCATTACGTTATATAACTTTGCGTCACGCAACCAAACCATGCTGCTATGGAGGCACCAACTATACAAATGAAATCATGAACAATCCATTAAGGAAGTGAAAAACAATTTATCACATGCCTAGAAATTCAAAACTATGAAATGCTTCTTGCAAACGAGTTCTTGATGTACTGGTGTTGACAACCTGTTTGAGAATTTAAATGGATTCAAGATAACCCTTTTTGTGGTGCTGATATCTGAAATAATGACTATCACATGGAAACCCACGTGATGTACAAAATCTTCCACAACATGCTCAGCTCCGAATGGCACGATGCAGATAGTTGATCACTATCTTATTTGGTAATATTTGAATGATCAAGCAGTTAATATGTATTAAGGAAAATTAATTGAATTGTTTTCGTGGAAGATGCGCCTATGTCTTAGGGGCTTCATGTAAAGTACCCTCCAAAATTAAATATATCGGTTAAAATTCAAGGAATCGATTGGGAAATATCAATTTTGGAGAAAATCGACTGAACGGTTTAGCGTCTAGCGTTGTTCGCAGACGGACAGACGTATTGCAATCATTGGATTTTTTGGTATCAAGGACCCACAAAACATGGATTCTGGGCACACCCCGTGTTAGAGGATTTCCTCCCTAATATTAGCAACTAGATTTATCCACTTTTGCATTTCCACGGCACTGTAATAAGAGTTTTTCTGCAGAAAATTTACCGTTTTCCGCGCATCACAATTTTCTGTCTATTCCGTAGCGAGAAAGTAAAAATACGAATTTTGAGCTAATGCACTTTCTAGAATAACAGATTGCATAATAACTTCCAGCAACAACAGCAGCATATTGTCTCGTACAGTATTCTACCAACAATTGGCAGAAGTGTTCATGCAAGAATGATACAGTTCATTACAAGGTGAAACTTCAAACTCGTTTACCTCAAAACGATTTTTCTAGGTGCACGAACGATATCCCCGATGCACAATATACCGAACACTGTTACCTCATGTGTCATACACTAGTTTTAGACAGCCTTACACTCTTTTTATTTTTATTCAAGCATACAAAGAACTTCATAATACATTAAGATCAGTAGTAGCTGGTACGGTGAAACGAAAGTTTCGTTTGTTGATTCACAGACTTATCTGAATAATTGGGCATCGTCTCACTTTTAATGCTAAAAATTGAACTTTTAGCATGCTCTACATGCTCTGAAAGAGCGGCTTTTACTAGCGGATGTCTAAATACTGCGTTTGTCTGAAGAAACATTGAGAAAGAGGCGATAAAAAAGAATGGCACCACACTCATGGAGTCAGGCCTAGCCAAATTCAATTAAATTGAATTGAACCTTGGGGTTAGGTAGATTCATCACAGATTTAAACAAACAATGTACTCTCTCTAGAGCTCTGATATCAAGGTTGTTGCCAGCAGTGGCTCTGAGTGGCAGAATGCGATCTCCGCTCAACGCAGGTGGCTTCTCACCGCAAGAGAGGGGTAGCGGACGCAGCTTGTGAGACGCAACACGTGAGAGACTGAGAAGAGTCGTTTCTCACCTTCATCTCAAAATGTGAAAAACATTTAAAATATTTGTATTTTACAAAGGAAATAAAAAACAAGGATGGGAAACAAACGAGCTACGTACATGACGTAGGAATTACTTCTCATGCCTAAAACAAATAAATACATAAATAAACGATGGACATGTAAACCAGAGGGTGATAAAATATCGCCACAATAAATTATGTAAATTGTAACGGATTTTGTGTAGGTTAATCAAAAGTTAAATACATAATAAGAATAAACAATGTATTTAGAGAAGTAATGAACAATGCCAATTAAATGGAAGATTATGTAACAAGTGAAAGATATGGAGCGCAGGCGAATAAAGAAGGAACACTTTTGATGATGAACTGCAGATGAAGATAATTGAAGGCGACTGTTGTGTTGTTCAATAGATCGCTCTTTTAGAGTGGAGGGCAGACGTGTTATAAACGCCAGAGAATTTTTGTAATTTAAGGTCGGAATTACTTTCGAATATTATAATTTTGAGTTGGAACAGTTGTAAAATAATTTGAAAGTAACTGGTAATCAAAATTAAGACGTTTAATTCAGAATTAGAATACCGAGAGCGCCGTAAGAGCGAATATGTTTTGGAGAAGAAGATGTCATGGCGATGATGATAAACAAGGCAATGTGGTGGTGAATTTGTTCGCAGAAGGAAAAGGTCAAGCCTGAAGTAGCAGCCACAGCTGACAAGGAAACTTGCAAGACTTTATAATAAATGTGTAGGAAGTCCAAGTTGAGCTTAGAGTAAAATGTTGAAACTGATCAGTAAAGTATTAAATAGCTTTACGAATAATAAACAAAGCGAATTAAAACATGAATAAACTGTTGACAGTATGAATGAGAGTAATATTAAATGATGATTAATTTGTAAAATTATGTAATGTTTCAGTGTTTTGATTTGAATTTTCGTATTTATTTTCCAGGATATCTTTGCAAGTTGTTTGCATAAATGATTTAAAAATCAAGGTATCGCGGACGAGTTCTTTTGTTGTGCTGTTAATAGGAAATGAATTGATGAAAATATGTCAATAAATGATTACGCACATAACCAGTCGTTATCGTGGTTTATGAATCAAACCGAAGTAACCACATTATTTTCGTAGAAATTTAGAACCATGATATTTCCTAAAACAACGATAAGAAATGCACATCCTGAGTTCTAGTAGTTTATACTTTCTATTGCCTCGCCATTATTCATTTTCTTAGACTACTTATATTCAAAAGAGAATTCTTAATATAATGGGAGAGAAAGCTAGGTATGCGGCATGATAAGTTTAAATATTAATACTAATATATTACTGAAGGGTAGTTTATTAGGTCTCAATACTGTAGGCAGTATTGAGGCAAGTACGATTCTTCTTATTATGCATATTTACGATTTTACTAGTATATTTCTGTGCACATCTTCTTTTCTAAATACTATTTCACGTAATTTATAAACCCACGGTAGTAGCAGATTTGACCGTTCGCCTCAAACCACATTTTCATATTGTTCCTGTGTTTTATATATCAGCGGTTTTACGTGCGCGAATACTAAATGTCTTAATAATTTAGGTCTATCAACAATAAAATACAAACTTATCTTTCTTTTTGGCGACAAAAGATTAAATAATCAATTTCAAAAAATTTTTGTACGCAATATATTGTACCACACGTGCTTACAACATGAAAAAGAATCGTGGAGAGAGTTTCAAGAATTATTGTGTTAGAGAAATGATATCTAATATCTTTACGATCAAGTTTCGATAACTGAACTCTCGGAAGAATACAATGATACCACAGCAGTGGCAAAGGTTCTCTTATCTTCGTTCCTATTAACATTTGTTTCCCTATCTTACGTCAATAACATCGTTCGTGTACCTACTTCAATCGGCGCCGATGAAATCCAACCTCTTTTGCAATATCTGTAAGGACAAAGGTGTATATTGGTCATGTGTTAGCAGCAAAAAGGCTGACTGTAACTTAGTTTAGTGACTGAAAATAAATTAAAAGTAAGAATAAAATGCTGTTATCAAAAAATACATGTTTTTATTACGCTTCTCTATAGTTCAAGAAACTTTCTATTTTCGCGAATTCAAACTATTCCATTTGCTTCAAACTGTTATTACGTAATGTTCCAATCATCACAAACTAATTGTAAAACTTTTAACCCCCAAATATTACAAGAACCATAGGAAAACATTGTTGCAGCCCATACTCTTTCGTATTATATGTAAAGCTTACGCAAAGTAAAGTGATAATTGATTCCGTGATTTCATATTTTTTAATAGATTGCATTAAAAATAAATCTCTAAATTCAACAATAACGTAAATTCAACGTAACGAATATTTAACTTTTGCCATTTTAGCAATGTCAGAGATTATAATGAAAATAGGAATCTAACTATATTTATGAGCGCACCGACATCTATTCAAGTAAAAAATACAAAAATAACAAAAGGCAAGTTTTTAGGACATTCAGAAATTCCTTGACTGAAAATGCGTGGCTTCTTGTATCCAACCATCAAAATTGAAAATAACCGTTTCATAATTTCAGGGCCTTGAATTTCTTGGCCTGATCAAACTAAGAATATCCATTTGAGGTAAAATATTGTGTACATTTTAGGCTCTATTATTGTTCAAAGACAGAAACGGACAGAGGTATGGTAAGGAAAAGATTTTTAAAAGAAATTTTTTTTTCGGTATTAGTGACCCCAATAAAGTGTGAAATGCAGCTGTAGGCTTCCACGAATAGCGTCTTGCAAGTAGCTATTCTCAGCTCAGCCCTCAGAAAAATGTCTATTTGTCAAATGTTGCTAATCACGTGCTTTTTTAGTTATTATTATTATTATTATTATTATTATTATTATTATTATTATTTCATAATTCTTGTTTATTTTATCTTTTTAATTTTTTTCATCTTTCAACTCCTTAAATTTAAAATGTTGAGAGTGGATTCTGGACCTCAAGAAAACGTGCGCAGTTCTTCCCCATCCCTCACATTCATTTTTTACTGTCCTTTACCTAAATAAATCAAATCAAATATTTGCAAATATTATAAACTTGCTTAGTGTGGCCTCTCCAGCGACTATTTTAATTTAAAAATTTTTATTCGTGCTAGGTAAGTTTATAATGAAAATAAATGTTAAAGAAAATACTGTTGCTTGGCTCGTCTATCCGCAAAGAAAGTTGCAAGGAAAATATGGATTTTTTTTAAATTGGTTATTTAAGGTCGCATCTACATCTTTGGTCATTAGCGACCACTATTGCTGTTAACGGTATGGCAACTATGAGGATGAAACGATATGGTGATGATAAGGGGTGAAAGGACGAACACAAATACAACCATGCCCGAGGCGGGACTCGAACCCGCGACCCTTCGGTCCGAGATTACTACGACACTACTGCCTTAGCGATCTCGGCCATCGGGCAGACGAAAACGTTTTGTTTTGACGACGATTGTTTTGATTTTTTTAAACTTTTTATGTTTTATCATAAAATGAAACTTTTAATTATAGTCAGTCTGTTGATTCATGAATAGTAATTCATAGGATTCACGTCCAGTTCCTTGAAGAACTCGCCCAAGATTAATGTCACCAGATTTGCCGTGAAAAGATAAATCATATGAGCAATTGATTTTCTCTACACGCGCCTTAAAACTTCTAAAAACGTTTTACGAATTCGGAAGAGTGATGGTCAGTGATGGTACCGTGAGTGATGGACAGACACTTATACACACTTATTAGTACAATAGAACAATAAATATAATAGAAACAAAGGGAAGTTTTTTCCGATGTGAAATACTGAAGATAATAAAAGCAGAATAATTTATTATTATTGTTTCATATTTATTAACTTTGGCTTGTATTTTGACAACAACTATTTCTTCCTAGTGTGGCACAGTATATCAGATGGGAAATATTGAAAAAATGGTTAGTTTCTACTAACCATTATAGAAGAACAAGTATAAGAAAAGGTGGAGAAAGGATGGAAGAGGAGGACATAAGAAGAGGAGAAAGAATAGGAAGAGGAGGAGAAAGAATAGGAAGATGAGGAGAAGGAAAAGGAGAAGGAAGAGAAAGAGGAGAAAGAAGAAGGCGACTTTACTGTCAAAACTAAGTTTTAGTTACATCTGTTTGAAACAGGCTATTAAATCGACTCTATCACTAATCCTAACAAGGCAGCGTTATGCACTTCGAAGGATGCATACAGATTATCCACGTCGTTGACACTTGGACAGGTGGTTGAAAGATATAAACAATCTCACACTCGGTAATCTGAGTAATGCGAGGTGATAATATGTAACTAGATTATTCCAGTTATTACTTATCTGCCTGAAATAAGAGCTTTCATCTCTTGTCAAATTGGATGTGATCCTATCAATTAAACGAATTACGATGGCTTGTGGTTTATCTTCGCTCGCTGTCTCGTTTAATAAAGAGTTATCGATCATTCTTTTCCGGGTTCTCTCGTTGTTTGTGGTTTTGGGAAGCAGTTTGGACTAAATCCATTCCAAACTTTAAGGTATCTACGACTCTAACAGCAAGTTTAACTTGACTATCACAATTCATGTTTTCAGTAAAATGTTTAAGATAAATCACTATTGTACCTTTATTCGCACAAACACACGTTTAAATTGGATATTTTAAAATGTCAAGCTGGACCCGCATTGTAGTCATTCCAGGGTAACGTAGTACATTCCATTTGCACAAAAATGACAATATTTTTAAAATGCTGATTCATTGATTGCTATTGTTAATTTAAAATGCGTGCAGAAATTGAAAGAAAACTATGCAGTTCCTGGACATGTGAGAAGTGGCCGTGGCTTTGTGATAACCCAAGAACTCGGGATCTAGTGGTGCTGTTACAGCACGTACGATCGCACCCCCAGTATGAAGCAAAATTACGCGAAAAATACTCAAATTTTCGAAAAATTGTATATGAACTTATTTCAAAAACTATCTTTAAGGAACAGATTTTGTTAAGATAAAAATATCTATCTTTATAATTGTAGTTATAGGAAGATGCCGAGAACCTTTTGAATTTTGGCAATTACCGAAAAATCAGATTTTTCATCGCAAATAAGACCTACACCATTCCTTTAAATTTCTCAAAAACGATGGAGCCTTTTGTTTGAAAGTTTTGAAAATATACCAGGGTATTCATGTATTGTACTCCCCCCTCAATTAAAATATCGGTCTCAAATTCAAGGAGTCGCGACATTAGCCAGATCGATTGGGGATAATCAAACTGAAATATCGGTTTGGCCGCTAGCGTTGTTCAAAGACGAACGGACGGGCGGGCGGACGGACGGACGGACGAACGTAATGCCGTCAATCGAGTTTTCGGTACCAAGAATCCACAAAACATGGATTCTGGGTACACCATGTGATAGAGTTTTTTTTCTAAATTCATTACTAACTGGATTTATCCACTTTATTGTTATCTGGGCCCTGTATGAAGAGTTTTTTGCCGAAAATTCGCCGCTTTTTCGCACAGCATTACATAATTTTGTCTTTACTGCGTAACCGGTAGCGAGAAAGTAAAAACATAGAAACATTTTAATGACTAATTTTGAATACATGCATACATACACAGAAAAGATGAAGCCCATGAGATATAAAATGGTTTTGTTAGATGCCTAGGATGACCGGAAAATACAAAAACAATAAAACAGTTTCGATTTCTAATAAATGAATGCCAACATTTGATAAGCATTCTTTCTGAAATTTCTCCAACGTGATATTACGAGTAAATTCTCATACTCAATGTGCCACTGCTTTCAATATAACTGACTTTATGCGACGAAGACGGAAACTTATTTTCTTGTTAGCTTTTTCAGAGTAGCCGTGTTTGCTACTTCAGGACCAACATCGAACAGGTGAGTGGAGATATTTTTCTGTATCAAACTGTAGTGGTGAAAGAATGAATCAATTGATTGACTGAATATACATTAATATTACTTTTCTTCCTTTTATGTTATAGACAATCGAAGAAATTGTTAAAATTATTTCATATGTTTAAAATGTACTTACGCAACCTTTGAAAAAATTCCAAAATTGCTGACCTAAAATATGTCTCCATTCAGTTATAAATGCAAAAAGGACCTTGTATTTAATACCCTGTATTTAATCTATGATATGTGAATGTTAACCAATTTCCAATGATGAGTTTTTTTGATGAGTGGTTTTCGAAATGTTTTTACATATATTTTAAACACATCTTCATTTTATCAACAGCGCAAATATTGACAGTCTATAATATAAAAGAAGAAGAATATTAAACGAGCATACTCCAATGATTGATTGAACATTGGTTCACTTGCGCACAAAGAAATATCTCCAGTTACCTGCTTGATGATAAATCTCTCTCTGCAACTCGCAAATGATAAATGGAAGACCGACTGCATTTACTTCCTTATAACATTTTTTTAGAGAAATAGTTATAATATTGATAAAGAATAATAGTTGACATCAAATTATCCTCTCTGTCATTTCTGTAAACTTGTTAGTTATGTTACATGTCAGTCTAAGTAATTAAATACTACTACAATCTTCTGAAATTAATACTTTGTTGGGAATGCACTTAAGTGACAACTTGTAGTCAAACACTACGTTGTCGGTTCCGTTTTTGTTTAAACTTTCTTTAAATCTGAAAAAAGGATTGAATCAGAGTGTTAAAAATATTGATTCATTCATTCTTCTACATACTGCGTAAATAAAAAATCAGCATTGTGCCGCCATGAATGAACACTAAGTTTGTAATATATATTTTGTTATTTAAACATTTATCACAAAACAGTACATTATGGCTCGGTTGAACTGGTTTGCTGTTTTTTAGATAAATAAAATACAAAGTGACGTCTAGAATAGCTCATGGGCACTAACTTCCCGTGCTGCGATCCTGGGTTCGAATCCCGGTCGAGGCAAAAATAGGGCCACTCGCTTTTGTTTCGAATCATTTAGCTTTCCTTTAAAAATCGACTAAGTTTCTCTAGCTGTGTGACGTAGGCACCCAGGCGAAGGCGAAGGCAGGCGGAGTTACTATGTTACGGTGAGGCGCTGTAAAACACTAATTTTCTCATAAATATCTTGTTATTTAAACATTAAGCACAAAACCGTACCTACACCCGAGATATTCATCACTTGTCTCTCTTACCCCGTTCCCCCAAGGGTGGGAATTAAACTTAGCCCAGGCATGGGGGACACAGTTAGCTAGCCGGCTATGTCGGATCATCGACCGGGAGCGGTGGCTCAGTGCATCAACTGATGTCACTGCAGTGCCTCTGACCGGGAGGTCCTAGGTTCGGGTCCCGAATTCTCGACACTAGCTTTTCAGCTAGGTCGAATTCAGTCGCTGTCTGGAGGAGAATTCTAGCGGCCGGCTGTTCTGAACGGTAGTTTTCCGTTTCTACAATCAACACCAGGCGAATGCCGGAGCAGTACCCTAACAAACGGGTCACGGACCGCGCGCGATCTTTCCTTCCTCTTCCTTGTCCTATTCTCACCCCTTACACACACCCACACTTACACTAGCATATACTACCCTACCACACATGCCGGGAGACCTGTCGGCTAGAGCTTGTCCTGGATGGGGCGGTGCCCCCCTGGTAGGAGATACCTGGTTTGGGAAATCTCCGTTAGTCGACGGTAGGTTGGCGTCGGATATGGCCATCCAGTGGGGGAAGACCACCGCCACCTCCCGAGCAAAAACCACGCACTACACTTACGGGACTAATGACCATAGTAGTGGACGCGCCCGGAATCACTAACAATCAATCGGATCATCGACCCAAAACAGCAAAAAATACAAAATGCAAATTTTGTTTGCGAAGGCGTTTGTCGCGAGCCGGAGAGCATTGTTTGGGTGGGTGTTTCCGGACGTAAACATTCCCCCACGCCGCCGAGACCTACCGCAGACGCCTCCGCTGCGATGCGCTGGCACAGCCCTGGAGTGGGTGGAGAGAAGGCAGCCGCAGCGAACCGGTGCGAACTGGTACGGCGGCGCGGGACCGCGGAACGGTATATAGGCGGGCGCGAGCCACGTGTCCAAGGCCCCCTGGGCCACTCGAGCCCCGCCGCGCCACGCCCCCTTCGTCGCAATCTCGGCGCGATCGCGTGAGGAGGCGTCCGATAGCGGACTCCAGGGGAGAGGGCGGTGGGGAGAGCGGCGCCAAGCCAAGGTGGCCAGGCCATCATGGCAGTACAAACGGCGATGCTGATTATTTCGAGTTGCCAGGCGCGACAACAGCTACGGTCATTATTCCCGTGAGTGTAGTGCAAGATATCACGGGAGGTGGCGGAAATGGGTCTCATCCCGCTGGATGGTGATATCCGGCCCCGGCCTACACACCAACGTGTGGGGTTTTCCTCACACCAGCGTTTCCACTCCACATTAGACAAGCTCTAAGGTCCCGACATGTGTGATAGTGTGGTACTTGTAAGTGTGTGTGACGGATGAGAATAGAACAAGAGGAAGGAAATATCCGTGATCCGTTTGTTAGAATAGGAATCCGGCATTCGCCTGGTGTTGATCGGAGGAAGCATGGTAAAATACCGATCCTGCCGCTAAAATTCACCTCCAAAGAACAGTAGAGTTCGAACTAGCTACATGCCGGCCAGAGGCACTGCAGTGACATCAGTTGATGCCCTGACTATCTAAACCGATCAAATGGTGATGGTGGCGCCCAGGGAACTCAATAGGCCAATGTGGTGTGATATCTGGAGAGTGAAAAAGATGGCAATCGACTTGGTGACAGCGAATGGTAACAGGATCGCCTGGAGTGCGGTACCAAGCTAGAGCATTGGAGGTAGTGACGGAGACAGAAAAAAAAGCGATGGTATGTTCTAGGGAGCTCATTAGACAATGCAGAGAAAATGGTGACCATTCCAATGGTGAAGGCATCGTCTGGAGAGCCAGGTAAATGGAAATCGAGACAGTGACAGTGCAAGCGGTGACGGCGCCGCCTGGATAAGATGGCAGCGGGGACAGCGCAGAAGCAACGTCTAGTCCAGGGGCCGGCAACCAGAGGCTCAGTAGAATGATACTTGTGGCTCTTGAGTACTTTAATAGTACATGTTGAAAACGGAATTGTAATATTGCAGTTGCCAAAGAAGTGTAATAATCCTGCGCTCATACCAAAATGCACGGCAGATCGCATGCATTTAAACCTTGCTTTAGCAACCCTTAGTCTCCACACTCACCGAAGCACACTCAAAACCACTGCGAATAGAAACAGAAGCGAGGTCACCGGGAGAACAGTCGTGAATTTTCGAATTCAGCATCTTTTAGTAGTGAGCCTTACAATCTTTCTGAAAAATCCCACTATGCAATGCGAGAAATTTCAGCAAAATATTTTTTATTACCACTTCCAATGTGTTGCATGTGCGCACTGTGAAAAATCTTAGGCCTTATTATTGAATACGTTCTCTATCATTGAATTTATACTTTAAGCAAAGCTATACAGCCAACTGAAATTAGGCTTTTGCAATTAGTTTTGTTTTAAGTTACAAAAAACAATTTCCGTTTTTTTTAATAAGTTGACTTATATGTTCTGTTACTACGAAAAATAGGTTTTCATTTCACAATAAATACGTTTCACAGAAGATAACAGTTATATTATTTTTTCTAATATATATTACTGGTGTATGTATTTATATTTTGCTCTTGAAAAAAATAATTAATCACACCGGGGGGTGGGAATGTCTCTTAACTCCAGAAAGGTTGCCGACCTAGTCAAAAGCATGGTGTCGTCCAGGGAAGACAATAGGCGAATGAGAAGGAAGAAGGGGCAGTGCAAGTGGTGATGTCATCGTCTGAAGAACTCAAAAAATGGAAACGGTGACGATGCAAATGGTAATAGTGTCGTCTATTGAGCTCAGTAGGCGAAAGAGGGGACACGATTCCTGTTAAAACTATTTCGAAAATTATACCAAACAGTATATATACATAATATAAAAGAAATTATGACCAAAGAGTATAAGGATTTACCTTCGGGACCAATTCACTTTGCTTTTCTAAATTATACTTTGGGATAGACTCTGAAGACTCCTTATGCTCCACGATACTGTAAACTACACATGGCGAACTCTACATTCCGAACGCTGCTGGTGCAGATTTTTTGGGCCGGCTGCTGTTTTAAGTGTTCCGTGCACTTTAGCGTAGCTTCAAGTGAAGTGTAGCGAAGGGCAGTATACGATCAATGTAGTTCTCCTGTGTATATTCTTTCGCGGTAATGTTTTCGTAGAGATATTTTTGCATAGTCCCTAAACGCCTGGCGCCAGCAACGCCTGCAACAGATCACGAACGATTTCCCCCCATGCAACCACTGTTTATCTAGTGTAGTCTTCCATCTGCATTATATGTATTAATAATTATTTAATTATTATTTGGACTGCAATATTAGAATACTAACATTTCAGTTACCATGCTAATTTAGTATGATTCAAAAGGATTTTGCTGTTGAGACACATGCAATATATTGAATCTGCTTCTCATGCTGTTTTCATGTGTCTTTCTTCCGATGATTTTGGAACTTCATTCTATTCTGCAGAGGAGAGCAATCGTTATTGATTTCTTTCCCCGCTCTATCCCTTTTCTCTTTTTTTAATCTTCCTTCTTTTCCCACCTCTGACTTGCTTACTCACATACGCGTACACGCACTGCAATATACACTATTTCTCACAGACTGCCGCTCACACAGTCACATTCACACAGTCACACACACTCTGTTACTCTCACACACTTTCTCACAAACACATTCCCGCGCTTTATAAACTAAATAATAGTTTTTCTTCTGGCTAAAATTTTATGATCCCCCAAAAGGATTACTCTCTTAACACCTGGGCCGGTTCACATCCTTTATACATAAATATCATTTAGATTTGCGTCAAAGATTTCCATTCGAGTGGAGAGTAATCCTAGAGATGACGTTTATTGAACTGATAGATTGGCATCCGTTATCTCTTGCGTTCACCAGCAACGGAATTCCTAAACATATTGCGCATTTTCTTTGCGTCACTAAATACTTTACAATAATCGTTTCAACTCTTAGCGGCATTACATACATTGACTAGATTGCATGATTGTTATAAAGACTACAATGAGTCATCATCTCAGGAGATCATGGATTTATGACGAAACAATAATAAGTGATTTTACCTCGTAATTTATTCAATGATAGGAATAGTTTGAATTTTCCATTCTGTATTTAATCGATGTACTAGTCTTCGTTTCCTATTCATGCCACAGTGTTGATAGATCCTCTAAACAGATTCAACTGAAAACATTGTTTAATGAATGTTATTTCTTATGACGAATATATTAGGGATCTATGTCTTTCTATCGACGGTTTGTCTTAATTGTGGTGAGACAAAAGAGCAGTTCGCGGTAGAATTTCGTACGCATGTAGATAAGAATGCATTCTTTCAGTAAATATTAAAACTAATCTGTAACTCTAAAAGTGTTTAGCTAGCGCACTTTGCGTTGTAGTCTTTGTTTCCTGATTTAGATCTATGTGTGCATCCATTCATCTATCTATCTATTTAGCTATATCCATCTATTTATTTACGTATCTATCTATCTATCTATCTATCTATCTATCTATCTATCTATCTATCTATCTATCCATCTATCCATCTATCCATCTATCCATCTATCCATCTATCCATCTATCCATCTATCATCTATCATCTATCTATCTTTATCATCTATCTAATATCTTATCTATCTACCTATTATCTGTTTATCGATCTATCGATAATGAATCTATCTTTATACCTATATGGTTTGTGCCTCGCCATTAATAAAGTATTTTGTGATTGTTTCTTAATTTTACACGAATACTTTAGAGCAGCCTGTATTACACATGGAGGGGTTTGGCGATCCCAACATTTGAAAATGAAAATGTATGCTATGCGCAATACATCTCGGCTTGACAGCACCGCGGGCCAGGGAAGATTGGGGTTGCCACAGTGCCCCTGACCTGGATGTCCTTGGTCCCGTCGTGATCGTCGAGTCCCGACGGTGGCAGGATTTTCAACATTGGCCACTTAGCTACGTCGAATTCAGCCGCGTCTGGAGGAGAACTCTTGCGGCCGGCTGCTCTGATCGGTAGTTTTCCGTGGTTTCTCCGATAAACACGAGGCGAGTGTCGGAGCAGAACCCTAACAAACGGGCTACGGACCGCACACGATCTGTCCTTCCTCTTCCTGTCCTATCTTCTCCCCTTATACACACACTTGCACTAACATGCACTACCCTACCATACATGCCGGGAGACCGGTCGGGAGCTTAGAGCTTGTCCCGGCTGGGGCGGTGCCCCGCTGGTGGGAGAGTCCTGGTTAGGGGGAAACCCCACTAGCTGACGGCAGGTCGGCGCCGAATCTCGCCATCCAGCGGGGGAAGATCACAGCCACGTCCCGAGGAAAATCAACCATTCAATCAATCCCCGAGGGTTGGTCAGGAAAGGCCGGGAAGAACTGGAAGGGAGAGGGTGTATCAGGTCGTGGTAAGGCAGGGAGAAACAGCAATATTGGGGGTATGTTCATAAAATTACGTCCATGTTGTATCTTACTAATTTCCAATGCTCGCAGAAACTGAAAGAAACCTAATCAGCCTCCGACCATGTGAAAGATGTAAATGGTTTCGTTAGATACTCTGGATCTCGAGAAAATAAAAAACAAACTAAAATCAAACAAACAACGGTTTTATTTTGACGTAAAAATGCAAATATTTGATTTTTTTTTTAAATTTAAAAAGGATTAACAATATCAAATGTTTGGTTCATATCGTTCTATATTGATTACCTTAATGCACAATTTATTATACCTAACAATATTACACTACACGAAGTGATTCGAAATTACTTTCCGATCCGCCGGGAGAGGCTTGTAACATGATACCATTTCTGCAAAACGAGATTTGGCTCTAAGCAGTTTGGAATGATCAATGAAACTGTTCAGTTGGAATTGGCGACGGAAGCTGTGTCACCGTAGTGTTTCGGTGTTCGTAGTGTCAGAGCCGGCGGCAACTGTAGTAGAGCGGGCGTCTTTTGTCCGCGGAGGTCACGCGTAACAACGGAACAGCGCCCGTTTCCCCTCCTCCCCCTCCCCACCTCTTTACCCTCCCTCACCGCCGTAACCGCTGGTGTTCATTCAAGCTACCGAGTTTCCGCTGGCGTTGGTCCACTGAGAATATTATTCTAAACATCTGTGCTCTGGTTTCGGCTGCTCTATTTGCCAGAGCTGCTCAAATGCAAGAGACCGGCTGAGGTACTTCTAGGCAGCAACTGTTTGCTGCAACTGCATCTTTTTTTTTTTTTTTTGTAACCTGGCGCGTAAAGGACTTTTCTTCACGAAGGAGTATGGCACGGCTTTTTGCGTCTTTCTTGGTCGTGTCGCTAGATGGCGCTTGATCTGCAGCACTGCTTGATACAGTGGCGTCCATGCGACATCTAGCGGCACGACCGAGAAAGATGCTAAAGGCGTGCCGTATTCCATCGCGAAGACAAGTCCCCTTGCGTGCTACGTTACGAAAACCCAAGTATAGTGTCTGACCGGGAGGTCTTAGGGTCCGAGTGGAGACGGTGGCGAATTTTCGACACTAGCTACATAGCTAAACTCCGATTAAAACATCGTAGCCCTTCAAGGTCACGAGCTGGAATGAGAGAGGGACATTGACATCCAATTGGGAGCTGGGTCCTAAGTTTCTTGTATTGGGGTTCCCAACTCGATGACAATGCCCTCCTGCCCAGCTTGTGACCTTGAAGCGCCGCTACGGTTAAATCGAAGTGTAGATTGAATTCAGTCGCTGCCTGGAAGCGAATTCTAGCGTCCGACTGCTCTGATCGGGAGTTTTTCTTTGTTTCTCAGACCAATACCACGACCAGTATTTTTAAAAACGAGCTACGGAGAGTGTGCGATCTTCCTTTCGTTTTCCTTGCCCTATCCTCTTCCATTACACACATTCGTTCACTTACACTTGCATGCTTACACTTACACTTACATACAATACACACCCTGAAACATGCCCGACATTGACTGGTGCCAATTTGAAACAAGCCCCGTTTTTCTATTTGAAAACAAGCCTCACTTGGAGGGACATTTTGAAACAATTATTGCTGATAAATGTAATTTGAGCGCCAGGAATAGGTTACACTTGAAACCTAATGATTCATATGTAATTTAAATATCTCTCCTTCCAAAATTATGTTGTGTTAGCTCAATTACATGGGGTTCGAAGTTCATAATTGTTGCTACTTACTCTGCAACCAGTTATTCAATCTGCCATCCATACGGAGTGGCGAGGAATCTGAAAATCTTATTAAAATGCTGGATTGCACGTAATGAACAATGGTAACCAGCTTTCTTTCAACTTAACAAATTGAAATTTATTATATTGATACTCAAAATGAATTCATCTTTGGTCATGACCAGTTTTCTCTATATTACAGTACTTATAAAACCTGCATTCGTGGGTCTTCGCGCGCTCTCCACTTCTTCGTTCGATGGCGTCCCGTAGAACCTTCTCCGTCAACGCAGCATAATCTTGCTTCTGGATAAAGTCCTCGCCTAATTTCCGTGTCTGGTTCCAAATTCTCCCGGCGATAATATTATAATCCGTGACTTCCCTCACGAACGTCTCGGGTGGACGCCTAGATACGTATTTTTCTTCTTACAAGAACGCTCTATCCTAATATAAGAAACGATAGTTAACTTTATACAACTGTCAATTACAGTCTTTCCTCGATCTAGTAAAATATATCACGAGCCGACCCGCTCATCACCGCGTTGCTCTAGCAAATGAATGTTCTAAAAACTCGGAAGCATCCGAATTTTATATCTTTTTCTTTTGTCTCTCAAAAGAATGCTTATTCCGCCTCTGCTCTGTCATTTCAACCTAGCGAAAATGATCCTTAACGCCGATTGTTTATTTGTCACATAGCGACATCGTCTTTTGACATCCCTATATTCTATGTCAAATAAAATGACATTTCCATAATAAAGATTGTTCATCATTTTGGTATATCACTACCCATATACACACTGAGATCAGTTGGGAGATCACAGCTTGTACTTAGTGCGGTGCTGGCTGTGGGAGATGTATGGAAAGGGAAATATTCTTCAAGCCGACGTGTAGGTCAGCGCCGGGTCTAATGTACTAGGAGTAATGAATACCTCACATACAGCACACACTACATTCAGGGCTCTAATGAATATAATAGTTGACGCGACCAACTATATCCAATCAACCGGTAGCGGTAGCTCAGTTCATCAACTGATGTCACTGCAGCGCCTCTGACCGGGAGGTCCTAGGTTCCCACTCCCCACGGCGGCAGGATTTTCGACATTAGCTTTTCAGCTAGGTCGAATTCAGTCGCTGTCTGGAAGAGAATTCTAGCGGCCGACTGCTCTGATCGGTAGTTTTCCGTGGCTTCTTCGATCAACACCAGGCTAATGCGGGAGCAGTACCCTACCAAACGGGCCACGAACCGCGCGCGATCTGTCATTCCCCTTCCTTGTCCTATCCTCTCCCCTTACACACACACACTAACATGCACTACACTACCACAAATGCCGGGAGACCGATCAGGGGCTTAGAGCTTGTCCCGGCTGGGGTGGTGCCCCGCTAGTGGGAGAGTCCTGGTTAGGGGGAAACCCCACTAGCCAGCGGTAGGTCGGCGCCGGATCTCGCCATCCGGCGTGGAAAGATCACCGCCATCTCTCGAGAAAAAAACATCCACCACACTAACGGGACTAATGACCGAAGCAGTTGACGCGCCCGGAAACACGAAAAAATCAATCAATCAATCAATCAATACCCAATCGCCCGCTGTAGTTGCCCACGTGTTACTTTCCTTTAACCCTGCGTTTTGTTTCTCCATTACTTAGTGGACTGTTTGGGGTTAGATCTGACCCTACACATTTTACCCAACAGTTTTTCTTTATTTCATGCACGGAGGCTGTTTGGAATTATTCATCAAGAAAATGAGGCAACTTATTTGTTCTAAAACAACAAAGAATAATATTTCCAGAAAAACATTCTAGCATGTCCTCTTAACCATACATAAGTGTCTACCATACCAGCATGAGAATGATATATAGCTACTAACTCCTAATATACAAATACGCCAGATTTTCATTCAGAAACAAGAACATAATATTACAGAACTGAAATGGAAACGGTTTTCAGAATTTTCTTATAATTTAGACGTATGACTTGGAATCTACTTCGGAGAATTTCTGACCCCATTCGCATAAAAATCAAATTGCTTCAAATGGATAAAATTCTAGCATATCTAAAATATCCAAATTCATAGCACATCTAAAAGGAGAAGTTCATGTGAATAATTTTCAGGGTTGCAAAGCAATATTTGCGCCTGTGGTCAGAAAAGACCTCAAAGAGAGTCTAAAGGCTCATTCACAATGCAATCGCAAACATAAGCATAACACATAGACATAGACATTAACATATGCGAAGAGTTGGCGTATTCACAATGTCGAACATAAACATAGGCAAAATAAGAGTTTCTATTGGCTATGACAATATTCTAGTTTACTATTGGTTGGATATGAGAATCGATTTCGAGATTTCAAAACAAATACGACAAACACAACCACGCAGCACACGAATCGACACGAATAGTTCGCCTATCGACTTGAATACTCGATTTTGAGTTATCGAACTGTGATTGGCTCATTCCTTATGCCTGACATAAGCATAAGCACAGGAGCTTGAAGCTTGCAAGCTCTTAAGTTAACGTCTTACGTGTTATGCTGATGCAAACGCATTGTGAATGAGTCCGCTTATGTAAGTAGTCCTAACTTTTATGTTAACGCCATGCTTATGCTTATGTTTGCATTGTGAATGGGCCTTAAGGGTTCACTGCACTGCCGTCGATCGCATCCGAACGCCCCGCCGGCTGTTTGTGAGCAGCGGCCACGAAAGTTGCCCGCAGAGAGGCTTTGGAGCAGGGCACGCCAGGCGGGCCGCCCACTTGAAGAGCCCCTTCTCTAGCGCGGAAAACCACGTTACTTCGTCTGTCCATCTTATTAGTATTATTAACCGTGTTTCTTTCTTTCGATGATAGTCAAATATTAGAGCCGCGTAATATGACACAGCCTCAACATGGCCACACATTCTCAACCACATCTCGAGATTTCTCTTTTATTACAATGCAGGTTTCGATAACAGGTTACCGCTTACAGTTGAAATGATGTCATAGAAATATGTTCTGGGATAGCAATGAATGATTATTGACGAAAAACGATACGCAAACACAATTCCCTACCAACACTTCCTTCCGAAAGTTTGTAGAGAGTCTCTCCTACCTTTACTACCTCAGTTACACAAACGAATTACTAATAGTATCCCTATAGTGAACTGGGGGTTACCTCTGCTCTCAATTAGTAGATTACGGCAAATAAATAGAATACGAAAACAATTTTGAACTCCGCCTACGGAAGGCGCTGAGTGGATCGAGTAGCTCAGTAGCCGCCGTTGCCGGTGCCAAGCCCGGGTAAAGGAGGAGGGTTGGAGCAATGGGCCTGCAACCCATTCTTTGTAAAAACTCTGAGGTGCATTCTCCCCAATACAAAAGCCTCGGATACGGACAGTCAACCGGAGACGACTTTGGCTACGGAAAAGGACAATCTCAATCGGTACATGGAATGTGCAAGGTTTGAGACCGAAACAGACAGAAGTTGTGGCAGAAATAGATAAGATAAGGACAGTGGAAATGGACTACATGAGACGATGCCTACAACTTACTCGCAAGGACAGAGTGCGAAATGAAGAAATATGGAGAAGGATGGATATAATTTGTTCTATTACGAAGACCTTGGAAAATAGAGCACTACAGTGGTATGGACATGTTCAGAGAATGTCAGAAAACAGATGGCCACACAAGATCTTAAAATGGCAACCACCTGAGAGGCGAAAAAGAGGAAGACCAGCTTTAGAATGGGAAAAATACATCCAAGAAGCTATGAAGGATAGAGGCCTCAAACCACGAGATTGGGAGGATCGAGAGTTGTGGAGGGTGAAAACGGCAAGCTCCTAAGGGGAAAATGCCGAAGAAGAAAACAATTTTTAAACCATCAGAGTGCTCCTTGTGCTGGATCGTCCCGTGCGATTGTGAGGCGGTCGCACTGTGCGTGCCGAGTGCGAGGGGCGTCCGCGGCGCCGGTCAGCCCCACCCGCCGCCCATTGTAATCGCGCGCTCACTGCGGGCGGGGATCTCTCCGCCCACGCCGCCCCATCCGCTCGGCCCGCCCGTCATGAAAATACTTCCTCCGAATGCCGCGAAAAGCGCTGAACATCAAACATTTGAACATCGCATCTACAGTAACAAAGTAAGTTAGGTTATATTACGACAGAGCACGCAATATTAGAACACATAATTTACTTCTCACTACATAATCACTTCACATTACAATTCAGCACGTCAGAATGCTCTTGTCACTATACAAAATAAACAAATCGCACGACACGCATCACAAAACAGAGAAAGTTCCAAAAAGTGACGCTAGGAGCGCGATAATGAAACTGGATGAAATCTGTACCGAAAAATGAAGCGTGCTTCATTTTTTCGTACAAATTACATCCAGTCTGATCTGTCTCTTTTCTGTACCGGCGAAAAATGATGAAAAAAGGATCGTGTAAAACAGGCTTAACGTTGTAATCTGTTCCCTGCATAGCGACATGGATCATTTTTTAGAAGACTTCGAATGAACAATCAGAATGCTTTGACAGATCGAGTAGACTGAATTGAAAAGGTTCGCAGATCCACTAGTAGTGTAATATGGATGTAATATGTTAAAATATCAAACAACTGTTGGAGAGGTTGAATAGATTGTACCGGGAGAGGTGTCTCAGGGCATCACCTGATGTTACTGCAGTGTCTCTGACCGGGTCGTAGGTTCGGGTGCAGATGGTGGCAGGATTTTCAGCATTAGCTAGATAGCTTTCTGTATGACAATTCTAGCGGCCGGCTGTTCTGATCGGTAGTTTTCCGTGGTTTCTCCGATCAATACCACGCAATGCCGGAGAAGTGCTCTAAGAAAGAGGTTACGGACTGCGCGTGATTTTCCCCTGCCATTGCTTTTCCCATATGCTACCCGTTACATACACTTACATGCTCCACACTACTACACATATCGGGAGACCAGTCGAGAGCTTAGAGCTCGTATGGGCTGTGGCACTGCCCCGCTGGTTGGAGATACCATCCAGCGGGGTAAGATTACTGACACCTCCCGAGCAAAAAACCTGTGCTACACTTTCGGGACTAATGACCTTACCCGTTGACGCTCCCGAACCACTAGTAATCAATCAACCCGCTAGGTCACGATCCATCAGCCTACATTCTCCCCCGACCCGCCAACTCGCCTATACCCACCTACCCGCCTACCCCACCTACCCGCGTGCACCCATCTACTCGCTTACGCCCACTACCCGCCTACACTGACCTACACGCCTACACCCACCTACCCGCCTACCCCACCACCCGCGTGCACCCATCTACTCGCTTACGCCCACTACCCGCCTGCACTCACCTACCAGCCTACTCCCACCAGCTCAGCCTCTCCTGACACACCTACACCCACCTACCCGCCTACCCCACCTACCCGCGTGCACCCATCTACTCGCTTATGCCCACTACCCGCCTACACTGACCTACACGCCTACACCCACCTACCCGCCTCCCCACCTACCTATCACGCTTCGCCCCTACCCGCCTCACCACCTACCAGCCTACTCCCACCAGCTCGCCTCTCCTGACACCCTACCCACCTACCGCCACTCCCCCAGCCGCCTACTCCCACCAGCCCAGCCTCTCCTGACCCCCTCCCTCTGGCAGCGCCCCGCCTGGCCGCTCCGCGCCGCGCCTTTCGCTGGGCGCGAAATTCGCGACAATGAGACATCCATTTTGTAGGTCGCGCGCTGTCAGCGCGTGTCCACCTACGGCACTTTGTCTCCACTGCTTTTTGCACAAGGGCACGCACAAAAGGAGGGTAATGGCTTCTCTGCTCCACATGTGACATATTTTTAAAACGTGGATCGGAAAGATTAATGTTCTGAATAAATTACAAGGAGGTGTATTCGTTCGGTCACAGATTGCATGCCTCCGCTTCGCTTTTTATTAAGAGTTTTACCGGTTTAAGACCATCATGACGTGAACTGACATACTAATATTAGTTTCTTAGAAACGTCTTAGAAAATTTTGCAAGGGATTTCATGTAAATAATCGACAAAAATGAAAAGATTCTTTTCAAATGTCCAGGATTTTGATTGTAGCCAGATTGGTCGGGAAATATCCTATGAACGGTTTTGGCCTCAATGTTGCCATCATTCAGAAGGTGGAACAGACGGAGGTATTTGAAAAAAAAAACACACTTTTTCGTTATATCAAGCCCCACACACGTATTAACGTTATAATATCGATATCAGCTTGTTCCCAAACGGTACTAAATCCGGAATAATTTTCAAAAATTCAATTATAGATGTCAACACATATTTCGTAGGTGTCGGAATATACGGAATGTACGTTTCATTTTTCACTGAAACGTCCAAATTTCGTTCATAGAGGTCGTTAAAGTTCCCGTTTCACGGTATAACATACTAACATCGCTTCACATTCACGACAAAATATACCAAATTCTCCACCAATGACATGGCTGAAGTTACGACATATCACGAATACATCATGATGCAATGAGCGATTCATTTCAGACGTTATTGATTTGAAATAACCGATTTGTACTCTTTTCTAGCTTTTGTGATGTCGAGTTTTAAGAGTACATGTAAAATTGATGAACTGCATAAAATATATTTTGATATGTCAGCCAAATACGTCGATCTTCCAGAATATACAGATAAGTCGAGAAAACGTAAAACTTAAAGTGTTACGAAAGAAGAACAATATAAACCCGGTCAGATTAACAGAAACAGTGACTTGATATCCATACTTTAGGTTATGGAGTATAGATTAAATCGGATACCATTTTATCAAGCGATAGTAGAAAAAATATAGTTAATGAAGATGATTATTATAACATTCTATGTATATTATGATGTATAAAAATAATTAACATTATTTCATGAAATTTAGTTATTTAAACGTGTTTTAATGAAGAAGTTAATTTAAATGTTACTAAAAACAATTTCGATAGTTTCTCTATCCAATTTTTTCTCCTTTTTGTGTCAAAACGTACCAAAATGAAAATTAAAATACTTATAATTTTTTGTGAAATATGGAATACCTTAAATTTAACCGTGAAATACTTCAGTGACTCCGAAAAAACTCCATTTGAAATATTGATTTAATGCAATAATTATACTAGGTACAGTAAGATTTTTTGTTCTCAGTAAGATTTGTCCAGCTGGATTTGGTACCTTCTGGAAACAAGCTCCTCTCATGGATTGCTTGCATAATTTCAATACTTTCTCTACGCCGCGAACGCGATAACGTAATGAGATTGGAGTTTTAAAATGTGTCGCATATCGCTGTCTCATGGTCGGGACCCGGCGCTGATTGAGTAAGGCCCCAGCGGCGTGGGTCGCGCGAGTTATATGCGATGGCCACCCACGCCAACACCCGCGCGCGACAACCGAGAGGCGAAGTGAAAGCATTCATTGTTCTCTGGCCAAGGATTTAGTTGGTCCGCCACCGCATGGAAGCGACATCAGTTCACCCCGGCGACCCGACTCACAGCCGCACGTACGAGCAGAACGCTCTTTCTAGGAAGCCGTTATTTAATGAAATGTTTGCGAACTGCAGGATCCATCCCATTCCAAATCCACTGAAAAGTCCCAATAAGGATGGTCGCATCGAGAATTCATCGTTGCATCATGTATTAATGAGATTAATATACACGAAGCATTTACACAGAGACGTGATGGAATTTTCACCATAATTCAATCAGCATTGTTCAGAGTTAATAAATTATTAAAAGAAGCTTCCGACTCCATGTGCATTTATAATTTTTATTCACAGCATGCACGACTGCGTCGTAATCTCCTTGCTTCTTCGTTAATAGAATCGTTATCCTTGAAAATATATTTTATTACATGGAGTTTTTGTTTTTCTCTCTTTCAAAATTCAAAATTTATTGCTTATTTATTTTTGAAAATAGATTTTACTACATGGGAGTTTTTTTTCTCCCTTTCAAAATTCAAAATTTAAGTAGTATATGACTTAGTGTAGGGATCACAGAATTTTGAAAATGTGCACACAATTCACTTTTCCCCATAGCACGTCATACGCAGTTTTTAACTGTTTTTTTGACGTAAAATAAATAAATAAATAAACGCGCACCGCCCGACGAGGCGGATCGCCCAACCACGGATTCGAAACGGGACAATACACGCAGGGGCGGCATCCTGGGCTCCAATAATTTTGCTGCCCCCTAGATAATTTACGTTATTTATGAAAAAAGAGATTAAGATTTGTGAGATACAGATACCCCTGTACTGATTGGAAATATTTTTTTACATATTAAAAAATGTACATCGCGGCTAACGCCGTTTCTTTTGAAACAAAAACTAATACCGAAACTGATTTGTCACTCTTTCATAAATGAGATGTGTCTAAAAGGGAAAAAATAGGATATGGGTTAATTTCAGTTTTTATTTCAAACGAACATGACATTAAAATTCAAAATATTATAATTTTTTAAATATTCCCCGCCCCTCAATACGTGACGCCCCGGACTATAGCCTGTTCAGCTCACATGTATATCCGCCCCTGAATACACGTATGAATTTTCTCATTTTTTCTCGCGGGGAGATTGGAATTAGGTTGACCAATTCAGCCGGTGAGGCAAATAAGTTGATCCAAGAAAGCTCTATAAAACTATTCGGTGCGAATTATTAAAGTATGATACGAGTGGTTAAAGTGGGATTTTATTTGACAAGTAGGAACCGTTGCAACCGGATTTTTCATACACTATTCTTAGACAGCATAATTGACTTTCATTTTATTTTTATTCAACTATACAAATAGGTTAACTGGGTACGACGAGTATGATACTATAAATTCAATAGGTGATGTGATAAAACGAAAGTATATTATTTTCTTTGATGCATTCGCTGTTTTGTCCGAACATTGGAGCATTGACTCACATTTAGCATTAGTGATAAAAATGTTTAGCAATCTGCAACCTCTAAAATTAACCGCTTTTACAAGTGACTCACTAAAAACTTTTAAAAAGGTAAATATTTTTATCAATCACAAACTTTCTAATGTCAATATAATATTAGTGGCAATTAAAATAGCTGTGAATTACATTCATGATATGAAATATTCTCCGCTTTCTCTACATTTATATTTTTATTCTTAGTTTTCTAGAGATCTTTTTTATATAAAACAGCAATAAATCGTAATTCATGAATACGAGAATTCGCGTAATTAAAGTTGGAAGAAACGTCTGACTGAGTTTGCTTGACAAGGAATGTAATTGAAAGTTATTCAGATGTAAATATTGGCTTAGATAAAACATGTTAATGCAGAAAATAGTCAAATTTCTCTTTGAAACAAACGCGTGTAGTTATGGCTATGGACGTGAACACAGCAACGAGAGATAGTGGACATATCTGTAATATTTTACATCATGAAATATGTACTTTTAACTTGCAATATATTATGAGTAATGATGACAGATAGTACGTCTAAGCATAATAGTCTTTTCAAAGAAACACTCTCGGTAAAAAAGTTATGAATTTCTGTCTGTTCTGAATCAGAATCTGTAGAAAAATAGATCTTTCGTAATACTGGGGATGAACTTCCATGGACCAAGTCAAAAAGAGTAGTTTTTTAAGCAATTTGTTATCATTACTAAAGAAGCTGTGCGTTTGCTGAATCAGCAGTTACTTTTTAGTGGTAAACATTTAAAATTGATAATTTTAAATGAACATATATATTCGTTCAAAGTGTAAAAATAATGAAGTTGTTTAAATTTGTTCTCTTTTGAACATCATTGGAATTTTTCTTTTGCAGAAGTCAAGGTATGCTAGTGACACGCTGTGTTGCTTTCCCTGACGATTTTCTAGCATGAAAAATAATATAGCATAATAAAGCAACATTTTAATATATGTTTATGTATATTTAAAATACTTCCTTAATTTGTAAAAAATTAAGAATAATATTTTTAAATAACCATTTGCTAGATTACTCATTTCGCTTTTGAACGTTGTATACGTGTTATGTTAGTCAGAGGATAAAACAATTATAATCATGGAAAAGTAAAATTCAACTGCTTTATTTGTTTCAGTACTTTGTTTCAAAGCAACAATATTTTATGCATAGGCTAAATGCTCTCTGAGCTTCCTTTTATAGAATGCAATTCTATAAAATTTTGTCAGTCTCTACGGAATCGCCCAAAAGAACTACAACATCTCCTATCTCAATAAGAGATATAAGTGTTTACACATTATGTGTTCCAGAAAATCTGTGCTGCATTGTAGCATCACCGGTTTGAGATTTTATTCAGTGCATCACGACGCTCCCTAGAATATCGCGGAATTCCAGATGGGAAATATTAACCTAAGGGTCTAGGGTTCAATCCCCTGTTCGGGCGAATATTTCACACTGAAAAAGCGAAAAGACCACAGTGTAAAGGAAAGAAAAGACAAATTACATAGCCCGTATAGCTCAGCGGTAGAACATTAGGCTTTTAACCTAAGGGTCCAGGGTTCAATCCCCTGTTCGGGCGATTATTTTACATTGGAAAAGCGAAAAAACCACCGTGTAAAGAAGAGAGAAAAGACGAAATTACGTAGCCCGAGTAGCTCAGCGGTAGAACATTATGCTTTTAACTAAGGGTCCAGGATTCAATCCCTGTTCGCGCGATAAATTTACATTGAAAAAGCGAAAAAAACACAGTGTAAAGTAGAGAAAAAAGAAGTTACATGCCCGAGTAGCTCAGCGGTAGAGCATTAGGCTTTAACCTAAGGGTCCAGGGTTCAATCCCCTGTTCGGGCGATTATTTTACATTGGAAAAGCAAAAAAAACCACAGTGTAAAGTAGAGAGAAAAGAAGATACATTGCCCGAGTAGCTCAGCGGTAGAGCATTAGGCTTTCAACCTAAGGGTCCAGGGTTCAATCCCCTGTTCGGGCGATTATTTTACATTGGAAAAGCGAAAAGACCACAGTGTAAAGGAGAGAAAAGACGAAATTACATAGCCCGATAGCTCAGCGTAGAGCATTAGCTTTTAACTAAGGTCCAGGTTCAATCCCGTTCGGCACATTGAAAAAAAAAAACACAGTGTAAAGTAGAGAAAAAACGAAGTTACGTAGTCCGAGTAGCTCAGCGGTAGAGCATTAGACTTTTAACCTAAGGGTCCAGGATTCAATCCCTTGTTCGCGCGAATAATTTACATTGAAAAGGGAAAAAACACAGTGTAAAGTAGAGAAAAAACGAAGTTACGTAGTCCGAGTAGCTCAGCGGTAGAGCATTAGACTTTTAACCTAAGGGTCCAGGGTTAAATCCCCTGTTCGGGTGATTATTTTACATTGGAAAAGGAAAAAAACCACAGTGTAAAGTAGAGAAAAAAAGAAGTTACATTGCCCGAGTAGCTCAGCGGTAGCATTAGGCTTTCAACCTAAGGGTCCAGGGTTCAATCCCCTGTTCGGGCGATTATTTTACATTGGAAAAGCGAAAAGACCACAGTGTAAAGGAGAGAAAAGATGAAATTACATAGCCCGTATAGCTCAGCGGTAGAGCATTAGCTTTTAACCTAAGGGTCCAGGGTTCAATCCCCTGTTCGGGCGATTATTTTACATTGAAAAAGGGAAAAAAACACAGTGTAAAGTAGAGAAAAACGAAGTTACATTGCCCGAGTAGCTCAGCGGTAGAGCATTAGGCTTTTAACCTAAGGGTCCAGGGTTCAATCCCCTGTCCGGGCGATTATTTTACATTGGAAAAGCGAAAAAACCACAGTGTAAAGGAGAGAGAAAAGACAAAATTACGTAGCCGAGTAGCTCAGCGGTAGAGCATTATGCTTTTAACTAAGGGTCCAGGATTCAATCCCCTGTTCGCGCGAATAATTTACATTGAAAAAGCGAAAAAAACACAGTGTAAAGGAGAAGGAGAGAGAAAAGACGAAAGTTACATAGCCCGAGTAGCTCAGCGGTAGAGCATTAGGCTTTTAACCTAAGGGTCCAGGATTCAATCCCATGTTCAGGCGAATAATTTACATTGAAAAAGCGAAAAAAACACAGTGTAAAGTAGAGAAAGAACGAAGTTACATAGCCCGAGTAGCTCAGCGGTAGAGCATTAGGCTTTTAACCTAAGGGTCCAGGGTTCAATCCCCTGTTCGGGCGATTATTTTACATTGGAAAAGCGAAAAAACCACAGTGTAAAGGAGAGAGAAAAGACGAAATTACGTAGCCCTAGTAGCTCAGCGGTAGAGCATTATGCTTTTAACTAAGGGTCCAGGATTCAATCCCCTGTTCGCGCGAATAATTTACATTGAAAAAGCGAAAAACACAGTGTAAAGGAGAGAGAAAAGACGAAATTACGTAGCCCTAGTAGCTCAGCGGTAGAGCATTATGCTTTTAACTAAGGGTCCAGGATTCAATCCCCTGTTCGGGCGAATAATTTACATTGAAAAAGCGAAAAAAACACAGTTCAAACAGAGAAAAAACGAAGTTACATAGCCCGAGTAGCTCAGCGGTAGAGATTAGGCTTTTAACTAAGGGTCCAGGTTCAATCCCTGTTCGCGATATTTTTGAAAAGCGAAAAATAACTAAGGGTCCAGGATTCAATCCCTGTTCGCGCGAATAATTTGTATTGAAAAAGCGAAAAAAACACAGTGTAAAGTAGAGAAAGAACGAAGTTACATAGCCCGAGTAGCTCAGCGGTAGATCATTGGGCTCTTAACCTAAGGGTCCAGGGTTCAATTCCCTGTTCGGGCGATTATTTTACATTGGAAAAGCAAAAAAACCACAATGTAAAGGAGAGAGAAAGACGAAATTACGTAGCCGAGTAGCTCAGCGGTAGAGCATTATGCTTTTAACTAAGGGTCCAGGATTCAATCCTGTTCTGAAAAAGCGAAAAAAACACAGTTTAAATAGAGAAAAAACGAAGTTACATACCCGAGTAGCTCAGCGGTAGAGCATTAGGTTTTAACCTAAGGGTCCAGGGTTCAATCCCTGTTCGGGCGATTATTTTACATTGGAAAAGGGAAAAAACCACAGTGTAAAGGAGAGAGAAAAGACGAAATTACGTAGCCCGAGTAGCTCAGCGGTAGAGCATTAGGCTTTTAACCTAAGGGTCCACGTTTCAATCCCCTGTCCGGTCGATTATTTTACATTGGAAAAGAAAAACCACAGTGTAAAGGAGAGAGAAAAGACGAAATTATGTAGCCCGAGTAGCTCAGCGGTAGAGCATTATGCTTTTAACTAAGGGTCCAGGTTCAATCCCCTGTTCGGCGAAAATTTACATTGAAAAAGCGAAAAAACACAGGTTTAAAGAGAAAAAACGAAGTTACATAACCCGAGTAGCTCAGCGGTAGAGCATTAGGCCTTTAACCTAAGGGTCCAGGGTTCAATCCCCTGTTTGGGCGATCATTTTACATTGGAAAAGCGAAAAAACCACAGTGTAAAGGAGAGAGAAAAGACAAAATTACGTGGCCTGAGTAGCTCAGCGGTAGAGCATTATGCTTTTAACTAAGGGTCCAGGATTCAATCCCCTGTTCGCGCGAATAATTTGTATTGAAAAAGCGAAAAAAACACAGTGTAAAGTAGAGAAAGAACGAAGTTACATAGCCCGAGTAGCTCAGCGGTAGATCATTGGGCTCTTAACCTAAGGGTCCAGGGTTCAATTCCTGTTCAGGGCGATTATTTTACATTGGAAAAGCAAAAACCACAATGTAAAGGAGAGAGAAAAGACGAAATTACGTAGCCCGAGTAGCTCAGCGGTAGAGCATTATGCTTTTAACTAAGGGTCCAGGATTCAATCCCCTGTTCGGGCGATTATTTTACATTGGAAAAGCGAAAAAAACACAGTTTAAATAGAGAAAAAACGAAGTTACATATCCCGAGTAGCTCAGCGGTAGAGCATTAGGGTTTTAACCTAAGGGTCCAGGGTTCAATGCCCTGTTCGGGCGATTATTTTACATTGGAAAGGGAAAAACCACAGTGTAAAGGAGAGAGAAAGACGAAATTACGTAGCCGAGTAGCTCAGCGGTAGAGCATTATGCTTTTAACTAAGGGTCCAGTATTCAATCCCCTGTTCGCGCGAATAATTTACATTGAAAAAGCGAAAAAAACACAGTCTAAATAGAGAAAAAAAGAATTTACATAGCCCATGTAGCTCAGCGGTAGAGCGTTAGGCCTTTAACCTAAGGGTCCAGGGTTCAATCCCGTGTTCGGGCGATTAATTTACATTGGAAAAGCGACAAAACCACAGTGTAAAAGAAGAGAAAAGACGAAATTACGAAGCCCGAGTAGCTCAGCGGTAGAGCATTATGCTTTTAACTAAGGGTCCAGGATTCAATCCCTGTTCGCGCAATAATTTACATTGAAAGGAAAAAAAAACACAGCTTAAATAGAGAAAAGACCAAGTTACATAGCCCGGTAGCTCAGCGGTAGAGCATTAGGCTTTTAACCTAAGGGTCCAGGGTTCAATCCCCTGTTCGGGCGATTATTTTACTTTGGAAAAGCGAAAAGACCACAGTGTAAAGGAGAAAAGACGAAACGGTAGAGCATTAGGCTTTTAACCTAAGGGTCCAGGGTTCAATCCCCTGTTCGGGCGATTATTTTACTTTGGAAAAGCGAAAAGACCACAGTGTAAAGGAGAGAAAAGACGAAATTACATAGCCCGTATAGCTCAGCGGTAGAGCATTAGGCTTTTAACCTAAGGGTCCAGGTTTCAATCCCCTGTCCGGTCGATTATTTTACATTGGAAAAGCGAAAAAACCACAGTGTAAAGGAGAGAGAAAAGACGAAATTACGTAACCCGAGTAGCTCAGCGGTAGAGCATTATGCTTTTAACTAAGGGTCCAGATTCAATCCTTTTTTAAAAGGGTCCTTAACCTTAAAATTTATTGAAAAAGCGAAAAAAACACAGGTTAAATAGAGAAAAAACGAAGTTACATAACCCGAGTAGCTCAGCGGTAGAGCATTAGCTTTTAACTAAGGGTCCAGGATTCAATCCCCTGTTAACGCGAATAATTTACATTGAAAAAGCGAAAAAAACACAGTTTAAATAGAGAAAAACGAAGTTACATACCGAGTAGCTCAGCGGTAGAGCATTAGGCTTTTAACCTAATGGTCCAGGGTTCAATCCCCTGTTCGGGCGATTATTTTACATTGGAAAAGGGAAAAAACCACAGTGTAAAGGAGAGAAAAGGGATATTACATAGCTCGAGTATCTGAGCGGTGGAGCATTAGGCTTTTAACCTACGGGTCCAGGGTTCAATCCCCTGTTCGAGCGATTATTTTACATTGGAAAAGCGAAAAAACCACAGTGTAAAGGAGAGAAAAGACGAAATTATATAGCCCGAGTAGCTTAGCTACTCGGGCATTATTCGAGTAGAGCATTATTCGTTTAAGAGAGTGGCTATCGAAAGAGAATAATCATCACAAACGAGTGGTGCAAAAAAAACACGAACTTTCTCGCCCATACTTACATGTAAAATTACGCAATAGTACTTTTTTCGTAATAGCAGTGATAGGAAGACGCCGAAAAATTTCGAAATTTTGCAATTTTTGAAAAATCAGAGTTTTCAACGTATATGAGATCTATACTATTACCTTAAACGTCCTTCACACTATCTACCAACAGAATTTAATAAAAAAATAAAGGAGTCCTTTTCTGGAAAATTTTGAAAATGTCATAGGGTATTCACGTAAAGTGCTCCCCAAAATGGAAATATCAGTTTCAAATTTAAAGGGCCGCGACATCATTTAGATCGATTGGGGAATATCAGTTTTGGAGAAAGTTGACTGAACGGTTCAGTGGCTAGTGTTGTTCACAGACGGACATACAGGTGGACGGACTGACGGACTGATGGACTGATGGACGGACGGGTAGACGTTTTGTCGTCATTCGATTTTTCGACTTTAAGGACACCACAAAACATGGATTCCAGCCACACCACGAGTTAGAGAAGTTTGTTTCTAAATTTAGTCAGAGAATGTAACCACTTTTTCGTTACAATGGCCCTGCAAGAACAAGGAAGAGGGGAAGGAAAAACAAAAGATGATGGCAACGGGAGGCCGAAATAAAAAGAAAGAAATATAGAGGACAAAGAAGAAGAACATATGAGCAGGAAAATATGATACACATGTTAACATTCTCTTAAAGATCGTCGCCTCATTATTGTTAAAAGGAGTGGGGAAACATAATAATCTCATTTCTCACATACCAAATAATGATTTGAAACAATTTTATTTCGAAAACAAAAATTTTGGGACAAACACTGTACGAACGTGCTCATACAACAATGCGAATAAAAAGCAAATTGACATGCAAGCTGGCAAAAGTCTATATGCACACTAATTCTGTTTCCCAAAAATACAAAAATTAGGCTTATCACTATTTTGCTTGTATCTCTTCCAAATTCTTTGAAATATCCTAGTCTAACTGAGTTTTCGACTGAGTTTTCCGCGACTGAGTTTTCCGCGACTGAGTTTTCCGCGAGGAGCAGACAATTCAGAAAATAAGTGGGTCACGAAGGTGCGCCAAAGTGAGTGCCAGCGCCGCCCGTGAAATTGGCCGGACGGAACCGCGAGGCGCCTGACCTCAACCTGCTTTGCGCCCGAAGCAGCGGAGCGCGGTGACGATTCGCCTTCTCGCTGGTCAAGGCTCCCACTCAGCGGTCGCGCGCTGTCGCTTTCCGGGGGCGGCAACTACTACGGTCATCACTGCCGCAAGTGTAGTGCATAGATCTTCTCCCGCTGGCTGGCGAGATCCGGCGCTGACCTACCGTCGGCTAGCGGGGTTTCCCTCAACCAGGACTCTCCCACCAGCGAGGCACCGCCTCAGCCGGGACACAAGCTCTAAGCTCCCGACCGTTCTCCCGGCAAGTGTGGTAGGGTAGCCTGGGTGCAGATAGGACACGAAAGAGGAAGGAAAGAACACAGATCGCGCACGGTCCGTGGCCCGTTTGGTAGGGTACTACTCCGGCATTCGCCTGGTGTTGATTGCAGAAACCACGAGAAAGCTACCGATCAGAGCAGTCGGCCACTAGAATTCTCCTCCAGGTAGCGACTCAATTCGACCTAGCTGATAAGATATTGTTAGCTTTCCTTCGGAAGAGAAGTAAAGCCGGCTGTCACATGTAGATTTATTGCGTATAAAAGATAGTCAAGTCTAAAAGAACCCTCTGAGCAAAATTCTAACCACCTGTTTAGTCACCCAAGTGACATACTATTTGGGGTGAGGCTAGATGGCGAAAGAAACGTAGGAAAATTTGTCCGAACAAGCGGAAGAGCAGGTCGAATGGCCTGAGCCTCGATGCATAAAAACAAGGCATAGCCGAATTGAGTGCAATGCATGTTATATTGATTTCGACTCCAGTAAGTATTTAAATATTAGTATTTAACCTATATCATGATTCTAAGAAACAAAAAATAGTAAACACAAAGTAAAACATACGTAAAATAAACGTGAAATTTATAAATTCCATAGTTTTTTACCCGTTGGTTTAGAAAAATAATTTGTGTGGGAAAGTTGTAGAAACATTTATGATTTTTAAATTTGTACAGGACAGTGTTTGCGCCAAGTCAAACCATTAAAAAGTTATTATAAAAAAAAGTCCGAAAATTTCATGATTTTTTGGTTACCAAAACTTTTCAAAAAGAATTTCGGGCGGGAAAACCTTGTTTTCTTACTACTATCAATATAAACTACAAAACAATATAGATTTCTACTGCACCTTTTGCAAGTTTCCCCTTACAGCTCTCCGTCGACTGCACTATTATTATATCATATACTCCTGCAATGAACGAGACTGAAAGATTTTCGTTAGCAGTGCTTCTCGAAGTTCTTTGCAGCTTTCGTTGAGGGCAAAGTCGTCTTTTTACTCTACAGTAGCGTTACGTGGGCGGCTGGGAGTAGTCATTGGTCCAGATCGTGGTTTCATGGAATGTAAAGATCAATCTTGCAACGCCACTCGCCTTCTCGGTCAATGGCAGTGTCAGGCGCTATCTCGTACGAATGAAAATAGTTGAATTTTTTGTTTTCGGGCAGGTGAATATTGAATTAACTGAAATTTCTTATTGAAGTGCTTCAATATTGAATTAATTGAAATTTTCGTGTTTTCGGGGCTTCAATATTGGATTAATTAAAAATTTCGTGATTCCGTGTGCGTCATTATTGAATTAATTGAATATTTATTGTTGTCAATATTAAATTGATTGATTCTTTTGTGTTTACGGACACGTCGACTGTTACGGTCATTAGTCACGTAAATGTATTGCATGATGTATCTCAGGAGGTGGCGGTGTTCATCCTCTGAAACGACGAGATCTAGCCACCTACGCGTCGGTTTTCGGGATTTCCCCTTCTAGGTAGCTCCACCAGCAGGGCACTGCTCTTCACGGAACAAACATCCAGCTCCCGATCGGTGTCCCGATATATGCACGTGTATGTGTGTGTGTGTTAAATTAAACAAGTAGACATTAGAACAAGATTACGTACCTTTAATTCATCACTTGGACTTGAGAATAATTCAAAGTTTCATTTCAATGAGAGTGTTGATTCACTGTTGACGGATTTCAGCTCAAAAATGCCTTTGTAAGGTTTCTTTACCTAATGATTTCTCAAAAAACGCGGTAAGAAGTATGAAAACGAAAATTACTGACGATGATATCACTGACGACGTTGAAGGAACATATCATTACATTAAAATGCATCTCTTACCGGGAAGAAAATTATACAAATTATGGGTATCGTGCCAAAGAATACGTGCCGAAAAACGTCTTGACCAGAAATTTCGAATGCAAGGAAAGAAGTTAAGAAATCGAAGTGGGAACATCCTCCATCCGAAAAAGGTAGTGTATAAAAGATAATGAAACTGAAATTAATAACAATGAGAAGTAGAACAATGAAGTGAAATAACTGAAATTATTTTCAGATAGAGAATATATTCAGAAAATGAACAACCAAATTTCTGTGTGTCTATGTCCGCCAATCCGTCCGTCCAGATCTTTCAAACAAGAAGTGGGACAGCTGCATTTCTGTGTCCCGCTTACAGTAAAGCATTTTTATTCATATAAGAGGTAATTTACTACTAAATATACGAAACTTACCACAAGGAAAATAATATCACAATTTTAATGTTACAATTAACAAATTCAATTAATATTATGTTGCACCATTGTCTGGTGTTTATATCATTTGTAAAATTCCTTTCCTAAATGTTGTGTATCATTCCTCAAAGTATCAGTTAAAACTAGTGGTGCTAGAACAGCACATATTTTGTCTTCCGTATTTTCACGCAAAATTACGCGAAAGGCACTAAAATTTTCAAAAAATTGTATACAACCTTACTTTAAAATCTATTTTTAAGGAACAGATTTCATTAAGGGAAAAATATGTCTACCTTTAATATTTTTGTTGTAGGAAGATATCAAAACAATGTTGACGTTATGCAAGTTTTTTTTTAAATTAATGTTTTCTACGAAAATGAGATCTGCACCATTCCCTTAAACGTCCTTCATTGTAGCCAACGGAAAAATCAAAATCAAAAACAATGGAGCCTATTTTGAAAACTTGGAAAATGTCAGATGGGCTTCATGTAAAGTAAAATATCGGTTTTAAATTGAACTTGTCGTGGCATTAACCAGATCGATTGGGAAATATCAGATTTGGAGAAAATCGGCTGAACGGTTTGGCCGCTAGCGTTGTTCAGACGGACGGATGCATAGACAGACGGTCGGACGCAGAGACGGACGAACGGAAGACGGACGGGCAGACAGACGGAAAGACGTTTTGCCGTCAATCGATTTTTCCGAACCACTAAACATAGATTCTGGCTACACCACATGTTAGAGGTTTTTTGTTTGTTTTTTTTTTTTTGTTGTTTTTTTGTAAATTTAGGAGTAGAAAATACCCACTTTTTCTTCACGAAGACCCGGCAATATCAGGAAATGAAAACATGTACAAAAATAAAATGTTCTCTTATGTAGGGTTTGGAGCCCCATTTTGAAATTTTTAGGAGATAGCCTGCGTCTCTGTGCGCACGCCTGTGTTTAGACCTCTTCTGGTCCACTTTTTGGAGCAGCTGACGTGTCATTGCACCATTTGGGCAACTAAGGGAACTATTTTAATTGGAACCTTCCAGAACGTGCTAGAAGGATTCTTTCAAACATACCAAACTTTTTGACGAAATATAAGTGGAATAATGTAGTACACAACAAGGAACAATCAATGTATACGCAAGTTTGGGTGTACACTTATGTATACGTATTTAGCGCACAATGCACTTAATAATATTCAAATATCTGCTCATATTGAAGTTTGTAAACTGTTAATATAATATGTATTATACCTTGGCGATTATCTGCGGAGTGAACAAGTCTATTTACCAAATAAGTATGCTAAGAGTCCAAATAAGAGTATGTGTATTAAAAGTATTGAATGCACCAAATCCCAAGGAACTCCAGCCCAGGAAAAGTCTATTACGGGAAGTACAATGAAACAAAAAGAAATCAATAACATAACAAAGAATGAAAACCCTTTTCACTGAACCTTCTGTAATTACTATTGTAATCATGTAATTACTATTGTAATCATGTAATTACTATTGTAATAATTTATGTACTTTGTATTGCATTTTTTGTTTTCGTGGTATATTTTCTATTGTATAATTTTGTGCTGTATCCGCATCGAATTTTCTGGAATGTAAACAGTACATACAACTGATTGTGTATCCTTGTAATACAATGTAAACAATTGTAACCTTATACCTGTTGCTAATGACCATGTAGTTGATGCGACAATAAATAAATGAATTTAAAAAAAGAGGATTCTTCTGACGTGTTGGGGTGAAGGGTGATTACTTAGAGCGTTTTGGGAAGTTTTAAGGCACGCACTCCGAAATGTAAACAATATCTGATTGCATTCCTCCGATTTGAAGATAAATTCATTGGCACTATTTTTAGACGTATTCAACTATAATACTCTGGAGGAATTCCAGAAAATGTCTTGTGGAAGATTTCTGTTACTTGCATTGGGAAACGGCTGAAGTTATTCTTCTTCTTCTGAGGCATAAAATAAATCGTTACGACTTGTCACATCAGACTGAGGATAAGTAAGCATATTTTGTAAACGAAGAAACTTTTTAAGAATGTTAATTGAAAATCAGTTTTAAGAGCCAAGACAAATCGTTTTGAAAGGGAGAGTTTTGGGAGTGTTTTTGTTTTTTTTTTCTCCCTTTCAAAATTCAAAATTTATTGCTTATTTATCTCTGAAAATAGATTTTATTACATGGGAGTTTTTTTTTCTCCCTTTCAAAAATTCAAAATTTAATGCTTATTTATCCTTGAAAATAGATTTTATTACATGGGAGTTTTTTTTTCTCCCTTTCAAAAATTCAAAATTTAAGTAATATATATGACTTGGGAGTGTAGGGATCACAGAATTTTGAAAATGTGCACACAATTCACTTTTCCCCGTAGCACGTCATACGCAGTTTTTAACTGTTTTTTGACGTAAAATAAATAAATAAATAAATAGAAAGTATGCACGATGTTAAGATGTGTTACAGCATAGCGGTGTTGCGGGTTGCGTGGGCGACCGTATGTCTTCTCATAATCCGATTTAAATGAAGTGGCACATCAAGATCACGAGCTGGAATGAGAGGGGGATATTGTTTTCTAATCTGAAGTTCAAATACGAAATACGTATATCGAAACGAAGCTCCCGCTTGGCTGACAGTGTTCCCTTCTCCGTCAAACTCGTGACCTTGAAGTGCCAATCAGTTTAAACGGGAATATGACATATTCTGCAAACATATTTTCGATTTAAGTCTGTTTGTTGCAGGGCTGCGGATTAATTCCATTTCCAACAGAACTTCACATAAACCCGATATACACACTTTTTTTTCTTGGAACAGAACGGCGTGGAGGTGGCTCAGGGCATCAACTGTTGTCACTACAGTGACTCTGACTGGCAGGATCCCGGGCTCGAGTCCCGACGCTGACAGGATTTTCATCACTAGCTACATAGCTAGAACGAGTTCTGTCGCTGTCAGGAGGAGAATTCTAGCGGCCAGCTGCGCTGAGCTGTAATTTTCCGTGGTTTCTCCGATCAACCCCAGGTGAATGCCGGAGCAATACCCTAAAAAACTGGCCACGGACAGCGCACGATTTTTCCTTCCTCTTCCTTGCCTTATCCTCTCCCCTTACACACACACACACACTAACATGCACTACACTACCACATATTCCGGGAGACCGATCGGGAGATTAGAGATCGTCCCGGTTGGGGCGGAGCTCCGCTGGAGGGAGATACCTGGTTGAGGAAAATCTCGCTAGTCGATGTGTAAGCCGTTGCGGGATTCTCCATCTAGCAAGGGAAGGTCACCGCCACTTCCCGCGATAGAGAGTGCACTACACTAAGGGGAACGAATGACCTAAGCGTGCCCGAAATCACTCATCAGTGAATGAATGGCCTGTATAACACCTCTCCTTTGTACCGGGGCCTGAATCTTCCTGAGCGGTGGGCGTGGTCGGCGGCGGAGCCCCTCGAGATAAAGCGCCCCCTGGAGACGGCCCCAAGTGGGTCTGGGTCGCTCTGCTTATCGCCAGGTAGCAACCGTTAGCCACGGCGGGCGGCACACGCCGCTCCGACACAGGGCGAATGCGCTCTTGGCAACAAGTGGCCAAGGTATACTAACCTGAATCAACAACAATCAAAATGGCCTGAATCAAACCAACCTGAAGAATCAAAAGAATCTGAATGAAAATGGTTTCTTTGCCCGCCTGCAACCACCCCCAAAAATGGGTGGGTCGCTCCCCAATTAAACTAAACATTGATAATCACATTAGAAAGCAGCATTGGAGGAGAGTCAAGCTGGGGATAACAATCCAAAAATGGCACCGGTGGCCAATGTGGCTGAAGGCATCTATGTCGTGCCTCTGACCGGGAAGTCCCGTGGTAGGATTGTTTAGACTAGTTGGATAGCTAGGTCGAATTCAGCCGCTGTCTGGAGGAGAATTCTATCGACCGACTACTCTCATCGGTAATTTTTCGTGGTTTCTCCGATCAACACCATGCGAATGCTGGAGCAGTACCTAACAAACGGGCAACGCACAGCGCACGATCTTTCCTTCCTCTTCTTTGTCCTATCCTAACATATGTGCTGTTGTAGCACCAATAATTTATTTCTGGTGGGCTGCGGCGTGGGGCGGGATGGCAGCCACATTTTGAGATTTCGGGATTTAAGATTATGGAGAGCAGACTGCTGAATACTTTTGATTCGTTTCTGTCACTGATGAATCGCAAGTACGCCCTAGGTCGCGGGTGCTAATAGTGCTTAGGAATACCTAGAGCTGTACATGTCAAAGTGAATAAATATTTTAATAAAATTGCAAAAAACATCAATTGGAAGTGGAGAAAAGCACAGTGAGATTGTGAAGATGAGGTCAGACCCCTACTTTTGAAACTGAAATTCAAACCTATAAGAAATAAAATGAAGTCGGAACGAGATAAAATGCAAAGGCACTCCTAATATTTTCGTCACGTTGGCACCTGTGCCGATCCGGTGGTCGAGATCGCGAAGGCAGTAGTGTTGTAGCCATCTCGGGCCGAAGGATCGCGGGTTCGAGCCCCGCCTGGGGTATGGTCGTATTTGTGTTCTTCCTGTCACCCCTCATCATCACCACCATATCGTTCCATCTTCACAGTTTCCATACCGTTAACCGTGATCGTCCGTCCATCCGTACCGTCAATAGTGGTCGCTAATGACCTAGATGTTAATGCGATCTTAAATAACGAAAAAAATTTACACCTGTGGTGGGTACTAGATAGGTGGCGTCCGCCCCTGTATTATTGTCCACTTCTGTATTACCGACCCTGCCCTGACGGCGCAAACGCCGGGATTATAAGGGTAATGTACTTGGCTGTGGATCTGTACATTTGTTCGTTTCGAAGCAGCGCTCAAGGTATTTGCACTTAAAGCCCTAATAGTCATAAATAATCCATTTTGTTCCGGGAATAACTTAGGTTGCGTGTTATTACTTTTAGAGAGGAGCAACATTTGTGATAAATGGTGATGTAATGTGAATGTTAGCAAGATCTAACACAAAGCAAAATAGTAAACGTTAAAAAATTAAAAGAAAGACCAATTCTTAAAACTGTTGTAAAATAAATATTCTGCCGGAGCTGCAACAGAATAAAATTGTTTTAAGAGATTTTGAAATTTTTGTGCAACATCTTACGTTAAGTTTACGTTTCGAGTCAGGGATCATAACATTAAATTTATCAATTTACGAGATATGGAAATGGAAAACGAATTTAAAACAAAAAACAAAATAAATTTGAGTTGAATGTAATTGTTACCCCATTTGTAGTCGAAGTATTAAACTTATGGCGATTTTTACGGTGGCGTAACAAACCGTTGCAAATTGATTCAGAATTCTTCTTGTTCCTTTCCCCTATACGTCACGTATAGCTTTAACTGTTCAATGACAAAATAAATCAAAAATTTAATTGAAAATTCACACAACTTTCTCACGTAGGCAACCAAAACTGTCCTCTATATACCAGATGAATTGGCTCGGTGCCAGCCTTGCCATTGTGTCTACAGCGACACTGATCGGGAGGTCGTAGGGTTCGAGTCCCGTTGGTGGCGTATTTTCAACCCTGGTACATAGCTAAGCCGAGTTCATGCACTATCTTGAAGAGAATTCTCTGTGTTCTGCAGCACTTTTTTATTCTGGCACCGTCGGACCTGGAATATATCCTTATTCCAAGAAATGGTTTTTGTATACATGATTTTTCTTGTCATAATATGTTTTGCAAAAATACATCGAGAACACACTCTGATAACACGAAAAAAAGACTCGGTAGATATTACTTTTTATTGGCTTAATGTCGTTAATATTCTAAGTCGAATAAGTTGTCTGCGACAGTCATTGCACCCTATCCTCTGGATGTTCAAAAGTTCCAAAACAAATTATATAATAATAGTTTTATTTTAAATTCATATCTTACGCAGTTATACAATGAGGTAATATTGTTACTATTATTTACTTGGGTTATTATCAAAGTACACAATGTATTGAATAATAAGTTTAGGCTTGTATTGAAGGGTTGTGGCGTGCCGTGAAATGAAGTGGAATATACAATGAGAAAGAAGGGAATTGCCATGTAGTGTCAATGAAGTGACGTTTAAGGTAGAATAGTTAGAAAATCGCGTGTGTAGAGCTTTAAAATATTTATACATGGAAGACATCATCACTTAGTTATTGTTATTAATATTTTATTATCGTTATTATTTTTATGTTACAGTTTTCTTTTGAGCCATTTATAGTGTATAATTCTTATAGAATATTATATAAAAATATGTATTATTGAAATAACTATTTAGAGTTAGTATAAATAAGTAGAATTGTTGCTTTTATTATTATTATTATTATTATTATTTTCATGATAATCACCGGGGTTGGTGGCTTAGTGCATCAACTGATGTCACTGCAGTACCTCTGACCGGAAGGTGCTAGGTTCAAGTCCCGACGTCGGCGTTTTCAACACTAGCTTTTCAGCTACGTCGAATACAATCGCTGTCTGGAGGAGCATTCTAGCGGTCGGCTGGTCTAATCGGTAGTTCCGTGGTTTCTCCGAACAACACCTGGCGAATGCCGCAGCAGTACTCTAATAAACGGGGGACGGACCGCGCGCGAACTTCCCTTTCTCTTCCTTGTCCTATCCTCTCCCCTCACAAACACACACACACACACACACACACACACACACACACACCTACACTAACATGCACTACACTACCACAAATGACGGGAGACCGGTCGTGAGCTTAGAGCTTGTCCTGGCTGGGGCAGTGCCTCGCTGGTGGGAGATACTTTGTTGGAGAAACCCAGCTAGCCGACGGTAGGTCTGCATCGAATTCCGCCATCCAGCGATCTGATCACCACCACCTCACGAGCAAAAAACACGCACTACACTTACGGGACTAATTATATCTATAATTGACGAGCCCGGAATCACCAACAATTAATCAATCTTATTATTATTATCATTTCAAAACAATTGTATTTTATTAAAGCATAAATATTTTTATTTGTATGTAAATTACAGTGTTCTGCCACCGGGTTAAAAAAAAACCTTCTTGTAGAAATAAACATCTAACTTCGGCGCGCGCGCGTTTGATGTTTCGGCCCACTGGACGACGCCCGGAGAGAGATTCGGGCGTCGAGTGCGACAACGTGTCGCCTCTCAGCAGCCGCCGCCGCCGCCGCCTCCCGATTCTCCTGCAGATAACTCGCTCGGCCGCGCTTTGCTGGGCCGGCCGCGCGGGGGCTCCTCTGTCAAATGTTCGCACGTGGTCGGAAGTTTCCACCGAGATAGCCCGCGCGTGTTCCTTCCAAAAGCTGCGTGAAGAATTCAAAACGGCAAGGCACTACAAGGGGGAGGAAGACCACCATAAGAGCTTCCTCATCCACATTAGGGTACTGCTCCGGCATTCGCCTGGTGTTGATCGGAGAAACCACGGAAAACTACCGATCAGAGCAGCCGGCCGCTAGAATTCTCCCCCAGGCAGAGGGTGAATTCGGCCTTGTAGCTAAAATCGAAAATCCGCCATTGTTGGGACACGAATCTGGGACCTTCCGCTCAAAATCAAAAATTGCAATTTGTTTTTTGCGGGTAATCTCTTTCTTATGGGAAATTCCTTGGGAAATTTCCATAGTTTTACCCCAGTTGGGTGGAGTATTCAATGCTGCTAAATTACAACGTAGAAAGGACTACAAGAAGAAACCGCAACGGACGCCGCGCGATTTTCCTCTCCTCTTCGTTGCTTTAACTTCACCCCTTACTTACAAGCACTACACGACCACGCATGTTGGGAGACCACCTGGGAGCGTAGAGTTTGTCCAGACTGGGCGAAACCTCCCTGGGGGAGGTACCAGGAACCGGCAATCTCCCGCAACCATACGTGTAGGATTTCATCAGAACCCCACCACCGACCGCGATGTAACATTCCCTACACTAACGGGATTAATGTCTATAGTTGTACCGAGAGAGTGGCTCAGTGCATCAACTGATGTCACTGCAGTGCCTCTGACTGGGAGGTCCTTAGTTCGAGTCCTGACGGCGGCAGGATATTCGACACTAGCTTAGGTCGAATTCAGTCGCTGTCTGGTGGAGAAATCTATCGGCCGGATGCTCTGATCGGTAGTTTTACGTGCTTTTCCGATCAGCACCAAGTGAATGTCGATGTAAAACCCTAACAAACGGGCCACGGACCGCGCGCGATCTGTTCTTCCTCTTCCATGTCCGCACCCCTTACACTAAGATGTCCCACACTTACACTAAGATGCATTACACAACCACACAAGCCGGGAGCCCGGTCGGGAGCTTAGAGCTAATCCTGGCTGGGGCGGTGCCCCACTGGTGGGAGACACCTTGTTGGGGAAAATCCAATGAGCCGACGGTAGGTCGGCGTCGGGTCTGGCCATCCAGCGGGGGAAGACCACCGTCACCTCACGAGCAAACACATGCACGACACTTACGGGAATAATGACCATATGCCATATTCTAATACCCGGAATTACTAACAATCAATCAATCAATCTATAGTTGTGGAAGTTCCCGGAAACGTTCATCAGGTAAGCAGATAAAAAAACTGTTTCACTCTTTATTTGAAAACATGCGTCGAATTGTAATTTCAGTACACCGTCAGGCACCACTTCTATTTTGTTTCACGAGCGGCCTCTGCAATAATGTGACTGACTTTCTTTCATTCTTTTTTTGCTACAAGAAAATGTGTTTACTTGTTCCAAAAACAGTTCTGCAAGCGGTAATGGGAGCTCACTGCGGTGTGCCGTAACCTCATTAATGGGTTAGAATTATGTATGTAATTTCTAAGAACGTTTTCGCTTCTTAACCACTTCCTTGTTGGTACTGAGGTTTTCCATTTGATAACTTTTTCCGGTGATAAGAGAACGTGATTTCATTATTTAAAGAATTTATAGTGTTTTTCATTGCATGCAAGTTCCATGGATATATTATGCACTAATTAAGGCTCAAATATTTATGACCTAAGAATCTCACGAATGTGCATTTTTCCATGTTTTGGTGAATTTTGAGTATTAATGGGACGCACCCTCAAAATGGTTTGGATGTGGCAAAAATGAGCCCGTTAAAATTACAGCCACTTTAGTTAAAATTATCACACGATTTATAAACTTTATGTTTACGATTCATAAGATTTATATTCACGATCCATAAGATTTATATTTTTTAATCATTCTTAATGTAGGCTTAGTTTCTTTAAGGCATTCTAACATATTTAATTTACAAAAGTATTTTCCGAAACCTTTTTGTCCGAAGGTGTGGGAATCACTAAAATCTGATGTACAAACGTGTAGCTGTTTATTCTTCAACGTTTTCTAAAGCGCTTGTTTTCAGTAATTTCTTTATTTTCTTCTTCTTCTTCTCTTTCTCCGTGATCTCCTTCTCATTCTTCTTCTCCAACTTTTTCTCTTCTCCATGTTCTCCTTCTCATTTTTTCCTTCTATTTCTTTTTTACTTTTTCCTTATTTCTCTTTTCTTTCTTCTCCTTCTTCCTCCTCTTTCTCCTCTGGCTCTTTGCCAGCAGTTATTGCTTCTGCAGAATCTTTGACCGGGAGGTCCTAGGATTCATGTTCCTGGACGAATTTTCGGCACTAGTTATACAGCTTGGTCGAGTTCACTTACGGTCTCGACGAGAATTCTAGCGACAGGCTGCTCTGATCGGCAGTTTTACGTGTTTTTCCGATCAGCACCAAGTGAATGTCGATGTCTAACACGCGAACCACGGACAGCGCGCGAACTTTCCTTCCTCTTCTTTGTCTTATCCTCATTCTTTACACACATTTACACTTACATGCGCCTCATTACCCTGCACTAGTCAAGAAAGGAGAGTTTGACGCGGTGGGGGCGATCCTCCATTGAGCGAGATGCCCAGAAGGGAAAATCTAAAAATCGGCGTCGAATCTCACGTTTCAGCGAAGGAACATCCCCACCTCTCATTATACAAAGTGCACTGCAGTTCTGAGAGTAATGACATCGATAACTGACGCGCCCGGAAAAAATAATAAACACCAACTACAAGACGGCCATTGGCGACTGGCGACCGACAGGCTGTTCCCTCCACCGGAAGTCGTTCCTCACCGCAACGGAAGTGCGACGCTGCAAAATTTCACTTTGCATATTATTGTAAAATTTATGTAAGGTAAAGGCACCGACAGTTCACACTTTCAAATATAATGCTTATAAATATGAAAATAACTATCCTATAATTATCGCCTTACACGATTTCTGTACGGTGGAGCCACCTGCATTATAACCTAGGAACTATCGTACTAGTCTGGCAAACATTTTGAGTTGAATGGCTTTTTGTAAATTTAAAAATGTTAACTACTGTTCACATTACCGGTGCCTTTACCTTAATGTATGATCGAGTTACATTGTGAAGTACGTATATTCCAAATCTTGAAAGGCAATGTAATGTCGAACAAGAAAGGTTTTTAAATAAAAAAATAGGCGTGTTCTTTTCTAGGAATATGGCATGAAACCGCTGTATCAAACCGCGTGAAACAACAGCCCTCTTCAGTTAATGAAATATTTCGGTCTCGATTTCGGAGTATTGAAAAAAAACGTTTCGAATATTACAATTTTTTTTCTCAAAAACGTCTCCAATTTTTTGGTTTAGTTTATATCCCTCAGATAACAAAGAACATTGGAGAATGGCAAACACTGTTTTCAAAAATAACAAAAAATTAATTAGGAAATCTACAATACTGATAATGAAATCTGTTCTAAAAATGATAAATTTGTAAATATGGTACAATATTTTAAAACTAGAGGTGCTATGAATGGCACACACTTTCTCTTAATAAAGTTTTCTAATTTCCTTTTTGTGGACTGGTACTTTAGAGTATTGCCCCTCCTTCTAGCCTGCTCCCATCTATTGTCGCCCAAATAACTTTTTTTAAACTTTTTCAACATTTCGGTTTCCAAATAGCAGAAACCAAATATTAATTTAAGAATATTAAAGAAGGCTAAAACCTCGTTCTAAATAGCAATTTCCATTGAAAAGTTTGGAGCTGTTTTTAAGAAAATAGAGATTAAACATTACTGTAAATGCGAAATTTAGAAACACTTTTTCACAGGAATCTATTGAGCTTTGGAAAAACTTAATTTGGAGTCATTTGAAGCACTTTTATTAATAAATGTAATAATGTATACAAATGGACGGAAATGAGCATATGAACTGCGTAAGAGACATTTCAAAAAATTACATTTTGTAATTTTTGAAAAAACAAAAGAATACACGAAAATTAACTTTACGTCATAAAAAACAGTGCCATTACTACTGTTCCTTGCAAAAGTTTGAAGAAAATATTTGGAGAGATTTTTGAGAAAATGGCGTTTGAGCGTTTCTGAAAATGTGGGATTTTGAGCTCATTTTGACAGAAAACTTTTGTGTTTTTGAGAAACTTTATTTGACATTATTTAAAGAAAAAGATGTACTCATAAATATTACTGTAAAGAAATCGCCTTTAAGGTAAGTACTACAGACGTGAGAGACAAGTCAAATAAATTACATTTTTGTGATTTTGAAAATGTCCGAGAGTCCGAGGGGCTTCAACAGAAAGACGTTTTGAAACAAAAAAAAAACAACACTTTTTCGGTATCAGGGGACCCCGAAACCTGTATTTCCATTGAAATCTCGAAATCGATTTTCCGCAGCATTACATAACTTTCTCTATACTACGTATAATACTCCGTATATACGTATTGTGCATACCAGACTGTCACCAATTTGAAATTCAGCGAATTTCATTAGAAATAATACTTTATTAGCAAAAACACGCTGGTTGCCATGGTACCGGAATGCAACATATAAACAATGCCCAAAAGCGGACGATAAGTACATCGCATAATTTTGTTTTAAACATGAGAGTAAAAGATGAAAAATGTTGACATGTTGAATACAAGAATATTCATTCGAGCTCTCGACACGATAGCGATCGGATCAGGGTGCTAGATATATAGCAGTTAACTTCAACGGAGAAAATATACGCGAGTTCGGACGTAGTGAATTGTCGTCGTTAGTATTAAAAAGATATAACTCAGAAATTGTTGTACGAAGTGTACAGTGAATGCCAAAAGTGGGACTTACAAATTTTATTAAACGGACAATGATAATCGAATTTAGTCTCCGATGATAGGAACCCGATAATTACTTGGTGAACTTATATGCTAATATTTCAACAGCACTTACGATTTTGCTTAGGTAATGAACAATAAGGAGTATTAGAACTTATTGCTATAAGTTCAAATTTCAAGCAGGTGAATGGGGATGGAAAGCCAATGGATAATCAGTGTATATAGTGGTTTATGAGAAGAAACGATAAGATACGGATTTGGTCGGTAGCAAGAAAGAAGATTGGACGAGGCCCATTGCTGAAGTCTACGGGGAGACATCCTTTACCAGGACAGCGCCCAAGATTCTCATGGAAAACAGGTTCTATAGCGCTATAGTAAACGTCATGACCAAAAAGAATGATATACTTTGTTACTAAAATTTATAAATAAATTCGTTACTTGTTATTGGTGAAAGCTGATTATCATTTGCCGTCACGTGCAATCCAGTAGGATATTTAAATTTTGCATTTCAGATTCCACGCTTGTCCGTATGGGGGGGGGGTGAATTAAGTAATCGTAAGTATTCATGATTATTTCGGTAAAGAACCCGCCGACTGAGTCAGCAACGGTGTTATAATTAAATATAATTTGAGGCTCATTCTCGTAACCATTTCCTGGCGCCCATATATTTATTAGAAATTCGGAAACATGTTACAGGAATTTGAGGGCAGCAAGACAGGTATATGAAATGGATATATTTCAGTATGTATACGAAAAAGTAAGAACGGCACTTTTTGCTTAATTAGTGAATGAAATAAAGGCAATTCATATTTTTTCCTATAAAACGTTTCTAAATTTGCTCTTTAATTTTTTCTCAGATAGAGCAAAGGACACTTAAAACTAGATGCATGTCTCATTTTTGTAGAACACTGAATTTTCGAAAGCTGCAAAAGTTACAAATAATATTGTGTGAAAAAGTATGTGCTGTTGGAGCACCAGTAGTTGTATAGGAAAAGTGTGAAACTCGTAGAAAACGTTTAAAATATATTTTTAAATACTTATTATTTCAATATCATTGTCAATATAATCATGATGTTATATTTACCAATAATATCATCTTCAAGCTCACTTATAATTGTTTAAAAAATTCTGAATCCTTTCAAATTTTCAAGAGAAATTTCAAGAAGGAAATTTCCAAGACGCGGGAATTATTTCAGGAGCAGAATTTGACTGCGACCCATTCAAGAAAGACCTTTAGGATTCACTTTCGCCATCCATTGTCATTGATGATTGAAGTTCTTTTAGTAAGTTCCTCATATTATTTCGGAGTTTGTAAAATGTGTATAAGCGTGATGAAATTTCTTCTTTTTAACCAATGTATCTTTCAAAGTTTTTAAGGTTCTAGTCACTTGTTTACAAACCTTTGCTACGAGAAAACACGTGTTAAGTCGGGGCGTTAATTGTAGGTAAACAAGGAAGAAATTCCTTGTTTTCTTCAAACTGACAGAAAGACAAATGAGTACATTACGATACATATAACAGTTTTAGAGAGATGCCTTCAGGTGGTATATTCATGTTAAATATTTGTTTTTTGTGCTTTGCAAATTCGTAATAAAAATAAATTTTAAACGAATGTACAGCCAATCCATTTTTGGCATAGAAAATTACATGAAGAGCTATGGATTAGTATACTAGTTTTTTAATATTTTGTTTAATTACAAAGTTAGTTTTACTTATAGTGAATGTGATTAATCAAGTGGTAACGATTCATTCAAATTCCATAAAGAGAAAATAGCAGTTTACAGCGTTTCAGCAATGTTTTGTAGGTACATTGAATCCATCAAAAACACTTGTTCTAGAATTCATTTAGAATATCGTAGAGGAAACGGAACATAAATTGACCGGGAGAGGTGACTCAGTGCATCAACTGATGTGCCTTTGACCAGAAGGTCCTAGGTTTGAGATCTGACAGTGTCAAAATTTTCCACCGTTTGTCAGCTATGTCCAATTCACTCGCAATTTGTCAGCTAGGTCCAATTCAGCCGATGTATGGAGGAGAATTCTGGCGGCCGGCTGCTCTGATTGATAGTTTTCCGTGGTTTCTCCGATCAACACCAGGCGAATGCCGGAGCAATACCCTAACAAACGGACCACGGATCGTGTGCGATCTTTCCTTCCTCTTCCTTGGCCTATCATCACCCCTTTCACACTTACACTTACACTAACATAGACTACACTACCACATATCCCGGGAGACCGGTCGGGAGCTTAGATCTTGTCCCGGCTGCGGCGGTGACCCGCTGGCTCAGTCCTGGTTAGGGGGAAACCCCGCTAGCCGACGGTAGGTCGGCGCCAGATCTCACCACCCAGCGGGGAAATCATATGAAACATTATGCACTACATTTATGGCACCTCAGTAGTTGACGCGCCCGGAATCACAACCAACCAACCGGAAGATGAATCTCGGGCGAATCAATTTGTAGACACACGATGAATCGAATGAGCAATTGATCCTAAAAACAAAAATAATTTATAGAGAAATTTCGTCGAATGTTCAGCATGGATCCGCAAGAATTGATTAGTTCCCCAGCAGAAGACCGAGACGTGTTTAATGCCAACTCATTTGTCTCGATTGGAGAACGAGAAGTGCTCTATCCATGAGTCAGAGACGGACGAACGAAAGCAGATTACTCAATTACTCTATAAAGATATTTTTGGCTGCATTCTGTGCTCATGTATCATTTAAAAAAATGGACAAAACTAGTGGTGCTACTTTCTCGTATTATTTCCCACTGCTCCGCTATATTACACTACTACATAAACCGGCAAAAGTGTTTTCAACCAGCAAAATTTGTTCCCGCTCCGAGACTCGAACGCATTCAGATGGATCGTGGAATATTAATTTTGGAGAAAATCGGCGGAACGGTTTAGGCGGTATCGTTTACCACAGGCAAACGTTTTGCCGTCAATCGATTTTTCAGTATCAAGGATTCTGGATACATCATCTGTTTGAAATGTTTTTCTACATTCAGCAACTGGATTTATCTTTTTCGTTACCAGAGCATGGCAATGAGTTTTTCTGCCAAAAATTCGCCGTTTTTTGACGTACGATTACGTAACATTCTTTTCTTACGAAGTACCTTATAAGGACGGAAAAATGAAATGCGTTTCATTTACCCATAAAAGAACGGATCGGAGATTCTAAAAATGATGCGGAAAACCCGTGATGCAGAAATGTCGGTCGTCGCTAGGTCTCAGTTCCAGTAGGGAAGAACGACGCCCGCTCTCGATTGATTGATTGATTGATTTTTTCATGTGTCCAGGCGCGTCAACTGCTCTGGCCATTAGTCCCGTTAGTGTAGTACATGTTTTTTTCTCGGGAGAAGGCGTTGGTCTTCCCCCGCTGGATGGCGCGATCCGGCGCCGACCTACCGTCCGCTAGTGGGGTTTCCCCCTAACCACGACTCTCCCACCAGCGGGGCACCGCCCCAGCCGGGACAAGCTCTAAGCTCCCGACCGGTCTCCCGGCATATGTGGTAGTGTAGTGCATGTTAGTACTCGTATAAGTGTGTGTGTGTAAAGGAGAGAGGATAGGTCAAGGAAGAGGAAGAAAAGATCGCGCGCGGTCCGTGGCCCGTTTGGTAGGGTACTGCTCCGGCATTCGCCTGGTGTTGATCGGAGAAACTACGGAAATCTACAGATCAGAGCAGACGGCCGCTAGAATTCTCCTCCAGACAGCGGCTGAATTCGACCTAGCTGAAAAGCTGAGCTACCGTTCCCAGTCCCGCTCTTGATATATTACATTCATTTCATTTACGGGACTAATAACCATAGCAATTGAAGCGCCCGGAAAGGAATTCAAACGAATATATCATTAGGAGTATTGTCCAACAAGAGAGGTGAAATTGATCACTGTGCGGCGGCGGCAACATTGTCTGAAACGACAACATCGACGGTGACGACTACGATTTATGACGCTGACGGTGGTGGTAATAACGCAAAATCACCGATCGTCTGAGTAGCCAAAATTAAGTGGAATCAAAACATCTGTGGAGCCACAACCGCCGCCAACCCGCATCTACTAAGCGCGCCCACATGGGCACGCTGTGCGAAGCTGTAGATAGATGAAACTTTAACCTTAAAAACTTGCAGAAATGTGATTAGAACTCCATCTTGTTTTCCTCCCCATTCTAAAATGTGCATTTCATCACATTCAAATGTTCATCATGTGCATTTCAAAATTTGAGAAAAAATGTTAATATTGTTTTGAAATTATAAAATGGTGTAATGAATTTTTTTTACAAAATCATTCAGGCAGATAAGTCAAAGGGGTAGGTTATGAATGTAAGACAACTGGCCGTGTTATCGGTGTTCATAATGAGTTACGAGCGTTAACGAGAGCGAACATTTATGGGAAAACGTAATGTTTGTAATGAAAAGAGTCATTAATTTTTGGTTCCATCAATGTAGTTAGATAATTATTTTTAATAAATAATTTTATCAATAAATGAATTTAACGGTTTCAAATAAGATTTCAGATTCTGTTAATAAAATATTTTCATTTCGTTTTCGCCATTGATACTCTTCCTCATATTTTAATTTTTATGATTTTGATTGAATTATGATTTTTATTTATTGCAAAATGCGTAATTAAATTTCGTTGAAATATTTGTTAATATTTGGATATAATATTAAAGAAACGAATAGAAATATTATCTTTTCTCTTTCAGCAATCTGATAAAACAGAAGACACCACAATATGTTATTTCTAGAGGTACTTGAAACAGAAATCTGGAAACTCAAATATTTTATTTTTATTTTTAAAGATTCTTTTATAACCATAACAGGTTGCGCGAAACAATGAACATTAAAACCAGAAAACCAAACCGTTGCATCTGTAAATTTAATTATGGATGTTTGTGTGTGTTCCTGTTTGCTTTATATGCTCTTAATACAGTTCCCCCATACAGTTAAAACAATCACAATGCTATATGACCAAGTTGTTAAAAGCGACCTTAAACAAATTAAATGGGCATTAGTCATGTTCATTGATTTATTATTAAGATTTAACTGAAAACAAAGTTAAAAAGTAGTAGTTGAACGTAGTTTTCCCTGTTTTTTCCGATCAACACCAGAAGAATGACGGAGAAGTACATCAAAATAAGGGTCACGGACCGCGCACGATCTTTCCTTCCTCTTTCTTGTCCTTTCCTCACCCCTTACATACACACTTGCACTAACATACAATACACTATCACACATGCCGGAAAACCGGTCGGGAACTTATAACTTGCCCCGCCTGGGGCGGTACTCCGCTGATGGGAGATACCTGGGAGAGGAAAACCCCGTTAGTCGACAGTAGGTCGACGTCGGATCACCGCCACATACCGATGAAAAACATGTACTACACGCACAGGACTAGTGACCTCCGTAGTTGACGCGCCCAGAATCACTAACAATAATACATAATATATATATATATATATAATAATAATACATAACAAATAATCACTAACAACAAACTAATAATCAATCGATCGAAGGGCCAGCCACCCGGTCCTCAAAGAAAGGTGTGGGAAGGTCCTACGATCACTGCACACGTGCTGACCGCCTCTCCATGAGCGAGGAAAGACGTACGAAATACCAGTGCAACGGCGTCATCTCGGGCGAGAGATAGCTCGACAAAAGTAGTTCAAACCGCGTTCTTTTAGTTTCAACTCATAATCTGCCAGCGGTACCATCACTTATTATTTTACTTTTACGAAATTGTGATTATGAGAATTGTTCGTTCACAAACAAAATATCGAAGACGTAAACGCATTGAAATTAAAACATGGTTGTTAAAAAAATCTGCTTTATTGTATCAATGTTTAAAACATGGATGTTTTTGTAGAAACATTGATGTTTAAAACATCGATATATTTAAGCAGACCTCGATGTTTTGTGCTCGTCATTACATTTTCAATGTTTTTGAAGAAACATCGACGTTTTAAACATCGATGCATTTCAGCAGATTTTTGGACATATATTTTTTATCCTCCTCTTTAGTTTGTTGATATTACTGATGAAACATCGATATTTTAAACGACGATATATTTACGCACATTTTTTAACATCGAAGTTTCGTGCTTATCTTTACGTTTTTTATGTTTTTGTAGAAATATAGATGTTTAAAAAGCATGGACATCGACATTACATCCCCATTTGGTACAGAGAGATTACTATAAGAAGGGACCACATTGACAGCTACTGTTTGGCAACATAACCGCAGGCTGTGTTCCTGCACTCATTTAGTCAGTGCATTCGTTTAGACTGGCTCCTTTGTAAATGGCCTCATCACTGTCTTTTGCAGTGTCATCACCCTGCATTTGTTTTCCGACCTGTCGAACTGGTCCCTTCTTAGAGTCACTCCTCTGCAGGCGAGAGCTCTACGAGCTCCTAAGCGCAGCGTTTACCTTCCTGCTCTGGAAGGCTGCCTCGGCGAGCAGCTCATTTCGGGGCGGCACGTAGAGACGTCACGAGGCACTCAGCGGCGGCGGCGGAGGCAACGACGAAGACGGCGGCGACGGCGGTGACGGCAGCGCCGACTGCCGGCGACGACTGGGCCCCGCAGCGCCCGGAAGTCCTCCGCCGCCGCCGCCGCCGCCCGCGGGCCGGAGCAGCCGCGCCCGCCCGCCCTGCGATTCGCCCGCCCGCCCACGGGCGCTGCGGCCAGGTGGCTCGGACTGGCGGGCCCTAGAGTTCGAGTCCCGACGGTGGCAGCATTTTCGCCACTAGTTCCTCAACGAGGCGGAATTCAGTCGCTGTCTGGAGAAGAATTCTAGCGGCTGGTGCTATGATCGGTAGTTTTCCATGGTTTATTTATTTATTTATTTTACGTAAAAAAAAAAACAGTTAAAACTGCGTATGACGTGCTATAGGGAAAAGTGAATTGTGTGCATTTTTCAAAATTCTGTGATCCCTACACTAAGTCGTATACTACTTAAATTTTGAATTTTGAAAGGGAGAAACAAAAAGAGAAAAAAAACTCCCATGTAATAAAAACCTATTTTCAAGGATAAAAAGGCAATAAATTTTGGCTCTTATCCGTGTCGTCCTTCAGAATAATACTTCCTGGCGCGACAACATGGAAACGATAATTTGAATAATTGTATTTCCCACTGAATTCTAGAAGTCGTGCGCAGAAAATGAAGTTACATTTATGTCCAGAAGCAAAACAAGGGGCCATCTCAGCATTTGCTCAATGGATCAGGGAAACTGGACGAAAACCTGATCGAGATGGGATCTCCGATCCTCCGATTTCTCCCATCAACACTAGGCGCATGTCAGAGCAGTATCACAACACATGGGCCACAGATCGCGTACGGTCTTTCCATTCGCTTGCTCGTCCTATCGTCACCCCCTTACTTCCACACATGCACTACCCTGCCACACATGTTGGAATACCAGACGGGAGCTTTGAGCTTGTCGCGACGGGGCGGTCCCCTTTGGGGGAGATAAATGGGGAGGAAAAGTCGCAAGCCTTCGTATACGTCGGCACCGGGTCTCGCCATTCTGTAGGAGAAGAACACAGCTACCTCCCTCGGTAAAACAGGTACCACACATACGGGATTAGTGACCATAGCCTTTTACGCTCCAGGACGCATGAAATAATCAATTATCGGACACACCGGCTTGATGGTTCAGTGCTAACTCCGTTGCATCTGCAGCGTCATTGACCGGAAGGTGCTGGGGTTCGACACCCGACTGTGGCGGATTTTTGGAAAATGATGCCAAGCGATCTCATCATTAGTTTTTCCGCCTCTATATACACTTTTTAGGCCTCTATATATACTTTTTAGGCGGCGATGGTGTAGCGGTTAGCGTATCGGACTGCTATACCCAAGTTTCGTGTTCAAATCCGATCGAAGCCGTGGATTTTTAAGGGCGAAAAAATCCTTCGTACGCCTTCCTTCGGAAGGGAAGTAAAGCTGGCTGTCCCATGTTAGTACATTTACTGCATGTAAAAGATTCTCAAGCCTAAATGATGCCTCGGAGCTAAATTCAAAATCGCCTGTTTCGTCGCCCAAGTAATACCTTCTTTCTCCCATGATTGGTGAAAGGAGTGTAATGAAATTGGTCAGACGGAAGAGCAGGCCTCATGGCCTGAGTCTCGTCACGTAAAATAAGGCAAATTCAATTAACTTATTTTTTCATTTATTAACTTCTAGTTCGGCCGTGTGGTCTTTCAAGCGCTTGAATCCATGAGTATTATCATTATTAGGAATGGGCATCCTTGATTTTTTGAGCTTTACATCGCTGCTTCGTTTGTTAGGTGTTCCGTTTGAGATGAGCTTGATTCTGAATTTATTTAAAAATTACATACTTTAATATCAGGTTATCTATTTTTTTTTTCATATACCTACGTGGGGCGAAATGTGGCTTTTGGGAATTTGGATTTCATTCGGCAAGGTTGCACAACATTACGTTCTAGGTTAAATTTATTTGTTAAGTAAAAAATGGTGAATGTAGTATAGAAAATTTTTGAAATTGAGGCGATGTTGTTATTGACTGAATCCATACGTTCTACAATCACTAAAAGGCGAATGCCAGAGCAGAACCTTACCGAACGGACCGCGGGCCGCGTGCTTTCATACACACACGCGCGCGCACACACTTACAGTACCACGCATGTCGTCGGGATCTGTCGGGAGCTTAGAGCTTGTTCCGTCCGGGCATGCAAGAGCATCCGGGGGGAAATGCAAGGAGGAGAGAAACCCCCAAGTTGACATGGCAATCGATTCTCGCGTTCCAGCGGGGAAGATCACCGCCACCCCCGCGTTAAAAACATACTCTACACCTACGCAACTAATGAACTTAGTACTCCAAAACTCTAAAACTCCCATATTTCTGATTACTATTAAGTTTATTTCTAACTTGACGTTGATGAATAAACACGCGATGCGATAGGATTCCTTTTCCATCTACCATTTCCTTCCTTGTTTTCACTTCTGACGCACTTGTGGGAAACACTTTCCCCTAATTGCGTAGGTACGCTTGAATGACCTACTCATTATTAGACCTCGGATTTTAGGTCAAATGCCTGTTTAGTTCCTTTAGAATGTTGTGGAAAATAATTCCAGATGTTCACGAATCATGAAAAATTAGATTTACTGAAAGAATCGAATGGTGCCTAAAATGTCCTAAAAGGGCAGTTGATGCCTGTTATAATATATTTTTGTCTAAAACTGTCTAAAACAAGTGGGCATGAGAAATGTGACTACATTTATATTTTCTCGTATAAATCAGTGCCAGTGGAAAGGTCATTTTCAGCTTTGAAAATGGGTTTAACATATAAAAGACAACCTTACTGTAGAAAATTTCGAGAAAATATTCATTATATACTATACTGCTAAATATGAAAGTGAATAAAATAATATGATTCTCTCATAAATATAAAAATATGAGATTTTTCTGCACAATAAAAAGTGCCTAATTTCATTCTTTTGTGAGCAGTTTTAGATGTCAGAAACATAACATTTTATGTTCAATGTTGTTGTTTTTTGCATGTTCTTGTCATTTTGTAATCTATTTTAAGGGAGTGAAACATCACTTTTCATATCTAATAGTGCCGAATTTTGTAATTTTGTTACCTATTTTAGGTGCCTAAATCATCACTAAAATCTATTTATATTTTGCTAGTTGAATGAAGTGTCGCCTACGCTATTACCTACGTTTTAAAAGTATTTTCATGTGTTAAAAAGTTCTAAATATCATGCTAGATTTGAAATATTTCCTTACAGTATCTGGCATTGAACTTACCAAAATCATAGTTGTTGATAATGTTACATGTAGTAAAATGGCGGAGATTCCTGATGGTCAGAAAAAAAACTTTACATTTGAATGGTAGTAAAGCTGTCATTAAGCTGTTCCTCAAGTCGCAACAAACACTTTTAGTTATTTACGATACAACTGTCGTAAAGCGTTTGATTAAAATACGATATGAAAAAATTGCCAAATGAGGCCGATAGGCCGAGTTTGGTCTTCTATTGAGTATTGTAATTAGATGTTATGACACGAATATCGTACGTTTTATCCACTTTGTAAAAATTTGTTCGATTTAATGTAAAATTTCGTTCTACACCTTCATTTACTACTCACGGTTTTCTCCTAGTACAAGTGGCGACACTGTTCTGAACAAGGAGAACAATTGAAACACACTTGGTGTATACTATTCGACATGAGTGAATATAGTTCTGATTCGGAAATAGAAATAGCAACAATTGCTGCTATAGAAACATTGTTACCCAAAAAATAAAGAAATAAATATGATCGTCAGTATTTAATTTTTAAATATTAGCGCGAAAAAAAAGTTCATTCCACACCAAAAAAAGTTTTGATTGCTTACTTTTGTGAAAAGTCGGAGACGGAGAAACCAAGTACTCTTTGGACCCCTACTCTATGTTAAAGAGTACAATATCACTTAATGACAATATTTATATCAGTAAGTTTACTCAGTTATAAGCAATTTTAAAGAGGCAAAGTGAAGGATACAACACAAAGAAGTCTAATATATTTTCAAACGAAGTGTCCACTTTCGCAATTACTTTACTGCTCTAATGTAATGAAGTTCATTACCACACTAGGGCGACAAAGCACTTCATTACGAAACTGATTACAATGGCATAATGTTTCACTTTACCTAACCACAGTGGATAAAAAAATAAAACGTCAAGGTACGAATATCATATGTACACATATTCTTTTATGATTTCTGACACTATGAAAAATCGTACATCGTCACTACGGCCTCCTTAAGATTCTTTATATATGTTTCACCTGAGTCTTCATAAGATTGTTCCTCTTTGAGCTAATTGGTCTGTATTCTTTTTTCAGTACCTCTGAGAGCGGACATGTTTACCTACAAGTCATATACAGAAAGGCATTCAATGACTAAAGGATATTTAAAATGCAATAGCTTTCGTTGTAAGTGGCGCCTCGGGCCATGAGGTGATCCTAATCTTACAACCAGTTCAAAGTGGTTTTGGTAAACTGAGTCAATTCTGACGACAAACTGCTGTTCCATAAGAGCTTCTTTCCCTTCTTTTTAACTTCTATATATATTTTCTTTCAATTTTTCTACTTTTTATACACGGTCGTAAACCCGCTATCTCGATCGACTTACCGCCTGTAATAGCTCAGCGACAACACTTTTCCGTTTGCAGAATCATCGACTTGGAGGCTCTAGGCGTCGAGTCCTGTCAATGTAGCTAAGTTATTGCTACCTTTTTTTTTTTTTTTTTTGTATATTCGCTAGAGAGCAGTTACGTTCAGCTGTTGTCTGAAGGAGAATTCAAGCTGCAGGCTCCTTTGATCAGCAGTTTTGCGTGGTTTCTCCTGTCTATACCAGACGAATGCCAGAGCAGTTCCTTAACAAACGGGCAACGGACCGCTTGCGATCTCTCCATCCTCCTCCTCGTTTTTTCCTCAACCCCTTACACACACTTACATGCATTACACTCCACCCATGCCGGGAGACCGGTTTAGGCTTAGAGTGTGTCCGTGGGTGGGCGGTGCCCCGGATGGGGGACACACCGGGAGGTACCGCCATTCCGGGGGAATTTACTTACTTTTAAATCTCGCGCCAATTTCTCTGGACGCAGTGCTCTCGAGCTTTAGTAAGCTTGTTGCCTTGGCCACGACCTTGACATGCCTGCTGTGGGCTTACTAGACGAGAAGATTTAAAAATTCTGGACAAAACAATCGCTCTTCACTGTAAACATAGAGTTAAATACATTTTTGACAATGTAATTGAAATGTTTGATATTTACCAAGATCTGCATCTGAATGTTACAATGGATTATAGCTACTGCTACCCCTTTATCTGACATGTAAAGCATCCTCACTTAAACACTGATTTTTTTATGATACGGTGTACATTTTTCAAACGAATGATGGGCATTACCTTTATATATGTTCACTAATCTTTGCATTTAATAACATTTCGCGAACTCAAAAATCTTCTTCTTTCCGCTAACTACAACCTCACGACCTAACCAATTGCAATAAAACGACCAAGACTAATTATATTCCAATTGTAGATTTGCGTTCACTCTATTAATCTTAAGATATTATTAATATTTAGTATTATACTATAAAACCGGTTAATACTATCAAGCCATAACACATATAGGGCACTATGTTTTATTGAAAGCAAAATCAGGCAATTTGATTGAGTAGAAAGCTCAAGTTTCGTTGTAATCGAAAACCCTTAGTGTTTTAAATGTAAAGATTTTACTCTTCCTCAGCATGCGATAGAAAACATTCAAACCATTCATGTAGATAAAACAATGTAGGCTCTCACGGCCGGAGTTGTAGGTGGCCGTGGTCCATATTTCCATGGAAATATGTTTTCCAATGGACCACGGCCTTTCAGCTCGGAAGAAATATTTGACATTCATGTAGAGTCATAGAAGCTGGACTCGGAGAGCAAATGCAGGACGTGCAATCTCTCTGCTCCCCCGCACCCGTAAGCGTTGTGCGCAGTGCTTACTCACGACCTGCCCTACAAGAAACTCGACCCGCGGAGGCCAGGACACGCGTGATTTATCGCATTCCTCACGCGTGAGGGAAGGCACGCGCTCACCGGGGAGCACGCGTGAGGAGCTGAAAGAAAACGGGGCCGTTCACCGTATGTTAACATATGTTGATTCACCTTCTAAGAAGCCGTTTCTAAAATAATGCATTCTCAATGTTTCAACCCTTTCCCACTCAACTAAAAAGTCACGTCATCTGTAAACTCCACTTTTTCTTGTAATATACTATATGTTTCATTTGCATTGTCTCCCCTTCTTGAGTTAAATTAAAAAAGGTTCCTTAAAAATTGTGTCAAATTGTATACATAGTTCAAAATCATTTTTAATCTCAATCAAGATACATTTTAATTAATGATAATCTTCATTTACAGTAAAATCATAATTATATAAAAACATTAAAAACCAAAATTAAAATTTAACCGAAAACTAATAATATAATAACTATTTAGAAAACGGTCATTTTTCATCAGTCCTCTTCCCCTTTCGTTTTAGTTTAATTCATAGAAGATGTGAGACCTCCTGCCGTTCTAAAGCGAACGTAACTGACAAAACGGAGTTAAAAATAGTCAGGTCATTTCGCTAAATGTTTATTATATCAATAAAATTAAATGAAAAAATAGATTTACTGAAAGAATCTAATAGTGCCTAAAATGTCCTAAAAGATCAGTTGATGCCTATTTTAATATATTTTTACCTCAAAATGTCTAAAACAAGTACGCATAAGAAATGTGACTAAATTTATATTTGCTCATATAAATCAGTGTCAGTGGAAAAGTCATTTTCAGAAAGGTTCATTTCAATTCCCTATCTATGTACTAAGATCTAAAACAGATAAAAACACATTTATGTCCGTAAATATCATCGAATATTCTTGCCGGATTCGTAAACAAATTGTTAGTGTCCCATGAGGAGACTGAGACGCCTCGAACGACATCGCGTATGTCTCCATTGGTGCACGGGGAGGGGTCTAACCGTGAGTAACGAAGCTCCCAATTGGATGGCAGTGTCCCCCCTCTCCTGCCAGCCTTGACCTTGCGTTCTTCCGTTTCCCGGTGCGTACTCCAGCCTTCTGGCACCACAACATCTGGAAGTGCTACTTTGCTGCTTCCAGTCAATGATTATGCTACAAGTACGTGATATGCAAAACGCTTACACAACACACTTACCCAGGTCTGGAGAAGAATTCTAGCGGCCGGCTGCACTGATTGGTATTTTAGTGGTTTCGTCATTTACCTGATTGGTAGTTTGTGGTTTCTCCGATCAACACCAGACGAAAGCCGGAACAGCACCTTAACAAATAGGCCAATGACCGCGCGCGATCTATCCTTCCTCTTTCTTCTTCTATCTTCACCTCTCACTTAACACATTTTTACATGAACAACACTACTACACAAGTCGTGAGACCAGTCTGGAGCATAGAGCTTGTTCCGGCCGGGATGATGCAGCGCTAGATGGAGATACCTGGATGGGAAAACCCCGCAAGCCGACGTGAAGCTCGCCGCCGGATTTCATCAACCAACGGGGGAAAATCACCTCCTCCTCCCATAATAACAAAGAAAAACACATGCACCACCCTTACGGGACTAATGACCATAACAATTGACGCGCTCTGAAACACGAATTGACTAAGCAATCAATCTTATCCAGAGGTTCTCGTTTTATGTGGCAGGTCACAATCAAAATGTCACATTTCATCCGGCAGATGTTCACTTCGATACAACCCGACTTACACTAATATGTCCGTTCAGTCTTACTTTGCATCTGAGCGTTCATTTGCACCTTTCAAATGCGCTTAACGACGCCTTTTGAAGAGTTGCGTCCATTAGTTATTGCGACACTGTGACCTGCGCACGAGAGCACCCATTGAAATGGACCTCATTTTAAGGAGTTCGCGACAGTGATGCCAAATTCCATTTTGTACGGTCATTGTTGCCAAATTTAATTTTGTACGAACATCACGAAGTAATCGAACTGAATTTTGTAAGGTCATAACATATTGTCCGAGGTGAATTGTTTACAGACAAAATATACTTTCCGAATTGAATTTTGAAGGGACCTAGTCTAGTTACAAAATTGAATTTTGTATAGACAGTGCTTAAAGTATACTTTGTAGTTAAATTAGATAAAACTTTATGTGGTGGAGATTTTTTGATCCCTCTTTTCACGCCACAATCAAGGAATCTCTAACAGACATTTATACACATCGCGCTTTAAGTTAAACTCACATTAAACCTACTTTTAATCCAATATCTCTCCTTGCAAATATAATATTACGTAAAAAATAATGTTTGAAGTGCACTTTCTTGGAATTTCAATAACAAATTGTTTTTATGCAAACATTTTCCAAATGGTGGAATGACAAAATAAATAGGGAGGACCACAATCTCAGCACAAGTTTGCCAACTGTCAAAAAACGCCAAGAACACACCGAATTTGATTTCTTAGAAACTGATGTAAAATAATTGAAGTGCTTGGGGCAATAACATGCTATATCACTATACGAAGATTTGAGAAAAAGGAAAGTGAAGGTTCAAACATTTTCTTCCACACATTGGTATAAAGAACATTGGTTTATGAATTACACTGCCTTCTTGCGGCGAATCTTTAAAACAAAAACCCGACATCTAGAGACATCTATGGGACGCCGAACTATACTAATATCTCAATTTCATCAGAAATGTGGCGTAGCATGTTATTGCACCAAGGTCTTTAATTGGACACATCAGTGGCGGCATCTCCTTAAAGGGATTATGTAGTGGAATTTTGACGAAAATTTGAATTTTTTTTTTCAATTTTTGTATCTTGAAAGTGTGTAGAATATAGCTGTTGTCGCCGTTTGGCCGTATCTCAAATTTAAAAGCCTTTCTCTAGGGTGTTTACATTTGCCATGCCCCCTATCATGGCGTACGTCAATGCGTATCCGTTTATAAAAATACTCTTGCAATTCTGAGTTAAAAGTTAAATCTCCAGTGGAAAAAGCTGATAAAGCAGTGGACGATCTTTGCAGATACGGAAGGAAGAAGAGAAACATGAAGAAGAGGGAAGTGGAGGACACAGACTACATCAAAGTTTATCGTGAGTGTCACTGTTTACTTTGAATGCCATTTGACGTACATTTATTTCCAGTGAATATTGGTGCAATTATCCCAAAAAATATTTAAGATAACACTCCTAAAAATTCTGTCGTGCACAACTTAACGTGCTCATGATATTAGACTCGTTTTTATGTAAAATAATAATTTAAAAAACGTTAAAAAATTAGAAATTTCTTTTTAAGAAAAAAATATATGACAAAAATCATAACTTTTAAATGAAAAGCGTTAGTGAAAGAAGAAAATCGTCTACCATGTTGAAAAATCATCAGACATAACTGCTGTAAAATATGAAAGATGTAACTTTCACTGTTCTTGAGAAAAGTGCACCCTAAGTTTGAAGATTTAACATTACCAGAATAGGAACTACATACAATCCAAATACAATCCGCCAATACAATCCAATACAATACGCCTTGGCTCTAGGGTGGCGCATTCCCCAGAAAATCCAACCTCGGGAAAGTATTAAACTTGCAATACATCGACTCGTTTAATTTTTGCATACCACCATGGCAATTTTTGAGGACGAATCTTAAGTGCCCGATTATGTGAAAGATAAATGTTTTTGGAATGGGTAGCATCGTGAACTATAGAGAGTCCGTTCGTAGCTGGTGCATGTGAGGCAATGGAAGCTTCAGGAAGAGTAGGGGTACTGGGAGTTAGGTGGGGGCGAAAGATAAACGTTTTTGGAATGGGTAGCATCGTGAACTATAGAGAGTCCGTTCGTAGCTGGTGCTACTGCTGGCAACGTAACCGCGGGTTATGTCTATGCACTTAATTCGTCAATGCGTTCGTTTAGTTAGCTCATTTGTAAATTGTCATTATCACCGTCTCTTGTAATGCCTTCACTCTACATGACATTAATTGGTTTCCTGATCTGTCAAACTGGTCACTGCTTAGAGTAACTCAGTTGCCACATTATGGTTGAGATAAGATCCACCGTGTCAGAACAATAAAGCTTACATTCCCGCTAATGGCGGATTCAAACCCACAGATCCTTCCACCATAAGTCCTATGGTATGGGACATGGTAACTAAATTAACTAGCTTTATTTCCCTTCACTTTCCCTCTTATTCTCTTTTCACCCATTCTGTCGGTCTCTCTGTCCTCTTTCTCTTTTTCCCTCCTTTCTCTCTTCCCTTTTCACCCTCTCCAACATCTCCCCTTCCCCCAGTCCCTCTCCCTTTCTTTCTCCCTTTCTCTTGGTCTTCTTTCGCCATTTCTCTTTTTCTCTCTCTCTCTCTCTCTCTCTCTCTCTCTCGCTTTCTTTCCCTATTTTTCAGTCTCTGTCTCCGTTAAGGTATTCAGTATGCTAAATCCAGAGGGGGATTTACTTCTGTGAGAAAGTTGAAAATACGAAAATAAGAATGAGCTCTTTACAGAGGAAGTGTTCATTTCCGTGGTGCCCGTACATTTCTCTCGAACACAGGAAGTGCTTCGTTGCTATCGCGGAATTTTCTTGCAATAAGCCTTGCTCGCTTGCGTGAACTGTAACATTCATTTTTTTCGGCTGAAGTTGTATTGCTGCGCCCAGAGTGATTCTTATGAACTACATTCTCACAAGTTAATCTCAGAATGCACACTTATTTCGAAGTTCTATGTACTACAAAGACGTTTTCTGCCGTAAAGAAACCAGCGTTACCAAACAGCACGTACTTCCTCTCGCACGTACTTTCACGCAAAATTACGCGAAAAGTACGTAAAGCTTAGAATGAGTGACCTTATTTCAAAATCCATCTTCAAGGAACAGACTTTATTAAGGGAAAAAACTCTATCTTTAATATTTTAGTTGTAGGAACACTTCGAAAAAAATTTTGAACTTTTGAAATTTTAGAAAGATGACGGTTTACAACAAAAACGAGACCTGCACAGTTCTCTTAAACGTCCTTAACACTATTCAACAACAAAATGTAATAAAAAACGATGGAGCCATTTTTTTGAAAATTTTGAAAATGTCCGGGAGCATCATGTAAAAATACCCTCCAAAATTAAAATACCAGTTTCAAATTCACAGGACTAGGACATCAGCCAGATCAAGTGGAGAATATCAATATTGGAGAAAATCGCCTGAACGGTTTTACCGCTAGCGTTGTTCACAGACGGACAGACGGACGGACGGAAATACAGACGTTTTGCTGTTATTCGATTTTTGGGTTACAAGAACCCACGAAACACGAATTCTGGTTACATCACGTGTTAGAGGATTTTATTTCTAAATTTAGCAACTGAATTTTTTAACTCTTTCGTTACCAAGGCCCGGAAATAAGTTTTTCTGCCGAAAGTTCGCCGTTTTCAGGAACTCGATTACTATATTTTCTCTTCCTACAGCGCAAATGCAGCAAAAATGAAGATGATAATACAAATATTTCAGAAGAATTGCAGAATAAATTATAAGAGAGTCAACCCTGACTCAAGTGACCACCGATGTTTTCACCAAAATTGGTCTTTAAATAAAGGAGCCGCCTAATGCAGGTTTTGATGTTACTGGAAGCGTAAACCAAGTGCAGTTATGCTATTTGCGATGAAATGAAGGATGTTCTCTTTAGTTTGTTAAATAATCATAAATGACAAAATACTATTTAAACAAGGTATTTTAAGATTATTTGCCTCCTCTCGGCTAAAACCAAACCACACCCTTGGCTTGTCACTTTTTCTGTTAGTCAAGAAGCTCACTTTGCATCCTCTCTGAATCAAACTAGTGGTGCTGAAATAGCACGTACTTTCTCACCTTATTTTCACGCAAAATTACGCAAAAAATACACAAATTTTCGAAAAATTGTATATGACCTTATTTCAAAATCTAACTTTAAGTAACAGATTTGATGAAGGGAAAAACATCTATGTCTTCATAATTATATTTGTAGGAAATTGTCGAAGTTTTGCAATTTTCGAAAAATAAGAGTTTTTAACGAAAATGAGGCCTACACCATTCTCTTAAACCTCCTCTGCACTATCAACAACAAAGTGGCTTCATGTAAAGACAGACGAAAGGAGAGATTCGTTTCGCCGTAATTAGATTTTTCGGCATGAAGGACCCACGAAACATGGATTATGAATACATCATGTGTCACAGGATTTTTTTCTAAAGTAGGCATCTGGATTTATCCACTTTTTCGTTACCAGGGCCCTGTAATAAGAGATTTTCTGTCGAAAATTGGACAGTTTTTCGCACAGCATTTCACAATTTTCTCCCTACTGCATAAGAGGTAGCGAGAAAGTAACAACCAGTGACACTTGAAAATTTACTTCGTGGCTTATAGGAACTTTACAGCGGGGCCGTCTATCGAATTATTGATCGATTGTTAGTAATTCCGGGCGCGTCAACTATTGAGGTCATTAGTACCATAAATGTAGTGCATATTCTTTCATCGGGAGGTGGCGGTGATCTTCCCCAACTGGATGGTGAGATCCGGCGCCAACCTATTATCGTCCGCCGTTTTCCTCAACGAGGTATCTCCCTTCAGTGGGCCACCGCCCCAGCTGGGACAAGTTCTAAGTCCCCGACCGCTCACCAGCATGTGCGGTAGTATAGTGCATGTTAGTGTAAGTGTGTGTATGTAAAGGGAGAGGATTGGAGAAGGAAGAGGAAGGAAAGATTGCGCGCGGTCTGTGGCCCGTTTGTTAGAGTACTGATCCGGAATTCATCTGATTTTGAACGGAGAAACCACGGAAAAATACTGCAGAGCAGCCGGCCACTAGAATTCTCCTCCAGACAGCGACTGAATTCGACATAGCAATCCAACTAGTGTCGCAAGTCCAGTCACCGTCGGGACTCGAACCTGGGACCGCCCGGCCAGAGGCGTTGCAGTGACATCAGTTGATGCCCTGAGACACCGCTGCCGGTCTGGCGAAGGAGTGAGCGAGTGTCCTTTCTATCGGATTCGCGCACGCAGCGTGCTCCATGAGTCTTCAACGGCTTCCCGCAGAGGAGAAGAAAGAATTAGCAAACCACAGGTGAAAATGGTGGAAACGAACGCGTTGTGATTTCATTAAGACATATTTATTAAAATCATTTCTTAATATTTGAAACAGAAAGTAATGCCTCTGCGGGACAAGTGACTCTGGATGTCATTATTAGAGGTCACCTGATTCACTGCAGTGCCTCTGACGGGGAGGTTCTAGCGTTCCAGTCCCGACATGGGCAGGATTTTCGACACGATCTAGATAGCAAGGTCGAATTCAGCCGTTGTTTCTCAGAGAATTCTGGCGGCTGGTTGCTATGCAGTAGTTTTCCGTGGTTTCTCCGATCCCCACCAGGCGAATGCCGGAGCAGTACCCTAACGAACGGGCCACGTACCGCGCGCGATCTTTCCTTCCTCGTCCTTGTCTTATCCTCTCCCCTTACACACACACACACACACACACACTTACGCTTACATGCACTACACCACCACACATGCCGGGAGACCGGTTGGGAGCTTAAAGATTGTCCCAGCTGGGGCGGTGTATAACTGGGGGAGATACCTGGTCGGGGAAATCCGTAAGCAGATGGGTAGGTAGGCGCCAGATCTCCATTCAGCGGAGGAACAACAAAGCCACCTCTAACGATAAAAACATACGCTACACTTACGGGACTAATGACCATAGCAGTTGACGTGCCCGGGATCACCAATCAAATCACTCATCGAAAGAAATTAATTAAATTTTGCCAATAGAATACATAAACGAATGTTTGAAATCTTTTACGAAACGAATTTTTTAAGAGAACTTACCCATATTCACAGAGCGTCACCTCACACTGTATTCCAGGTATTTGATTTAAAGAAAATGTATCTTATCTCATAAGAATGTTTAACTTCAAAACAATTGTCATAAAACAACACTGTTAAATTTTCTTCAAAATACACAGATAAAATCGCTGAAAAACATTCACAGTTCACTTTTAATCGCTTCAAAGGAGTTCAGAACACAGTAATATATCCAAAAAATGCGAGATTCGCATTGAGACAACATCCCACAATCGTTTACAATATGTAACAAATCCATGGGTAGAATGACGGAATAATACATCGTTCTGTTTACTTTTATATTACGTTCCAACGGGTGCGTGACAGACTTCTTGCCAGACAATTCGCGTCATCGTTATCTGATAGTGGTAACCGCGCCTATTTCCATGTTTGTAAGAATATATTTCCGATCCTAGAATTGTGATATGCACTGCTGACCCTGTTCGGAAAGCCCACAGGGGTTGCCTGTTGAGAACTAATGTCGAAATTTATCAGATGGAGACTTCTCCCATCTTTCCTTTCTCGGTGAATGACATTACAGTGTTATGGAATGTCAATCATCAACAGATTTAGGAGATGTGTAACTATAGTGAATGGTTCGGCAACTTTATCACGTAGACAGTAGCCTGCGCAATGTTAAGAAAGTATTTTAATGCTACGGGGAAAAACGGCGAATTTTCTACCGAAAAACATTATTTCCGGCCCTTGCTAACGAAAAAGTGGTTAAATATTGTCTGAAATTCTGAGAATTCCTAGTAATTGTTGGGAGATATAGCTGTGTGAAACGCAGTTTTAATTGTTGAATTTTTGTTGATACATTAGCTTCAAAGAATTGTCGCGTCTAATATCCTAGGATCTGTAACGATATTTACAATGTGACTTAAATGTGTTAATATTGACAGAAATTAAGGTATACGGTTACTAAGAGCGAGAAAGTACGTGCTGTCAACTAGTTTTTTGTTTGATTTTTTTTCTGATGGGAGAAATAATTAGGGAGTAATGAATTGAATAATAAGACACATACTAATTAAATAATCTTATTAGAAAAATTATGAATCGTTTCTCCTAATTTTTTATTAGAAAAGGATTGTATTAACAGAAAATTCGTATGGTTGGTTTGGTTTGTTTTTTTCGTGTTTCCGGGCGCGTCAACTGCTTTGGTGTGGTGCATGTTTCTTCTCGGGAGATGGCGGTGATCTTCCCCCGCTGGATGGCGAGATCCGGCGCCGACCTACCGTCGGCTAGTGGGGTTTCCCCCTAACCAGGACTCTCCCACCAGCGGGGCACCGCCCCAGCCGGTACAAGCTCTAAGTTCCCGACCGGTCTCCCGGAATATGTGGTAGAGTAGTGCAAGTGAGTGTAAGTGTGGGTGTAAGGGGAGAGGACAGGACAAAGAAGAGGAACGAAAGATCGTGCGCGGTCCGTGGCCCGCTTGGTAGGGCACTGCTCCGGCAGTCGCCTGATATTGATCGGAGAAACCACGGAAAACTACAGATCAGAGCTGCCGGCCACTAGAATTCTCCTCCAGGCAGCGACTGAATTCGACCTAGCTGAAAAGCTAGTGTCAAAAATTCTGACGTCATCAGGACTCGAACCTAGGACCTCCCGGTCAGAGGCGCTGCAGTGGCATCAGTTGATGCACTGAGCTACCACTCCCGGTGGAAAATTCGTATGGTATTTGCAGCAGATATTCGTCTCAGTTCCATAATTTTTATTTTATAACTAAGTATAATTGCTGACAATTTTTCAGCCACGTGCGTCGGATAGATCAGCAAAGGTTTTTTTAAAAAAAAAAACGTTCAGTTCCTCAGAAAGGGTCATAACTTGTCCGCAATTTTTACATCTTGAGTAACAGAACTGGAAGAAGCGCTGGCAGTCACCCAAATTCATCTACATAGTTAATAGTCTTCACGTTGAGGGACGTGTTGACATAATGGGGATTTGCATGAGCGCGCAATTTCATGATTTAAGACTAACGTTGCATGGCAAGTCTAGCCAAACATCAATTATTACTTTTTTCATTGATCAAACAATAAATATTTGTAAAATTTAATTACCGAATTACGAATCATTTGTGATTTACGGATAGAGAAAATATGATTAAAACTTCAAATTACAGCAATGTTTAGTGCCAAATAGTGAAGTGCGCTTTTATTGGCGAGAGTCAACGTCTATTCCCGAGAAAACCGTACGAACTCAGAAATCTAATTTTCACGAAGTGTTTTAATAGTAATTTATCCACTTTGATAGTCTTCAAACTTTTTGAGCTCAGTTTTGCAGTAAGTATTGTTAGAACATAACTATTCTAGTATAATTATAATGTAATATAATCTATTAACAACTAATACCATCAGCTAGTCACTTTTTCACAGATGAATGGAAAAATTTAAATGAATTTTATAGTTACAATTGAATTTTTAAAGTAAAAGTTATTCAAAGTTATTCATAAATAAATATAAAAACATCTATTACTTGTATGTAATTTTTTTTTCATTTCATGTAATTGAGAACGTTATTTCCTCGTGGAAAACAAATGATACAAATTTTACGAATCGCTGCTAATATATTTAATTGGGTTACCTTTTTTACGAGTTTTCATATAATTTACATTGCATATTTTTTTATCAATTTAAACATTAAAAAACTACTGTACTACATCTCTCTATTATACAAGGTCGAGGTTGAAACTGATCCTCCGGAATGATCAAGCAGGATAACAAGACTCACAGCTTGGCTGTGCTTCTTCTCTAATTGGCCCAGACTTGCTGCCAAAACTAAAGAAGGAAGCAGACGTAACGGGATCTGCTGTAGACGAGTCAGCGTAAACAACCATCTCTGGAAATCACCACTAGTATTCTTTTGGTATGTTTCGAGTCGTGCAATTCTTTTAAATGGACTGATGTCACTGCAGCGCCTCTGACCGGGAGGTCCTAGGTTCGAGTCCTGATGGCGGCAGGATTTTCGACACTAGCTTTTCAGCCAGGTCGAATCCAGTCGCTGTCTGGAGGAGAATTCTAGCGGCCACTTACTTTGATCGGTAGTTTTCCGTGGTTTCTCCGATCAACACTAGGCGAATGCCGGAGCAGTACCCTACCAAACGGGCCACGGACCGCGCGCGATCTGTCCTCCTTCCTTGTCCTATCCTCTCTCCTTCCACACACACACACACACACACACACACACTTACATTAACATGCACTACAATACCACATATTCCGGGAGGCCGGTCGGGAGCCTGGCTGGGGCGGTGCCCCGCTGGTGGGAGAGTCCTGGTTAGGGGGGAAACCCCACTAGTCGACGGTAGGTCGGCGCCGGATGTCGCCATCCAGCGGAGAAAGATCACCACGCATAACCCGAGGAAACACATGCACTACACTAACGGGACTAACGACCAAAGCAGCTGACGTGCCCGGAAACACGAAAAACTCAAATCAAATCATATCTTTTAAATGGATTTATGATAAACAATCATAACAAACAATGCTTACAAAACTTTAAGGATTAGTAGGAATTATTCCATTATGCTCAAACGATTAAAACACTTTTCGATTTTAAAATTACAACAAACTGTCGAACGTATATAACAAAATGATTATTTCTGTCCAAATTTACCATTAAGGTGGAGAAACCCACCTTAATGGGAAATGGAAGAGCTGTTGGTCATGCTTAGAGAACTTTGTGTTGGGTGAACTTTGTGTTGGGCGATCAATTATAAGTATTCAATGTAGTTTCTTATATATCACTCTAGTGATATCTACAGAAAACAACAAAGACGTGAGGAAATTCTGATTATTATTTGGAAATTTTATTTCATAAAGTTTGTTTTCAATGCCAATGATGACATCAAAAAGATCGGTCATTACATTAAGGTAAGTTTTATAGCAGGATTTGCTGCTGTAGACCAAAACAATATCCATGTATGAATGTGTACAGATCGTGGTAAACCAAAAACATATACATCGATATGGTGGATTTTCTGTCGTAACTTTTCTAGAGGTGCGGTACTACAGGTGCTACCTGTGCGATGTAATCGCACGGGTTCAGCTAGTAATATTTATTTTAACAATTATATACAATCAATATTTCTTCTTGTTGTCAATATATGTTTACAAATAAAAGTCCAAAGTTTTTTATGACAATCATTTATTGTAATTTAAGTACACTTTCACAACGTTTTGTTACAGTAACAAAACGAGTTACGAAACGTTGTGAAATTACTGAATAAATGATTGTCATAAACTTTGGATACTTTTATTTGTAATTATATACAATGAATTAGTTTACACTTGTTTTGTTTATTTTAAAAAAAGAATTAATACGCCTGTAACAAGTAATGTGATACGACTGTAAATACGACTGTAATGTAAGTCAGTTTGTGGGTCAATGGCACCCGGCTGGATCAGAGTTTTGACCAGTTCACCTGATTGAGCAAAAGCTGAGATTGCCCCTTGTTTTGCTTCTGGACATAGACTCCAGGCCGTGTATTAGGCCGCACTAAATTCGCAATATGGCAGCTTGAAAGATTTCCTGTCGGAATAGCCAACTTATGAAACTACAACTCTGATCAAGTCTCTCGCTTTTGTTTTGTTTGTTGTCATTCACAATCCTCGCAGGGTCTCGAGTCTTGTCCACTGTTCAATAATACATGTTTCGTTTTTCGGTAGAATTAAAAAGAGATGTTCATCTATAAACGAATATTAACTCTGTGAATAATTAAGTTAATTAAGAATTATCAACTATTGCGAGCTTAAGAAGTGTTAAAAAGTGTCAAGGGCAAATGAAAAATACAACCTCAAAAGTTATCTGCGGTCATACTTCTATGTTATTAATGCTTTTGAGATGTGTGCCAACAGTTCCTTCACGTTTTGAACTGGTAGTAATGAGTTTTATTGAACGCAAATAAATACCACAATTATTGAAGTTAATTAACGTGATATACATGGTAGTTTTTAAGTAATCTAATGAATTGTTCCTTACAGTCCAGTTATGTCAATATCAATGCAAATGCATCCATTTAATTTATCTGTTCAATTATTCATTTGCTTTTAAAAATAAGTTCAAACAAAATAGTGAAAATCATCATTAGTGTAAGTAAGTCTTCAATAACTTATCCATTGTTACCAGAGACAGTCTTTCTCTTTACCCATTTCTTCACCATTTCAATGGGGTGTGATTCATAAGATTGGGATAAATGGTTATAAATATGACTTTTTGATTTTTTTAAAGATGTTTATTTAAACAGGAATGTACACAATCAATATAAATGGCACATTAAATATATAGTTGCACAATAATATTGAATCTACTCTCTTATTGTGACTACATTACTATAAGCTTCTCCTGAACATGCAGTTATTACACAGTAAACCTCTCATTACTTGTTAAATAATTCAAATCAAAGTATATATACTTCAGTTTCCATTACAAATTCATGCCAAATAATTCCCAATAGAAGCCAAGCAGTACAAGATTAATTTATTGTTTATTTATTGCCAGTTAAATACACATTCTTGCTGTGAAAAATTCAAAGTAAGACAACGGTTATTTTCAGCATTAAAATTAGAGTATTGTGCAGGAATTCAAAATGCATGTGGATTTAGAGAGAGATGCAGTGCTACTTGCCAAAACCAGTATTACAAGTAATGTCACAAATGCTACTAATCAAATAAGGTTACAAAACAAGCTACAAAAAACTGAAACAATGTTGACTATTTACATATACATTTAGATATCAAAATAAAATTAACAATATTTCATTTCATGTGATACTTGGAATGAAAAAAAAAATTAATAATTAGAGAGTTTTTCCAAAAATCTTTAAATATGCATCTATGACCTAAAACTTCTGAAAGATGCAATTAAAATTAACAATATTTCATTTCATGTGATACTTGGAATGAAAAGATGTATTTTTGTGCAAACATAACATAACCTAGCTCACTTCTCAGGAGAAATAATTGAAGTAATTATGCACCTTCATTAAGGACATTGTTTGTCTTGTTTCATTTTTTCTGCTTGGTATAAAAAATATATCAAGAAATATCCTACATTTGCACAAGTATTTTATTGTCTATAGAAAAGAAAAAACACAAAGTGTGACAAGCTTTTTCTAATCAATGACTGCTCCCAAATAAATAGATTCTATGACAATAAGGAATGGTTTAGAGATAAGTCTCTCTTTTAACAAAATAAATATAGGAGCATAAAAAGATGCTCTTATTATTATATGAATATGCACCAACAGGAAAAAATTGCCAAATTGCACTAACATATTGATCAACATAGCATCCAATTCTAACCACATGTCAAGGAATTTCATTTAGCTATGCCCTGAAGCAATAGACAAAAATATGCAAAATCATAGATATGCACTCCCTAATTATTATTATTATTATTATTATTATTATTATATATTACTGCCTTTGGTGTGTTGGAGTTTGTATTTCTATAGTAATTCCTCAGAAGCACTCTCTTTTAAAAGTTATAATTTCATTCTCCCTCACACCTGTCTTCCTTTCCTAAGTAAAACCCATATTCTTCACTATTCGCTCTAGGAGGTCTGAGAGCCTTCAAAATTAAACGTTTCATCTCCCACAATCTCTGTGTACAGGTTTCTATAGAAATACCACAAGGATTATAAAATATACCACAACACGGATTACCACCAACAAGGATTATAAAATATAATCCTTGGTACTTGTTAAATAATTCCTTAAACAACACAAAATGATCATTGTTTATATTAATAAAACTGTATACTAACAAACTAATTAAAAATTCTAATTGATTACAATTAATACATGAGTAATGATAAAGATAATTAACAACTATACTCATCCCAATTTTAATTAAGAAAATTACACTTGTAAGTTTTAAAAGATAAGATGTAGAAAAGAAAAAAGAAAAATCAATCTTACCTGTAATAATTTTGCCACTCACGTTATTAAACAAGAGTGGGTAACATAGACCTTTTCTTCCACTGCTTCCTTCCACAGTCCACAAAATAAATTGATAATTCCCTTTTGAAGAGAACTTTGAATACGTGTTATCTTCAAAGGTTCAAAATTAAGTATAGACCCAGATGTTGTTGGGCTATCCATTGCTTTCCAGTTATAATTAAAATGAATTCAGAAAAAAAATAATAAATATAATTAATCTAAAACAAGAAATACTAAAGGGACACTTAACAACAACAAATAATAACTACAATAACTTTAATTAACTTTATTATTATTACTAAAGAAAACAATTGGAAAATAATAAATAAAACTAAAAAACGCCTAGTACTATTAAATAAATAAATTGAACAATAAAACACAAAGAACGAAGAGCACCAAAACGCAAAATGCAAATTTAGCAACACTCGTAAACTAACACAACTTCACTTGTATGGCTTTGAATGTTGGCGGAATCTACAGAAGTAGTCATTGTTTCATTGCAAACTTAAATTTTAAAAAATGTCCCTACCGCTTGAAGATAATATATACTGGGTATTTGTGTGACGGTTGGCAACAACTTTTGCCAACATAAAACGAAACGAAACTACCCTAAATCGAGTATAAATGTATGTTCTCATCCGACAGTGACATTTTTCAAAAGTTGTCCCGTTAGTTCGGCTTTTTAGCTGGCCAGCAGTCTAAATGTAGAATCACTCTCTGCACCTGCTCAGCTCAACAGCTCACAACAACAGCTAGTTGTGGTAGGAGTAGAGCCGGGGTATGTAACTATTTTGTTAGCAGTTCCAAAAAATGAAACTATAGTTCGTTTACCGATGCAAATACGTTTTTTATACAATCGCATAAAAAAGTCAACTTCTGTGCATCGCTAGCCGTACGCGAAGTTCGTAATTTTTTATATATGCATTTTAAAAAGATTACTGCCAAGACAACTATTTTGTTATCACGAAAAAAGTATTGTTTCGTTTTGGGGCTTATTTAGAATACTTCTCAATAAGCCCAATAAAACATCAAAGCCCAATAAACAGAATATTAGTTACCTTAAAGAATATTTTCTAATCATGGCCCTATGAAATGCATTTCTACATTGTCCAGAGTTTGAGGCTCCTTTTTCCAGTACAGGTTTACAAAACCTTTTGTCTTATATTTTTAAGCATTTATTTTTATATTGTAATAACTATTTTAAAACTCAGGAGCGAAAGTGTCTAATTTTCAAATGTTGCGAACCTCGCTTTGTTGGAACTTTAATTCATGATTCATCTGTTCATGATTAAAACGCAGGGAAGAGATAATGGAGCCCAAGAAAACGTGCGCAAATTGTACTTCACCCCCATACGTCACATATAGTTTGTATGTGTTCCTTGACAAAATAAATGAAATCAAACATGTTCACGAGCCGTGATGTGGGGAGTTAATTTAGATGATCGTAATTGAAATTATTTACATAACTTCTAAACATGGATTTTTTGAGACAATTATCTTCTTGAGACTAATGTGATTTATTATTGAAAAAATAGTTCATTTGTAAAATAATGTTTGTCTCACCAATATTTTTACTATTGCTAAATCTGGATTCTATTTACAACAAACATCTAATATTATAAAAGGGATAACGTCACATGATATTATTGACATCGGTAGAAATACCGTTGTCCTGCTATGCTCATAAATTCTCTCAATGTTAATTCTAATTTATTAAATTTACTTTCAATTTAATCATGGGTTTCGACTTACAACATTTTACTCCTTATCTGTTGCATGTGGACTTGTAGGCATTCCACATTCTATACAGAATCACGATTCCTGGAAGTTCTATTGATTGGAACCATTATTAGATTGATGACAACTAATAGAAAATAATAACCTTTATATATATATATATATATATATATATATATATATATATATATATACACAAATTCTATTGAGCCCATGAAAACCATGAAAATTACTTTCTCTATGTATAACATTAAAATACCGTACGGTTTTTAATATAGTTCGTAAGCTTACTCCAATGTCTTGTTAGATGATTTCTCGGTCGAACTAGCAGAATGTTGTCCAAGGAATGTCCTTGGTATCCCTATTCTCGCGTTTGTGCCATTCATTAAAATAAATTTAAAATGTTCCAGAATGTCTTCAATGATTTGGTATTAATATGATTTAATATTCCCATGAAATCAACACGCGGTCACGACTTTCCCCAACTGTGCTTCGTATGAAACACTTACGAACGGATATCTATCTTCAGGTACTTATCGAAAAATCCTCCCATATATGGAGCTCCCCTAATATACATCCCCTCGAAGCACCGAGTCTATTTAATTCAAAATTCCAACTATTACATTAATAAAATCTACAATTACAATTCAATACTACTATTAAATAATACCAAGCTATCAGACTAATCATAAATTGCCACCTCACTATAATATAAATAATACCCCAGCCTATGTTGAAAATCCGTTCGCACATCATCAACCCCTTACGTGTGCACGCTTCAATATCGTTTAATAGAGTGTTTGTTTTTTAGTTTTGCAGAGAATCACGGCTTTCAATACCCTCTCCACACCTTTTGCATGTAATGTGTTCGTGACCGTGGCCATCAGCACAGCGCTAAGCATAGAAGATTACCCTTTGTTAATCGGTTGACCTAACAACGCGATTTCTTTGACTTTCGAGTTTGCAAACAATGCCATTAATACTAACGATGGATGCCGATTTTAGCATTCAAATTAAACTCGGGGTCCTTGGCTCATCACACATTATATCAATAATTAATTATCTTATTTATAGTATTGCTCGAGGGTCACAAAACCTTAGAAAGAGAGAGAGAAGAAATAAAAGAATTAATCTTCGTCAACATATTAATACTAAAAACATACTAATATATTGACGAAGATGACCTCTTTTATTTCATCTCATAACTACGTTAATAACACCACATCAGAATTCCCACTTATTTCAAGAAGCAGGACTCACAGTTTTCGAGTTATGCACGATCAAACACGTAGGTAAAAACAACGCGAGTAAACCAAAATAAAATTTCACAAAGAATTGGACATCGTGAATCTTACAAAACAACTTTATTTTCCATGACAACCAAACTTCCACTCTTACAACGGATGAAAATTTTTAAGTTTTCCATTTACCACTTCTGTCAATACTTACTTTCAGTCGCTACTGTGGGTAATCGCCTTTGACGTCAATCTTCGAGTTCCCATCTTCAACCTCATACCAATCTTCAGACATTTCTTCTTCTTAATATTCTTCTCTCCTTCTTCTTCTTCGACCGTCTGCACTCCTCTAGTTTAACACAAGTCTAGATTTATCTTGATATTTTTTGTAATACTTCCCTGTTATATCGACTTAACGCAACAAAACGGAGAAAACACTATTAACGGCCGGTGTCTATTACGCAGTTGACGCCATCCGTTAAGAACAATAGAAACAAATGAACCGTAGTTAAAGATTTTGGACGAGAACTTCTATTCTAAGAAAGTATAGTTTTGTGAATTTTTCTTATAAGAAAGTGCTATTATGAAAAGTATTGAAGATACTAGGCCGATATCACAAATAACGGGCTCGACTACCTCCTTGGTTTATGAATTTCAACCGCGTTACATATTTTCTCTTTATATTGGTCTAATGACTCTATTATCCACAACATTCGCGGGTTGCCGCCGCATACAACCCAACAAACGGAAGCCCAAATTTTTAAGAGACCTTGAGCCTTCACGAATTCGCAGATGGTTCTGACTTCAGCTGTTCTTGATAGGTGACTGGCGGCGAGGTTTGAGCGAGACATGGGCTCCCCGTACCAGCTAGCTCTCAACGCACGATGGCGTAATTGAGTTGCGGAACAAATGACGTGACCGTCTCTTATTCCGAATAACAGACGAAGTTCAAGCAGTTACACGCCTGTTGAGTTCACTCCTTCACATCTGCAGAATGGAGATGTTCTTGTAAGCTGATAAATACCCTAGTGGCCGCTGTACTTGGTGACAAGTGTCTCAAGAACCTCGACAAATACTCAACTGCCGTCCCGTTGAAAGCGGGTTGACGTGCGGATCTCTCACGTCGAACTGCAACTTGTGCCATTGTGTTGACAAAATGGCGAAAGAATAGCGACAGGGGACAAACGGACTTTCGAAGCGGAGTTCGTTATCCCGTGAGTGCAAGTTGAACTAAGGTTGCATGCGGGGACTTCCGCCATTATTACGTGACTGGGTCCACGTCAACGAGCTAGAACACACTACACAGAATGGTTAAAGCGCCTCCATTTTGCAGCAAATTGAAGCCATGTTTTTTGCAGTGAAAGCAGCGCCCTCTGAAGAAACAGAGTATTCTGTTTGGCGCTGTTTAAGTTCGGTTGATTGATTGATTGATTTTTTCGTGTTTCCGGGCACGTCAACTGCTTTGGTCATTAGTCCCGTTAGTGTAGTGCATGTTTTTTTCTCGGGAGATGGCGGTGATCATCCCCCGCTGGCTGGCGCGATCCGGCGCCGATCTACCGACGGCTAGTGGGGTTTCCCCTAATCAGGACTCTCCCACCAGCGGGGCACCGCTCCAACTGGGACAAGCTCTAAGGTCCCGACCTGTCTCCCGGAATATGTGGTAGTGTAGGGTAGAATAGTGTTAGTGTAAGTGTGTGTGTAAGGGGAGAGGATAGGACAAGGAATGGGAAGGAAAGATCGCGCGCGGTCCGTGGCCCGTTTGGTAGGGTGCTGCTCCGGCATTCGCCTGGTGTTGATCGGAGAAACCACGGAAAACTACCGATCAGAGCAGTTGGCCGCTAGAATTCTCCTCCAGACAGCGACTGAATTCGACCTAGCTGATAAGCTAGTGTCGAAAATCCTCCCACCGTCAGGACTCGAACCTAGGACCTCCCGGTCAGAGGCGCTGCAGTTTAAGTTCGGGTGGGCGAGGACCGCGCGTAATATAAATCCTCTTACTCTGTGTTTAATGACCAAAAACCAATCATTTAAAAACGAAATCACAACATGTAAGGAGAACGAATTGAGAAACTTTAAAAACACGTTGCTTTCTGCATAGGTTATTGCCATAAGAATGGAAGTTCATGAAATATAATTGCATTTAGAATAACGCCTGAAAGTGAATGTTTTTGCCACAAGGAGCAAACAAACAGATTACAAATTAAGGGGCGGCAAACTGAAAAAATTATATGTTGTTTGATGACTTCTATGACCGAGAAAATTGCAAAAAGCCATGCCCTATTCCATCGTTAAGGCAAGGCCCTCACGCGCCACGTTTTGAAGAACCAAGTGTAGCTCGTTGGTCGACACAGAGTGACCCCCTTAAGATTTGTGGGTGAGTGGCGTACTCATTTCGGAAGGAAAATGAGGCAGTCTGGTGCTTTGTTGACATCACCCCGTTCCCTACGCACATTGGCGCATTTATGAAATTTGGCGGCTTAGACAAATATTTTTTGGCGCCCTCGCCCTTCTGGTTAATTTAATCAATTTTGATTTTAATTTTACAAGACAGAAAATGTATAGATATTATTACACATAAAGTATATATTGATGCTCTCTACACCATGTGTTAAAAAAGTAATTTACTATACATAAGAAAAGGAATTATTTACTTTTTCGTTACTTGGGCCCAGCAAGTAACAAATTTCCGGCAGTTTTGCTGCCGAAACTTCGCCGTATTCCAGCGCACGATTACATAACTTTCTCTTGTTACGAAGTAAGTGCGAGAAAGTAAAAAGTTCGAATAAAAAGTGCTAGGCGAATGCCGGAGCAGTACCCTATCAAACGGGCCACGGACTGCGCGCGATCTGTCCTTCCTTGTCCTATCCTCTCCCCTTACACACACACTTACACTAACATGCACTACACAACCACATTTTCCGGGAGACCGGTCGGAAGCTTAGAGCTAGTCCCTGCTGGAATGGTGTCCCGCCGGTGGGAGAGTCCTGGTTAGGGGGAAACCCCACTAGTCGACTGTAGGTCGGCGCCGGATCTCGCCATCTAGCAGGGGAATATCACCGCCATTTCCCGAGAAAAACCATGCACTACCACTACACTAACGGGACTAATGACCAAAGCAGTTGCCGCACCCGGAAACACGAAAAAATCAATCAATCAAAACGAACCACTGCTTAAGTTAACGACGGTGGAAGCATATTTCTTAAGTGAAGGAAAGATGTTTAATATAAACGTCTTCAAAATTAAGAATGACGCGTACGAAACATATTGGATTAATTTTAGATAATTATAAAATAATTATATTAGTTTGGATTTATAAAAATAGGAGACCATATGGTCAGATGATAAAATCATAAACATGTAGGACTTATTTAAAAAACGGGCCTGTCCCGTTCAAAATGGGGCTCTCGAAGTATAGAGGTAAAACAGGTAGTGGTCTTTCTAATGGGAGGAACACATTTTCTTCTTCTTCTTATGTTTCTTCTTCGTCTGAAGAAAATTACCAATGAATATATTAGCTCTGATGATTAAAAGAAAACGTATAACGTTTTTAATTGATTCCTAAGAAAAAAAAATACTTTTATCGCATTTTTAACTATGCGTATCTTTGAGCAACGAGAAAACTATAGAAAATATTGGAAGTCGTTCTGATGAGCTCTCTACCTCTCCTCTCGCGTGTTAATCGCACAAATCATTCAGCATTCATGCGAACGGAAGAGACGTTTTACTGGAAATGTATGGCTAACAGGGAAGAACGCCTCCCCATTTTCAGGCTTCTTGTAGATCCATTTAAACCTGTCGTGGGTGTTGAGTTCTGCCACATTCCGGCAGACAACAGTCAGAGTGAGCAGTCGATGTAATCTTACAATATGGACTGGCAGACGCTTCCGAAAAATCAAACTGATATAATTAAACTGGTTTTACTCTTATCCTATCGCAAGTCTAGGTAAGTGTGTGTGTGTGTGTGTGTATATATATATATATATATATATATATATATATATATATTGTAACCGCTCATAAGTCGGTTACATTGTTTAAATAGCGCGCGACAATGTTTAACTACCACCAAAGCAGTAATAGTACCGCTGAACTACAAACCGGTGCGCCAGCAAGAAAGGATATTCTGTATCAGATGCTGAGTAAACGTTCTGAACGCACTCACGTAGTAGAAATCAACATCCAATCAGGAATCGCCTTGAAGGATTTAGGACGGCGCGATCAGCACCGCAGGGAAAAACGTTTCTCTTTCTGCTGTGAACCTTCGGACGGAACGGACCTGTACACTCTTGCGGTGTGCGATCTGATACTGAACGAGAGGAGATCCAACAAATTATAACCATCAGAAACTTTATAAAAGCTTCTTTTTTCTTTTTTTTTTTGATTGCAAGTTATATTTCGCTTGGACATTCCAAGTAAGTAATAACGTATATTCGTTGGAAACCGCCGTCGAGCTGTGTTACTTCGCGAGGTCGGCGTGCAACAAATCGACGAGGGACGGTTTTTCACGTCGCAAGAGGCTAATTCGACCTTGGACGCAACGGGACCATCGCCGTCGTCTGGAGTGGCAGGAACGTGTCATCGCGGCGACGTCGTGAGTCAAAAAGACCAGATTTTAAAACTCTGACAAAATCCCTTTTAAAAGAACAGTTGAGAGGAGGGGAAATCACGCATAAGAATATATAGAATTCACCTCACGCCCAGACATAGTCAGGCATTTAAATCATCGGCTATTAAGCGTAACTTTTCAGTATTTTTCCATCGAAACGAGAATTCAGATAAATTGTTCATGCAAAAAGGTGTAAAATTTATTCTTTTAATTCTTTTGTTTAACTACTATATTTGTTCTTCTAATGAATATTCTTTTCTGCAATTCATGATTTAAATTGTTTTAATTAAATAGTAAAAAGGTTAATAAGTTGCGTGACAGTAAAACCGCTTATTAAAGGAATCTCATTCATTGTACCAATTTATTTAAAAGGTATATGCAAAGTGTATATTGCACATGTAAATTTTCTTTCAGCAGTGTATGTGATTTGATGTTGTTTTTTTGTAATTGTATAAAGGTATTTCATTGTGTTTGTGTAAAAGTGAAAGATTATACTGGGTCATTCAAAGTATTTTACAAATAGAAAAGGTACAACTGCAGTTGATCAATATTTAGGATATTGCTGAACACTACAGCAAGTAATATGAATTTCTAGGTAATGTGTAAATTCTTAACGAAATTGTATCAGAAGATTTGGTAGAATATATCAAAACTTTGTTAAAGTTAAAAGTTAACTTGCCTGTATTTATTTTAATAATCAAAAGCAGGATAAAAGACTGACCCACTCCTGTAGGACGATTAGGACATAAGAAAATCTTCCTAAATTTTGATGTGACATTGATTTACTAGGTCAAAGGTCAAGTAGTAACATTAAGTTATAAGAGTGATCCGCTCATTTGTATCCCATAGTAGGGAGCAGTCACATATTTGGTGAATACGTGAGGTTCGAAATTGATATACCCTCGTCATATAGTATTCCTAAAATAAGTGAAAGGTCACAATATATATATATATATATATATATAGTGACGTCACGGGGTTACACAAACCCGTAACGCCACCATAAGCCACTAGAAAAGACCAAAGAACTGAGAAATAGGGTACGAGGCGGAGCGATGGTCCGAGAAGGCGACATCTACCTGCAGGTTTTCGCACTCCGATGTCCAAAGTTAGCGGATAATATTTTCTCGAGAGGGCGCGAAGGAGGAGAAAATTCACCCCTCCAGAAATTTTTCCCCAGACGGAGTCGCATAAATACCGTGACGCACTTCGGTAGAGCTCTCTTACGACTTCGACAGCGACGGCGACTCAACTAAATTCTTCAGCGGTAGTAATCGGTTAGTGCAGGAGTATAATTTTACTTGCTTTAGTAAAGCTGATTTAAGAAACGCGGTGATAAGTGATAGAATTCAGAAGCAAAGGGCATGTACAGCATTTGCACTAACATTACGCGAGTAAGCAAGCGTTGTGACTGCTCGAACTTGAAATAGTTTCATCATCGAAGTAAATTCGCGCAGAAGGACTCTGAACGAAATCCAGTATTTAATTTTGTACGCCACGACCACGCACGCTCAAAGTGTGGTATGTCGGCCGAGTGCTAGTAGTAGTCAATTCAAGCACGTTAGTTATTTAAAACTGGAAGCGCGAGCAACGGGTACGCGGCAGGCGGCAGAAGGACGACTCCAACACTCAAGCGTAGGCGAGAAAGACTTGGACCAATCCGTGGACGGTACGAGCCTGAGGAGAGAGGCATCCTGAGATCGAGCGAAAGAAGAGGTGTAACCGCGGGACATCGAACCAGTCGAGTGACGTGGCGAGGACTGCGAGCGACCGAACCCCCAAGGTTAACTGACGGCGAGCGGGAAGGAATGACGAGGTAAAGAACTGGCAACTTCTATGCGACAATTTGTTGGGAAACTGTGTAGCTTTAAACACCAGGCGTAGCGTCCTAAATAGGTGAAAGTTGCATATAACTACTGGGAAATATTTCGAATGTATGAGCGGCAGTTTTGATTTCATTCGCTGTACGCACCAGTAAATTCGTTTGAATGCCATACCTTGTACAACTTTTCTAATGTAAATTATAATTTTTTTCATGTAATGTAAAAGTAATCTTATTGAAAGTATTGTTTCCATTGTATGATGTCAGGGATACTCAGTTGCTATAATTTGTAAAGGGGACGATTTAGTAACGTGTGTGTCACGTTTATTCTTGTGCTAGAGTTAACAGCATTGTAATAAATGCGCAGCTCAAGGCTGACCTCTATGAAGTCTATAATCGAATAATTGTAGAGAATCACTTAAAGGGCCGTGCACGGAGAACACTTTAGATTGACAAAAGTTAAATGAAGTACACGAAATAATTGAGAAGGAGGTCAAAGCAAAAGTATTGTAAATAGTGCGTATTGAAGTAATCAGGCAGTCAAGGTGGTCTCTTATGGTTGTGTTATTTCTGTTCTTTTGTTTCTGTTTTCTTTGCAGGACCATCTACGTAAAGTACATACTTATTGTATATTTGTGCCACTGTGTAATTTGTTTTACTGAATATATGCTCATTTTACAGAATTTTATATAATTCATTGTTCAAGGGTTCAGACCTTTCATACCCGAAAGATCTTGCTTCCTGAGAATTCAAAGCTCGCTTCACGAGCATTCATAGTTTCACGCTTCATCGCCACCGGCTGGAAGGTAGTAGGTGGGCGTGTTATAAAACACCGGGCTGACAGTGTCGGTGCTTTGCGTGAGCAAAAACCTGGCTGCGAGGGAGGCGAGCAGCGGAGCAGTTTGAAATGCGCGCTCCAGGCCGGGGGCCTTAAGTCTCGAGGGTCCAAGCAGAGTGCGCTGGGGTAGACGACAGTGTCGGTGCTTTGCGTGAGCAAAAAACTCTGGTCTTTATGAGGAAGGCAAGCGAGCGAAGAGGATGGTGGAGTAGCGAGACTGGAGTGAGGAGTAGTGCTGTGTTGGTCTTCGGTGGGATGGAGCCCTCCACTACGATTATGAGAAGAGGTAAATGTGATGATCTAATGTACTTGAGTTTGTTGTGAAACATTTAATTCATGAGGAGAGGTGGTGTAGTGTTCGAGGTGCGTTGTAGGATGAAGGGACGGATGCGTGCAGATGTAATTGGATGGGAGAGTGGGAATGTACGTGAACTGGTGTCTTAACTGTTTAATATGAGTGCGGGAAAAGCATTTAATTCACGGTTGTATAGATGAATTGCGTAGGTGTGAGGTTAGAGAATCAATCTCTCCTTAATCTGAGATGCGGTACTCCAACTGCAAGTGACTTTTTTTTACAGTAATTTTGTCAGATGTGCAGCATTATTCAAAGTTGAAGACTTAAAGAGACTGATAAATGAATTTGTGCATATTAATGTATCAATTTTCAATCACCAATATGCATATGTGGATTGTGAACCAATTATTCATTAATGGGAAAAGAGCTTGAAGAAAGGTGAATTTTACTTTCAATAACTGGTACTGTTGACAATTTTGTGCTTTCTATTTGTAACTTATATTGCAATTTACTACTATAAGGAATGTGCCAAGAGTTGTCAATTTCTGTCAAGTTGGGGGGTGAGATTCTGAAGTTTCTCTATGGTAGTGCAATATTTTATTGAAGATTGTTCAATATCACAGATTGTGAAAAAATAGCTGAGAGGAAGGAGGACAGTTACACTGCTATTTCTACTGCCATAACGTTCAGAAAAATGTTTATTCATGATTTTCTTCTGATTACAATTTGTATGGTGTAATTTCATGGCAGGTAGAATTAGCATGTAGCAGGAATGCTATGTGACCATGCAGGATAAAGAGAAAGAAAATGTTACAATGATTACTTGTATGGTAATGAACTAGTATCATCATTAAAACTTTGGGTAATGCTACACCCTACTTTCTTGAGTATTTATCAAAAGGTATAAGAAAACTTTGTCAGTCATGAATATTTTTTATATAATTTCTGGAGAAATGGTGTAGGATGTTTATTCTAAAGTTTATATTGTAAATTAATTTTTTTGTGTTAAAATGGGATGTGAAATTATTATTGAAAAATAAGTGGAATGTTTATTCTAAAGTTTATATTGTAAATTAAATTTCTATTGCTGTGTTGATCAAAATGGGATGTGAAATTATTATTGAAAAAAAGTGGAATGTTTATTCTAGAGTTTACATTGGAAATCAAAGTTCTATTGCTGTGTTGATCATAGTGAGGAATGTTTATTCTAGAGTTTACATTGGAAATCAAAGTTATATTGCTGTGTGTTGATTGTGATTGGATGTGAATTTATTATTGAAATGAGGGAATTGTGATGAGGGATGTATAAATCTGAATTGTTTTGGAGTGAAGGAACATAAGTGTTGTATAAATTAATTGGAATGATAATATTAATTCCAAGGGACTTAATCATTTGTTGGAAGTTAATAATTTGATTTTCCATTTTTTTTTAAAGGATGTTAGATGGTTATAATTCTCAGAATAGTTCTAGAAACAGTACTTCTTTGTTGATTTGCCTGTTTTTTTTTGTTCTTGTATTTGGGTACAGGCAGCCAGACAATTGTACACTGTTGTGACATTATTTCTGTGCTGTTGCTTTTGTGTTTGTTAGAAACTTTGCAGATGTCTGTGTACTACAGTTTTCATTAAATGTCATTGTTTGTTTTTCGAAACATTGCACTTTCTTTTCTTTTTCGTGGGAAAGGTGTGGAGCAACGCAGGCAAGAACCCTCCTTTAGTCCTCGATTTCCTATTAAGGAAATTTAAATTATCAATATTATTATTATTATTATTATTATTATTATTATTATTATTATTATTATTGCATCTCGATGACCAACCGCGGACGGCCCCTACCCACGCCGCCGCCGTCCGTTTGATAAAGCGTTGTGTCACAATATATAGATATATGTATATATATATATATATATATATATATATATATATATATATATATATATATGTTTTGACAATCAGCAAAGCTTTTATTTTCTGAATTTTTAAAATCGCATATTAAAATACTAATTTAAAACACTTTAATGGCACATAAGACGTTTCGAAGAACTCATATTTGTTGCCTCCATCTTCATATTACTAAACATACGAAAAAATGTGTATTACAATAATATTCAACAAAATATTGCAAAAAGATATGCGCGTTTACCATTTAAAATGTAAAACATAACTGACCAAAATCAGCGTGTGATGGCACACAAGCATGTCATTACCAGAGGTCGCCAAAGCGATTGATTGCCTTGTACAATTTTATTTGAATGAATCTATAAATGTATGAATCTATAAACAACGCAAGAAAGTTTTTATAAATTTCTAGAATTAAACTTTAAAAATTCAACTAAACTAAAAAGTAAAAACTATATATTACCCAATATTTATGAAATTTTGTGTAGACAAATTACTGAATATATAAACATACATGAAAAAAATAAATATCCAAAATACAACTTATGACAATATGTATCAAAACTAAATTTTAAATTTAAATTAGATTACTTGACTGACTTACTGCTAAAGATAACGGTGCAGGTCTCATTTTCGATAAAAACCGTGATTTTTTGAAAATTGCATAAATTCAAACTTTTTTTCGGCATCTTCCTACAATTACAATTATGAAGGTAAATTTTTTTCTTAAGGAAATGTGTTCATCAAAATTAGAGCTTCAAATAAGATCACCTTTAATTTTTTCAAAATAAGAGTATGTATTGTGTAACTTTGCGTCAAACTTAAATTTTTAAAATTTTACATTTTTTTGTCAGAAACGGCTCGAAATGATTTCTTAATTTTTTTTCACGTTTACAGCAAAGAACGGTAAAAAAAGGGTCGCTGGTCTCATTCTCAGCGCACTCTTAGAATTTTCGAAAATTGGAAAAAATAGAAATGATAAATTCGAATTTCCCACACATTCTTTGAGACGGTGACATATTGCTCTATGAGAAAGCAGATACATTTCAGACACAACGTATTTATGCAAAAAATGAATTTATAAGAAACGTATTATAATAATTGCAAACTTATTTTGATGTGCTTAAAATTGGTTTTTTATTCGATATTTATTTGGAATTACCACCGTACGCGACTTTATTCCCATACAATGAAACGATGGATATTTGAGAAGTTCATTGTTGAACAGCGACATGATAGAGATAAAATACGGTAGTTTGACTTAACATTACTGTTACAATATTCTCTACGTTGAATAAAATAGTATATTCAACTTAAGTCATGCAGTAAATTGGATGGCCTTTTGTTTCGGATGTAGTACAATTTATAGGTGAAATTATTCTTGCATGTCCGGATGTGCTAAAAATAATGCGAGCAGTTACAAATAATGCGACAAAGTAGTATCTACTGTTGTAGCACCATTAGTTTGCATATTGCACTAAATGATAGCAAGGGGAGGTAAAAGAAGTTTTAAATCTACTATATCCACTTCGACGTACACGCATTGCTTAAATTTCTACACTGAGTTTTGTAGCTGTTGATTTATTAAATTTCCGTACTAGAATCTGGATATAGCGACTGCAATCTAGAAAACAGTGATGTAAGAATACAGGCTGACGACGGATGCTTCAGCAAAAACCAATGTTGGAAGACCTATGTTCTAATAGAACTACTAAGAAATGATCCATTGCTGAGAATTGACCTTGAGGTGCGATTTGCAGTGGCTAAATTCGTCATTTGATTTCGTCAGCATCCGCGAGGTAAGCTAGAAGGGACCGCTATTATACTAGAGTCCAAGGGTTAATATAACGAGCTCTACGTAAGATTGAGCGATAGCAACGATGTATTGTTGTAAAAGCAAAATGTTTCATTCCATATGTCAATATTCGTGAGTGTCCTCACAGCTCTACAATTATGTGCTCATATTCTAGCATTCATACCAAGGAAGGTAGAAAAGGCATTTCTTTAAAATCTCAATCACTTATACTTCCAACACATAAAATACCATAAATATTCATTTTTCCTTCTACTAAAAATTATTAGCTGCAATGCTGAGTTAATGTAAGTTACGTAATGTTGTGGATAATCAATTTCGAGATTTCAACGGAATACACGCTTGGGGTCCCGTGATGCCAAATTTCGTCTGTTCGTCGATACGAATGTCCGTCAATCGGATTGTCCGTCTGTCCGGCTATGAACAACACTAGCGCCTAACTAAACCATACATAGTAGTTTTTCCAAAATGGGTGTTCCCCAGTCTATCTGGCTCGAGTCAAAGCTTTGCGATTTTGGAAAACATTCTAAAATTTGGGAGTACTTTACGAATTTTCCTAAAATTTCTTGTAAGATAGTAAAATACTCTTACAAATTTAAAATGAAATTTGTTCTCCAAATTTAGTTCTTTCCAAAAGATCATGTAATTTGTTTTGAAACATTTAGAAGTTTTCGCGCAATATTGCGTGCAATATGTGCAATTCATAAAATTACAAAAACAAGATTTTCTCAAAAACGACTCCAAATGTTTAAACGATTTCATAAACGCCATATTGTTTTATATTTTTTCAAAATTACAAAAATGTATTTTTTTACTTCTCTCTCACATTGTTAATATTTTTATTAGCGGCCATTTCTTCTTATTACTGTATTTATGAGTGCATGAGCTTAAAATAATACCATATAAAATTTCTCGGAAACTTAACAATTTTTTGTGAAAAATAACCCAAAATTCCGCATTTTCATAAATAATTTCACTGTTTAATATGACGTAAGATTTATTTTAGTGTATTCTTTTGTTTTTCAAAAATTACACAAATAATGTTTTAAGTACCTCTCACGCCGTTAATATGCACATTTCCATCGATTTGTATACATTATTACATTTGTGAGTGGAAGTGCTTCAAATGACTTTAAATGAAGTTTTTGAAAAACTCGAAATGAATTTAAATGAATTTTTTCGAACAAATTGTTTCTTTCGACTTTTCCAGAGGATAGTGCTAATTGTACTGCCATAAAGTTCATTTTGAGATATTCTTATGTTTTTTCGAAAAATACACAAATGTTTTTTTAATATCTATCACTCCGTTAAGATGCACATTTCAAGCAATATTACACTGTTGTATTTGTCAGTGAAAGTACTTCAAAAGTCTTATATAGAAGTGGAAAACACAAACATTTTCTATGAAAAAGAGCTTCAAATATTGCATTTACTGTAAAGCTTACACAACATTTTCTTGAAAACAGCACCAAATTTTTCAACGAAAATTGCGATTTAGAAAGAGGTTTTACTCTTCTTTAATATTCTTCGGTTCTACTCAAAGTATTACATTAGTGTACTTTGGACGGCTATGGATGGCAACTGGCAAGAGGCTGGGACAAGACCGTAAAGCCAGTCTACACTAAGGACAATATATTACTACGAGAAAGTCTGTGCCACTTTGTAGCACCACTAGTTAGTGTCTGGTATACGTACGTATATACGGATTAATCTTCGTAGTACAGAGAAAGTTATGTAATGCTACGGAAAATCGATTTCCAGATTTCAACGGAAATACACGTTTCGGGGGTCCCCTGATACGGAAAAAGTTTTTTTAAAATTTTTTTTAAAATTTTTTTTACATCTGTCCGTCTGTCTGGTGTATGTAAACAACAATAGCGCCTGAACTACTCGTGCGATTTCTTCCAATCTGAGTAAACCCCTGTCGATCTAACCTTAGTCGAAGCTCTGCGATTCTGATTCATTAATTTTTGAGGGTACTTTATGTGAAGCTCCTGCGACATTTCAAACTTTTCTGAAAAATGACTTCAAATTTTTTCGATAAATTTGGGCCAATAGTGTCAAATGTCTATGAGAAGACATACACGTTATACCTTTTTATTCTTTTGTTTCTTCAAAAATTTAATTATTTTGACTAGCTTATCACGTCCTTAATATTAATATTATCGACAATTTGTTCACATTATTGCATTTATGACCACATGTGCTTTAAATTATGCAATATAAAATTTATCGAAAACACAAACTTTTTCTCTGGAAACGAACTCAAAATTCCACATTTTGTGAAATGCTCAAATGTCATTTTCTCAAAAATGGCCCCAATTTTTTTCTTTAAACGTTTCGTGAGGATAGTGTTAGTGTCACTGTTTAGATGATATAAAATTCATTTTGCTGAATTCTTTTGTTGTTTTTTTAAATTACACAAATGTAATTTTTTAGAAATATCTCTCACGCTTGTAATATACATATTTCCAGCAATTTCTATATATTATTGAATTTGTGAGTGGAAGAGCTATACTACGTGGTAGTCTCTGTCATTCTGTAGCACCGCTAGTTAATCGCTGACAAACTGTAAAAACTGAATGTGACCTACGAGGAGAGGTATAATCTACGCATGTTTTCGTTAACTCCAGAATATCTCCTCTTCCCTTTTATTTTCATGCATGACAAATAAAGATGTTAATAAGCGTGGTTGGCAAGAATTGGAATCCAGAAGTTTTCCCACAGATGTAGTAGAAAATTGTGACAAAAATATGCAAAACATTGATAATACTAATATTTTTGTATGTTGCCCACACACAATGCGAAACAACCAAAATATGCAGCCAATTGAGACATCAGAAATAAATATATTAAAAGGAAATACGAGGGTTCTCACAACATTCCTGGCAACTAAATAATTTCACGTAATGCCGATCTGTCAATACTTTTATAAGGTTAGATTTCATGCTAGTAATAATAATAATAATAATAATAATAATAATAATAATAATAATAATAATAATAATAATATTATTATTATTATTTAATAATAATAATAATAATAATAATAATAGGTGTATAACTAAAAATTCAAATTACTGATAAACGTTATCACAGATTTTTATAGTTGTGAGTTTTTTATTAAAAAATCAAATATTAACATCGTAAAAACATCAGTGTAGAAATCATTGGTTTCAATAAATTGTTGTCGCATTCCTGGTTGTAACACATAACACGAATATTATTTAGAATTACAGATAACTCAGCAAAGCGTTCAAACCAAAAAAAATGTCAGTCGGAAATGGGAGTCGGAAGCCGTCGAGACTTATAATCTGCCTTGTGCAGTGTCATTCAGCAAGTTGCTGCAAGTTCTACTAAGCTACTACTGCTAGTAATAATAAAAATGTGCTACGTATGTCACTACATACGTAACAATGAGGCTGAACAACAAAATCCATTAGCATATTGTTTCAAGATCGGCACTGCTAAGAGCTTTAAGCAACAGTACTGGCAGTAAACAGTTTTCAACAAAACAGATTAAAAACTTCTGAGCTTTTTCAAAACAGAAAGGGTTTTAATCCCACATTCTTTTCAAATATTTCTAAACCTACACTTTTGAAACGCTCTTTCAGGCGACTATTATTTTACGAGATATTCTGGTTCACGCAAGTTCAAAATTGCGGCAATTGAAACAAAGAAACTTTTCTACAACTGTAATTGAAACTAAAATTAATTTATTTTTTAGTGTTTAGTTTTAGTTTTGAGAGAATGAAATGGAGAATGGAATTTTGAACAAAAATACAAAGATCAAAATTTTTAATTAGAACGGAGCTCTTCGAAATATTTGCTATGCATCATTTCCTTACAAATAAATTTATTACTCCTTTTATCCCATCTCGAGACAGATCTAGAGTCTCAGTCGACTCACAGCTGGTCACAGTTTTTCGCATCTCTAATCTTTGTCGGAGATTTTTGGGGAAGGAGCGGGAAGGAGCAGAAAGAAATGGGGGAAGGAGCTGATGAGCCCTGGTGATAGGAATGGTGACTGGAAAAGAAAGGAAGGATCATGCTTGGTCTGATGACAAGGGCATCAGGCATCAGTCAACTGATGTCACTGCAGTGCCTCTGACCGGGAGCTCCTAGGTTCGAGTACCGACGGTGGCAGGATTTTCGACACTATTTACATAGCTAGATCGAATTCAGTTGCTGTATGGAGGAAAATTCTAGCGGCCGGCTGCTCTGATCGGTAGTTTTCCGTGGTTTCTCTGATCACACCAGGCGAATGCCGGAGCAGTACCCTAACAAACGGGTCATGGACCGCGCGCGATTTTTCCTACCTCATTCTTCTCCTATCCTCATCCCTCACACACACACACACACACACACACACACACACACACACTTCACTATCACACATGCCGGGAGATCTATGGGGAGCTTAGAGATTGTCCCGGCTGGGGCGGTGACCCGCTGGGAGGAGATACCTTGTTGGAGAAAATCCCGATAGTTGACAGCAGGTCGACGACGGATCTCGCCATCCAGCAGCACAAGATCACCGTTACCTCCCTATGAAAAAACATGCACTACACTTTTGAACTAATGATCTCAGAAATCGACGCGCCCAGAATCAGCACCAATAATCAATCTCGGAGATCCGCCTGAAATTAATGTCCCGGAAGTTGACCATCTGCCATTTCCCCTTATTTTATAATAGGGCTTAAGTTTTACTTAACGTATCGAATTACATACAAAATGCCATCAAGTCTTCCAAGAATTAAATAGAACGTAGCAGTGCTCACGAAAAGAAAAAAGAAAGTACAGGGAATTTTATCCAAGGACAATACATCAATTTCGATAATGGTGTTAATAAAAATCAGAGGTGAAAATACGAAGTCCCTATTGCAGTCTTAAACTACCATTAAAATAAATTACAAACTGGGAGACTATCAACTCTAAATTATAAATTGGATATGAAACTATTTTATCAGCATGTGGAAATTGTGGGAATGTAAGCTTCAATAGAGAATGCTAATCTGCAAGTTAAACAATATTTACAATGGAATCGAAAACAATTTTGAATAGTAAAATTAGTGGCCGGAAATAATTTGTTTCGTGGGTGACTTTAAAGCATGAGGGGGCAAACATAGATCATTTGGTAGTGGAGCATTATATAGTGAATGCACTGAATGCTAATAGGGAACATACTACTGAAATCTGTAATAATTCATCTCTTCGAACACAAAATGGGTTTTATCAACATCTTAACATACACAAAATATATGGTTTCAACCAAGAAGAAATTTATCATCAATATTCGATTACGTGGATATGAAAAACCGAACAAAAACCATAGTTTAAGTGACAAGGGAGATACAGGGGAGCAGATTCTGGTTCTGATAATTTTCTCATAAGACCATTAGTTCTTCTTAAATACGTAAATTATGTAAATCGATAATCTAAAAATGTGTCTTCAAACAAAATATATTTATTGTATACAAGCTTGAGAATACTTCTGTAAGATTCAAACACCAATAATATGTAGTTCAAGGTATTAGTAATATGCATATGGAAAACGCCAGTCTAATGCATGAAATCTTAAGGCGACGATCACAGTAAAGTCGATTTTAGCCGATTTTTGATCTATTGGTTAGTGATTCTGGGCGCGTCAACAGTTAAAAGGGCAATTAATCCCGTAGGTGTAGTGCATGTGTTTTCTTTGAGAGGTAGCGGTTATCTTCTTCTTGATGGTGAGATCCGACTCCGAACTTCCGACGGCTAACAAGTTTCCCCCTAATGAGATATCTCCCATCAGGGGACCTAGCCGGGCATGTGTGGTTGTGTAGTGTATGTCAGAGAAAATGTATGTAAGGAGTGAGGATAGGACAAGGAAGAGACACGAAAGATTTCGAGCGGTCCCTGACTCGTTTATTAGTGTATGCCGTCAGTAAGCTCCGGCATTCGCGTGGTGTTGATTGCAGAAATCACGGAAAACCACAGATCAGAACAGCCGGCTGCTAGAATTCTCCTCCAATCAGCGACAGAATTCGACCTAGCTATCTGGCTGGTGTGGAAAATACTGCCGACCCGCACCGTCGGAACTCGAACCTTTGTACTGCTGTGACGTCAGTTGATGCCCTGAAGATTTTGGCCGGAATTTCGCTCGACCGACGTAGTACGTTTTCGTTCAATGTCAAAACGAAATTCAACAAAATTTCGTTCAATGATTCATCCAAATATACAGGTAAATACAGCTTTTGTTGGTGTCACCCAGGGCAAACCAAATGGTATCACCATCCTCCTAAATTAAATAAAAAATATTACTGAATAGTTTATACATTTAATAAAAATACAAGCATAATATGATTTCGTTAGTATTACCTCTTATTTCCATCAACAATTCACCCAGTAAGATAAAATATTCGTAAAAAAAAGATTGTTTGACCATTGAAGATTAGGTGCTTTTACAGCTTACGGTTTCGCCTTTTGGTTTACATTATTTCTTTGCTTTGTTTTCCTTGATATTGTGTGTATATATATATATATATATATATATATATATATATATATATATATACACACACACACACACATACTGTAATGATTTGTGGGACTAGCCCGCAAGAATACATGGATCACGGAACTTTTATGTAAGCAAAGAGGAACTAGAATGAAAATAAACAATAGACAACAGCGCCGCGTAATAATAATTATTAGGAAAGTAATAGAAAACATAAGGGGCGGAAATAGGCGTTATGAACAGTGAATAGAACCCAAATTTAGGAACATTTTAAAACAAGAATCACATTATTCGAGCCACGGGTTCCGTAAATATCAGAAATTGTGTAAATTGCATGTATAACCCGGCGAAGGTTGAGAATATGGCACCCATTGTTGTACTTCTGGAAATATACAACAAGACGAGTTTTATTTAATATCCAGTGAATGCCTTTGGTGGATTTTGGCCAAACTTTCAGAAATTACAGAGAAAAATATTTAGATCAGGGCAAAATTAGTCACGGCGTGGGGGAATTTATTTAAGGCTCGGAATAAATCATTATCCAGTTTCATAGCATAGCGGATTAAGAAAGAATTGAAAGAGCGACCAAAGATGTAAGTGACGTCATCACGAGTTGAGAAGACGGAAAATAAAGGTTTTTGGAAAAAGGAAAACAGGAAAAGGGAATTCGGTAATGTGACGATTACAAACCGAAAGTTAAAAATTATGAAACAGAGAGTAAGACGCAAGATGCCCGAAAACGGTGAAAATGTAAACGTTTTCGAACAATTCTTATGGTGATGGGCATATGTTTGATAAAAGACAGTCACTTGGAATTTAGGGACCAACAATGTAAAATGTGTTACAGACAGAATGAGTTCGGGTCTGATGATGATCGCACGCGTTTTGATGCTATGTTAGATTTTTGGAGAAATTTCGCGGAAGTGTTGTGCAAAAGTTATCAAGTTATTTTTGGTTATATAAAATCAATTGTTCAGATTAAGTGGAGCGAAAATTCAATTAAAGTTGTTTAGAAATTCATGGAAAAACCCGCATGGACAGTATTCACGCTAGTTAGGCGCAGGAAACAGGAGCGTCGCAAAAGCTAAATACGTCGCGAGAAATAGAAGTAACGTTTAGGGAAGACGCGATTAGTGCAAGAAACAATAATCGTGGATGCATTGGTAATTTTTAAATGGACGAGTGCATCTGGTATCTGATGGCAGTTGAACGGTAACTACATGCATGAATAATGCACGTTACAACTAGCAACGACGGGCGCTGACAGAAGGTGACATCGCTGCGAAAAGGGAAGTGGCACGAATTGTGCAATTACTGTTTTTTTTGTTTGTTTACGCGCAAGTCCAAAGAAAGAAAAATTCTGTCGAAGACCAAGTCATGATATTAGGTTAAGGATAGGATTATAAAAAGGTCACGACAGAATGCGCATTCTGATGTATGTATGAGATTTTTTGTATTATATTTTCAGTGTGCATGTTTGTATTTTCTTCTCCTGTGTGTTTATGTATTTGTGTTGTCATGTTTCGCAAGTCGGAGGGGCAGATTGTGCTTATGGATAGGATATAAGCAAAGGAAACCCGAAATTAAATGTATGAGCATCCCACATGGCTCATAATTGCCTTGAATCCATGTGTTTTTATTCAGTAGATGTATGAAATTTGACCCAGGCACGAACGAAACGGACCCTTACCTCAACTCCGTATGGAGTGAGCGCGCGGACTACGACACGGTAGGAAATAAATAATGATTCGAGCTAGCAGAGGTACGGGCAACCAATAAGCGAAGGTATTGTGGCACCCAATTATAAGTTAGAGCTAGGGCAGGGCAAAGACAGTGCACGTGACGAGGAGGATACACGAGGAGGATACGTTGCATTGGACGCGCAACGGCTGGGCGTGATTGAATAGGTAGGTTGCATTGGACGCCCAACGTGTGGGCGTGATTAGAATAGGTTGCAATACATACATACACATACACACACACACATATATATATATATATATATATATATATATATATATATATATATATATATATATATATATATATGATGTTGTAACGGGTGCCGGCGGCGGCGTGTCCGTACACCGGCCTAGTCCGAGCCCACCGTTGTGCGGCCACTTGTAATACTTTTCACAAGCCCGGCACGTTAAACTGCTACTTGTAATAGATTGCCCTGCTCTAGCCCTTCTTATAAACAAACAAACAAACACTAGCCTCGCGTTGGGTTGCCACATATACTAATCTTCCCGTTCTCCTACTCACAATTTCCCGTCTGCTAGCTTACCTGGCCTTTTGACTCACCTGGGCGTGGTCTGCGGTGCGTCTGTACAGACGCGAGCAAGGTACTGCGCTCACGTGCGTGGATCAGTTCTAGCGCTACGTGAATGACTACGAACACATATCGATTTTACAAATTATGACCCCAAAGGGGCCGAAATTTATTCAAATTCCCTCTTTTCTCGTATTTTCCTTCAATTCACAATATCTATTGCTGTAATAGCACTGGTGCCTCTGACGGCACACATCGACATAACCCAGCAACAAAAGAAACAACAACAAATAGATAATTCTCTTCCCACAATACACGAAACATGGACATATACTTTCTCATTCACACAGATTATTTACAACAAACAAAAAACAAATGCCATTCACACATATGATTAAAACCCCAGAATGCATTCTGTCGAAATTTACGTAGTAAAAATCTATTAATCACATAACTTGATCTTCGACAGAGCGTTCTTCACTTCGTAAAAAAAAATGTCAAAATACTTGCTCACGTATAACGCTGCTTCCGCGAAGAATCCGGGTGTTTTGTGCGATTATCCACGCACAACAACGCCTCCCGTTGTCGCCACCAGTTCCGGAACACACTCGCGTACGCATCACTGTTCACGTAACATGTCGGAATTCACGCTGCCACCTTTTTTCATAAATATTCCAAGTTATTTGAAAATCTCTGAGTCCCGAATTGAATTCCGCGCCACTAATCGTAAATGCAACGTCGCGCTCCCCACCGTTGCCAAATTTCTCATACGGCCACACTCATTATCGTTTGCTCTCGCGAGTCCAACGGACGTTGCCGAATTTCACAGTAATTCCGAAACCCCCCCTTTTTTTAGGAAATTCCTTTACACGAAATATTAAATAATTTACATGAAGTATTCCCAGTTACTATTGCAAATTCTGTCCATTACTTCCGCACTTTAAAAAAAAATTCCAAACATCGCCTACGCGAATACACGTCTTGCCTTCACCAAGTCTAGGCACGTTCTCTCAATTTTTTTTTCAACTTAGCATTGTTATTTTTGCTTCAACACTTTTCCCGATCGCTTGATAACTGACGATTGCGTCACTTTGGTTCTCACAAAATATTTAATTTTTAACGTTTCCCGAAACACTTTATTTCCGTTTTGTTTTAATAAAATTCTCCCGGCAATTTCCTAAAATTCGATGTTTTCCTCTTGTTTTACTTTGGTCAAATTCCTTTTATTTTCCCTATTTTCCGTTTTTGGATGTGAAACGGAACGCACTGCAATTGTTCGCTAATCGCTTCTTCTTGCTAAACTTTTGCTTGAATTAATTTATTTGTTTTATTAAAATTTTGATACTTCCCGTCAAGATATTTAAATGGGATAAATTTTGCATGATGCCGCTAATTCTCTTCTTTTCCCCCCCGAAAGTCTGAATTTGATATCTTATCGCGTTCTCTTGCATTATTCGAAAAACCCTCTTCTTTATAAGCGTTTCATCGCTCCAACAATGGACTCATTAATATTCTCCTTAACACAAATATACGAAATACGAAATTTTTAATCACTTCTTATTGCCTGACGCGATTTTACTGGGATAACTTTTAAAATGTTCCTAAATTAAAGCCGGATCTAATGTCTATGGTCAAAACTTGCACAAGTATCGGGTTCACTTTATTTTCTTCCCCAATCGGTTTTTTTTTTATTATGGCGCCTTTGCTGTAAATGTTTTCAAATTGTTTATTATCCAAACGCATACTATCGGGGATCGTGTAAATCATTACAATGTTGATCGGAGAAACCACGGAAAACTGCCGATCAGAGCAGTCGGCCGCTAGGATTCTTCTCCAGACAGCGACTGAATCCGACCGAGCCGAAAAGCTAATGTCAAAAATCCTGCCGCCGCCGGGAATTTTTGACGCCGCTGACGAGGAAGTTTAAAGAAAACACTTGGAACTCTTTTCGATGAAATGTCGATGAAACATTTCTGAAGATGGTGAATTTTTAGCTAATTTTTGGAAAAAAGTACCGATTTTTCGAAAATCTTGATAAAAATTCATTTCAAGCACTTGTATTAACAAAAATTTTAATGTACAAAATCACCAGTAAAGTAAATTTAATGACGTGTGAGATATTTGATCTAAAATTTTCATTTAGGAAATTTTTGACAAATCAAAAAAATACAGGAACAATATTTGGAAAAGTGTAGTTAAAAAAGGTATTTTAATTTTTGGCATTTTTGAATCGGGTCAACGAAATACATTTGTGTCATTGACTATTGATTATATAGAAAACATGAGAATCAGAGTGCTAGTTACAGTGAATCGCCCAAAAAAAAATTATTTCTCAAAATGTCATTCTCAAAAATCTCATTCAATGCATGTAATTTGTACAAAAAATATGCTGTGCTACGTCCAACTGAGCTACAACCTAGACGCATTTTCGTAGGTTATAGGAGTGGAAAATCCACTACCCAAGTTGTAGGCACTGTGTCCAAGACACATGTTGTAGTTGTAGAAGATACTGCAAAAGAGATGATGGGCTTTTTAAAATGAGACTTTCCTGAGCACTACACAAGGCTTTGTTTTCGACGATAGCGACCATAATGCTAGTAAAAAACTGGCAATCTGCTCTCGTTGAAAGAACTTAGAGGTTGGGAGTCTTCGTCACTAGCAGAAAAATCCTTATCGAAAATATATAAAATTTTGCAACAGATATTCAACGCCGACGAGGTTGCATCAACGTCAATCGAGTCACGTACATTATCGTCGGCACCTTCGACCTCTTACGAAGGTCTGGAAATAAGTAATAATAATGTATGAATGTATTTTGTGTTGGTAGTCCCGACTTCGCCGGCCTGCTACCGGTGTCCCTAGTGCCTTATGGGGTTAAATTCACATGCTTGGGGGTAAAAGCAACATGAGGCAAACATGAGGTATTCTCTTCACCGTAACTAGTAATGAGCTTTCCTTCGTCACACAGCTACAGAAACTACGACGATTTTAAAGGAAAGCTACAACTCTATTTGCCTCGACCGGGAATCGAACCCGGGGCCACAGCACGGCGAGTTAGTACGCAGTCCATGAGCCATACCAGGAGCACAATCATCATCATCATCATCATCATCACCATCATCATCATCATAATAATAATAATAATAATAATAATAATAATAATAATAATAAAATAGTTCATTCAATATGAAAGTTTATCGCAAAGATAAATTGTAATTCAAAAAATAATAATCAAATTAAACTGTTGAAAATAACGTATGTACGTGTTATTTATGTTTATATGTGTTACTTATGTTGTTTGTCATTTGCTTTCGAAGTTTAATAAATAGTTTGAAGATCAGGTGGTTCCTGTTAATTCCTTAACGGCCGGCGACCATTAAGATTACCTTTTCATTCCTCTATTGGGCTGAGTTATGCAGATATATTAACAGAACGGCATTATTAAGTCTTTTACAATGCTTGAGATTTCAAGGATCTGTTTCAGGACCATAATTTTGGATATTAACATTCATTGATTTATTGGAATCATGAGATTCAGACAAATTTGAAAGAATTTCTGATACTAATGAAACTGCTATTGTTCTGGAAGCAAATTCAAGCGACAAATTGAAACTCAATCCCAATCATGTACTCAACTATTAGATGAATAGGCCAAAAATAATATTAAGCAATTGTCATAAGAATTTTTTTTTTAAATTTGTCACTACAAAATAAAAGTCCTGAGACATGCTCCAACATACGTGCAGGACCATTTGTATTAGCTAAAACAAAATTTAAAAAAAAATCATTGTGACACAAAATCAAAGATAATACCACCGTATTGCACTTATTTGCATTTTAATTAACCAAGTGATTCTGTAATAGGTGTCCAGTTACAAAAAAAAAGCATTTATTTTGAGTTACATTTTCAAAACAAAGTGAATGTGTCGCGAAAGGACTTATTGTTTTCCGGTGCCATGATCTGCGTCCCATCTTCATCTAATCAATTCCCTGTATTGAAACTCCTGAGAATCTCCTGTTTGGAGGTCATAGTAAACATTCCCCTCTTATCTTATGTGTCTTTTCTCACTATCACTCCCTAAGTGTCAGTAGGTTGAAACACTCTCTAAATACATCGTATGGATTGGTATGAGCTCAGATAAACCATATTCGACAAGTACTCACAGACGTTATTTTTCCATCGACGTCATATTTAATTTGATCTATTTTAGTCACAAAATTAGTAACTAGTGGTAACACAACTTTTTACTCATACGTTTTCGCGTTACTTTTAACTTTTGTAATTTTGTAAAACTCAGAAAGTTCAACAAAAATTAAAAACCTGCCTCATTTTAATAAGCGAAATTCACATAATCCAAGAAAAAATTAACCAAAAATGGGCTAAGATTTCGCTATTAGCAAAATTTTATTTTAAACTAGTTTCGTCTTTATCGTTATCCATCTTTAGTTATCTACAGCAGACATTGAACTAGTTTATTTAGTTTCGACAATCGTTTACTTTTCGCATTAAACATACTAGATATTTTGTGAAAACTATAGTAAAGTGAGTAATCATAAAGAAATCTTTCCCTCACCCCCCTAAAATGTACCAACAAAAAGGAATAAACATTCTTTTCGACAAAAACTCTCAACTGGAGTGTAAATAGTAAAGGTTTTTGTACCCTCTGGGCATCGACACCATTGATAATGTCAGTGGCAATTGGTTTTGAGCAATTCACAAAAAATAGTAATTGGAATTTTATTTGTCATGATAATTTTTTTAAACATCGATATTTTCGGAAAAATAGTCCAAAATTTTTACAATTTCATTTCGAAAAACTTCTCATATTTGCGAAAAATTCTATGTGACGTTATTTCAAGATCTGTTTAAATAATAGATTTTATTAATAAGAAAATCTCCATGTTGTAGTTCGAGGAAGATGCCTTAAGATTTAGAAATTTTAAAAATATCAGAGATTAACGAAAGTGAGATCTGCGCCATTCTTTTAAGCATCCTTTTTTCAGCTCTAAGGACAAACTTCAATAAAAGAATTTTGTGCCACTTTTGAGAAATTAAGAAAAAAAGTTGTGTCTTCATGAATAGTACTGTCAAAAATCAAAATATCTACTGGAAGAGGAAGCACAGGGCATCAATTGTTGTCACTGCAGTGCCTCTGACCAGGAAGTCCTGGTTTCGTGTTCTGGGGTCGTGAGAATGGTGCAGGTCTCATGTTCGTTGAAAACTCTGATTTTTCGAAAACTGCAAAAATTCAGTTTTTGCCTACAACTTCAGAAGATAGAGATTTTTCCCTTCATGAAATCTGTTACTTACAGAGAGATTTTGAAATAATGTCATGTTCAATTTTTCGAAAATTTGAATACGTTTCGCTTACTTTTGTGTGAAAGTACTGGAGAGAGAATATGGGCTGTTTCAACACCATTAGTTTTCTTATAAATTCCTGCAAAAAAACAGCTCGTTTCCCCCTTAATTCATAGTTTAACTTGCATAAGGGGTAGGGTAGAGGTTTCGAAATTTAGGAAACGTGCACAGAATATACTCCTCCCGGTAGTACGTCGTGCACGTTTTTAACCTTTTTGACGTTAAAGATAAAAGTAAATTATTTAAAGAAATAAATGAAATTATTTTTTGAGAAAATTTTGAACAGGTCTTTGGGGCTTTAGGAAAAGCATAAAAAAAAGCAGTTTCAAATTCAAGGGTCGTCCAAATCGTGGATACTGATTACATAACATATTGGCAGAAATAGTTTACTGTATATATGCGAGAATTATTGAATTTTTCGCTGTCAAGGGCCCACTATACACGTTTTCCTGACAAAATCACCGTTTTCCGCTGCAGACCTTACAATACTATCTCTATACTACGTAATTATTAAGCGAAAAATCTAAAAAAAAAAAAATTATGTTACGTATGGAGGAGAAAACAAATTTCTCGCCACGTTTTCTTTAGCTTTTGTATTCCTACCCCACTTTTTTTTTTTTACTACACATAGTTAAATGATGAATAAACGCGACAACAAAGGGTGTTAGGCAACATTTGAAAACTAGACAATTTTTGTACTCATGTAATAGAAACATAATTTACATCGGTAAACGAGCTAGATATTTGGAGAAAGGAGAGAGCTCAACAAAACGTGCACATAGTAAAGTTACATTTATGTTCAGAAGCAAAAAAAAGGAGCAATCTCAACATTTTCTCAATGGATCAAGGAAACTGGACTTATCGAAATGGGGGTCATTCACCCAGAAGCTGAAGTACAATTGAAAACCTCCTTTCCAAACACCATTTAAGTCATTTTTTTTACTTTTTCAGGAGAAATCAAAAACCTTTACCGTTTATATTGCACTTTAATTTGAATTTTTGAAAAGTAGATTTAATGAATACGTGACTAAGGATAGTTTTGCATGTTTACGACAGAATAGGTAATACAATTCAATGTTACCATTCATTCAGTTAAATAAACTGAAAAAAAATGCAAAAAGTTACTTTAGTGGTGTTTGGAAGGGAGGTTCTCAATTCTTTTTGAAGGCAGATTTACCTGAAGAAATATGTATTACAAATAATATGAATAAATAATGTATTAAATAGTATTATTCATGAATAAAATTAATATTATTTTCCTTTTTGATACAGTTAAGTCTTTAATTGTATAGAACCAGTTGCGCTTCAAAAAATTTTTCCGAACACTGAAATGTGTGTACATTTTTAATTATTTAATTTAATATGGAAAATAATTGTAAAGTAAGTAAATGTTTTGTATGTGAATTTCTTGTGAACTGTCTTTCTGTCTTTCTTGTGAACCAGAAGATCATTATTTCTTCGACGTATTTTAATTTCATATTATCTAAATAATAATTTTATATTATCTAAAATGGGTGATTATATATTATGTTTGCCAAAACTTGTTTATATATTTTGTTTAGAAATTCAACATCTATTTAAAAAAATCCAAACTAGGGGAAAAGAAAAATAAAAACATTTGGGGAATGAAAAATCATACGTTGGGCAGTAATGACTTAAGCCGCATGAACTGCACATTCGCCAACACGAGATGATTAGAGTATGTTAAGTACATTACGGCAACGAGAAATTGCAGTTAAGATGTGACAAACAGGAATCAGACTGCTGTGGCAACTTGCGAAAGTTTCTAAGGCTATTTTGTAGCATTGAAACTAAGTATAAATAAATTATTTTAATGTATATATGCACCTCTCGAGGAAGAAACATGTACTACACTTACGGAACTAACGGCCTCGGCTACTTGACACGCCCCGAAACAAAATAATCAGTCATCTACGAGAATTATCTGTGTATACCTCAGTAGATATTTCTTGGTATTTCCCGCTGAGCAGTGCCGAGTGAAGGGGACGAGGCTCCAGCCATTGATCATTGAGGTTTGTATAAAACAACCTTGAACGCAAATGCAACACATAATTCCCAGTGCATTGTTGCCAAAATACTTCTCGTGAACACACAAGCCACCTCATTCTCGGACGATCTCTCTACTTCATCCAGCGCTTTGTGGCTAAAAACAACATTAGATGGATGATGTCCGAAGTAATCCGTTCAAGTCAATTGCATTTTTCATTTCATTATTTTTAAAGCATTTTTCGCTGATTTCATCGATGTAAATATCGTTTTAATGATATTTGCTTCATATACGAAATCGTGATATAATAGTCTTAATATTTGCGAGATGCAACAAATGTTCTCCACAGAACTTTTGACTAGCCTATTCGATTTATTTGCTTAGAAATTGTAATGTCAGCCACTGTACGCAATTCAAAGATGCGGTGACGCTTCTCAGCGCCATTGTCAGTTCGCCCGATTTGGGGATAACTTGAGACAGAGATTTCCTGGTAAAAAGCAGTGCAAACCAAAAGTTTGCAAGCTGAGTTCACTTGGACGAAACGAAGAGACCTCCGTTACAGCAGTAACGTATCCAATAGCTTGCGTTGTTCCTGTGAACTCGTTTTGATCAAATTTTTAACGTAATTTTTCTTTACTAATAGGTCATTTTAAAAACTACTAAGAGCATTTTAATCATCGTTTTTGGCGATGTTTCAGGTCATCAAAATATACCTCCTAGTGATAATTATGTTCAACCAAGAAGCAAATAGAGAAAATACTTTGTAAAATGCATACACTGGTACCTGAGGTTACATCATAGTAAACAGTGAACAACTGAGTATGTGGGTCTTACGACAATAAACGTTAACTTCCTGAAAATAAATTATTTTAATTATTTATGAACTGAAAGGCGTATAATTTCCGTAAACTATTTGGTTTACCTATAGTGGATATATCATTGCTCGTATTACGGTAATTCCCTCATTAATATATCCTGCAATGATTATAAGGACCATTGAAAATACATTCGGGTTAGGTAAGGTTTTCCTGCAACCGTGATGCTATAACCAATGAGGGGGGTGTTAGTAAAAAGGGACGTTTTCACAATTTTTTGTAAATTTTTTTATATCAACTTTAAATTAATTTTTTGAATAAATCAAACATCTTGTTTCCTCTATCATCTTCTCACCTAATTTCAAAATGTTTATTTAAAATTTCTCAGAATTTTTAATTAAGTGGATTTTATGTAACACAGAATGATGAAGTGTCTGGAATAGCACATACATCTACTAAAGTGTTACGAGTTGTTACAAAAGGGTTTTGTAAAAATCTTCAATTTTGTGAATGTATTTTTAATGGCCCTACATTACAAAACATTACTTACTTTTAGCTGAGCTCGTTCAGTATTTGTAATACTTCCAGTTCACCACACTATGTGTACATCATGTAGAACACATCACAAAAAATGGTAGACACTACTTGAGGGTTTTTTCGGGCATCATTACACTTCAAGTTAAATGTCAAAATTGCTTCCTTTCTCTCTGCGATATAAAATATCTTCAGTGATTTAAAAGAAAACTAAACTATAGTTCATCGACACACTTTCAAATAACGCAAATATGTTATTATTCCTTACGTTTTATGCGACTAATGTAGGCTACACTTCCTCTGTTGAGAGCAGATTCTATTCAGAAGAATTTCATGCACTGATTATTGATCATGCTATCAATATTCCTTGTCACGCACACTATTGCACAACGCACAACAACACTGCAATATATTCTAGAGAGCGTGCAGAATCATATACGCACTCGACGGAGTGACTCCCAATGCAAAGTTAGTTTTTTTGTATTCTTCTCAAACCCCACTGCGTAGAAACATCCGCACTTTGAAGGTTGTCGCACACACTATCAAAGTGTGGAGAATGTCTTACAATATTCAGTATAATCTGCACCCCATAACCAAATCTTAAAGAAACGTGCAAATAAAGATGATGGATTCAAAGCCGTCGACAACGGCGAAGATAATGACGTCAACAGTGCCGATTTCTTCAAAGTTCTTGCCCGATGTTGACGACTCTTGAGGCTGACGGAAGCAAAGAAAGGCGCTCTTGTAACAGCTGACGGTGGAGGGACGATGACTGACAGGCAGCAAGTGACCCGGCAGAGATGAAGTGGGACAGCCGGAAAACAGGAGGTCGAGTGCGACTACTGCTTGTAGATGAGCGAACAGTTTGGCTCTGCCTTGTCGATGAATAACGACGAACGATGTCACCGACTAAAAGACGAAGGACAATAGTGTTTTACGCTTCAGTGATTGTCGTAAACAGCTGGCCTTTCTAGTAAACAGAGGACCACTAAGTGAACTGTAAAGTGAGACACCGACGTTTCATAACTCTTATTCTCAACTATAAATGAGAAAACGTTCGTTCCGGAAGAAAAAATACAGAATTAGAAACAGACGAGAGACAATCGTTCACATAACTCTTTAAACATACATCAAGCTTGCAGTATAATTGCCGATTTGTTTGAAGGGCACCAAAATCAATAAAAATGAAAATATTGAGCAATAAATAAAGATAAATACGAGGTGATAAATGATGAGGTGGAAGCGATGATTGAACAAGTACAAAATTCACTAAATTGACGTAATGCTAAATGACAAGCATCAAGTGAGTATAGCACATCAGCAAGTAGAGAGGCTAGTTATATGGATACAGCAAAGTCATTCGTCCCGGAAGAAATATTTATGACACATTGAAAACAACAATGAAATCGATGACGTTCCCTTCCCTTCAGAAGAAGACGAAAACTGTGATGATCTCTGAGTAAATGTCAATGGCTGCAGATGTGACGTACGCCTTAGAAGCAGGAGATCGTACGAGTATATTGGTGCTAATGGTCGGCAAAGAATGCGCAATCACCGACCGTCGAAGCAGCGCCAACCCACGCGACGCTGCTAGCTGACACTGAGGGAACAACGAGGCGAACGCGGTGCCGTATGAGAATTATGAATAAACGTTGATCAGTGAGCAATGAACACCAATCAACCGCAATAAATTAATCTTAGGCGGAAAGGTCGTCATGAAAATGACGTGAATGGTAATGATGCTCGGTTACATATCAGGGAGCAGAAGGAATGGAAGTGACTCAACAAAATTCCAAGACAGTTGAGTAAAAACAGTAGTAAGGTTGAAAACTAGTCATAATCTACAGATGTTGTCTAGAGAATTTCGGAACCAGAAACGGAGGAGTTGAAATGTCTCTTTATCACTGGGTGTCCATGATCCTGTGTCCACTTAGAATATTTCTCTTTCGAAGGCAAATATTACAATGTTGATAAAACTCGCTCTGTATTATATACCACTATGAACAATCGGTCTTAAACTGGAAACGAGTTGATACATGTTCAAACTATCGAAGGTGATAGCGAAGTTTGCTGTATTTCTAGCAGTCACCAGTGACTCTAATCGACAAATGCCGATCTGAAGAACAAGCACTATACCTTAAGCACTAAATAAATTCACTTGGCACTTCGACGATGGCGGCAAGTACGATTATTCAATCACTCAGGGCGGTTGTGGACGCTGAAAGGATGAGCAAACAGATATTCTTCATAAGGAAGCGAAGCAATGTTATTTAGTGCGTCAAAAGCACTCAAACAGGAAACTTGCATTCCAGCATGTGAGTGTGACGACAACGGTTGCGATGAAGATCAATGAACAAATTGATCTTCAGCCAAAATCCAAAGTTCTTCTGCCTATGTGAACGATCAGGCGGGCAAGGCTTGGCGAAAGTTTTAAATATTAATAACATTTACTCGGGCAAAGATAAATTAGTCCGGTGACATCCATCAATGAGTATAAGATATCTTCACTTTGAAGCTGGTGATGTTGACTCCGCAAACATTGACGAGGAAACTCAATCGCAGAGGAGCGCGTTTTGGGTCGAAGAGATGGCAACGAAGTTGACGATAGCAAAGCTGAAACGACGAAGCTGGCGGAAAGACGAAGACACTCACTTACGCTAGTAAATCGTCTTTAGACGAAAACCTACCAAAGTTCTGAACACGAACAAACAAACACGAACAATGGCATCGATGAAATTCCCTTGCAGATGCGTAGTACGGAGCGACGAATATAATGTTTTTCAGTTACAATTCCAAGTTTCCTCGACTGAAATAGACGAAGCAGCCGACTCGTGGATCAAAGTAGTCACCTAATAATGACGATGATGTCGATCAATGGCGCACACGTGAATAACTTCACAAAGTTCATCAACAACTTTCCGTCGAGTGCGCGAGCCGCAATTTGCTGTTGGGCGTCTCGTATCGATGATGTTGGTGAAGACGATGACGATGTGTCTCGCAGACGTAGTAAAGTATTAGTTTAACGTTCACAGAATAAAGTTTTGCTGACGGTGTGAAGCAGCAGTGTGAAGCTGTGGACTGTGGTGAAGCGGCTACACCTTGTGATGTCCGTCGGAAGAGAGGCAATTTCGATGTCGATGTCGACGAAGGTGACGATGAGTAGCTGAAGCGTAAATAACAGTGTATGAAACAACAAAGAAACTGATTTTCAATCGGAAACCAAAGTTGTTTCGACGGAGTGACAATGAGGCGTGTAATACGCAACGAATCGTCTATTGTCGTTGGGGATCAATCATCAATGACGATGGGGATGAAGACGATCATCTCTGGCGATGGCAACGAAAATGACGATCATTGATGACGAAGGTAATGATTAGTCACGCCAGCGTAAATAACAATCACAAACTTGACCAGGAAAGGTTTTGCCGACGGTGACCACGAATACAACGATGAGTGGCGCAGGCGCAAAAAGCAAAAATAAACTTCTCAAGCAAAACTTTTGACGACTGCGTGAGTTTCGAAGCGAGGCGTCAACAGGCAGATTGTACGCGCATCACCAATGACGATGACCACGAAGACGATGAAAACGATGACGATGACCAGGAATAATACGATACGGAGACGATGACTACAAAGACGAAGACGATAGCTACGAAGACGATGGTCACGAAGACGATGACTACGAAGACGATGGCAACGAAGACGATGACTACGAAGACGATGACCGCGAAGTCAGTGGCGTCAACCCGACCTTGTGCGGCCCGCGCGTGTCGGGCGGGAGCGTGTGCGCGCGCGCCGACGCAGGAGAGCGACGCGTGTTGCGCGGACGGCGGCGCGCAGGAGACTCGCGGCCGAGAGAGAGAGGCCCAGCCTCCTCCCCGCGCAGCGCCACACACCGCGCGCCACGCGCCGCCAACAGCAGCAGCAGCAGCTGAAGCAGCAGGAGGAGCTGGCGGGAGGGGAAGCGGCCGAGGTGGAACGCTACACGCAGCTCTCTCTTCTTCTGTTTCTTCGCCCTCCCCCTCCTTCTTTCCTCTCCTCTCCTTTTTTTCCCCTCCCCCCCCCCTTCCTACTTCTCCTCTTCTCTTCTTCTTTCTACACTTCTTCTCCTTCCTGTTCCTTCCCCTCCTCTTCTTCCTCATCATCCCCTCTTTCTTTTCCTTTCTTTTTCTTTTTTTCTTCTTTCTTCTTCCTCCTTTCTTCTTCTCCCCTTCCTTCTCTTCTTCCTCCCCTATTCTCCTTTCTCTTTTTTTTTTTTTCTTCTTCTCCTTCTCTTTCTTCTCATTCCTCTTTTCTCATTTTTTTACTTTTTGCTTTTTCTTGTCTATTCTATTCTTCTTCTATTCTTCTTTATACTCTTCTTTTTTTTCTTCTTCTTTTATTATTATTATTATTATTATTATTATTATTATTATTATTATTATTATGACATAAATTTGCTATGGGTTTTCTCACGCAGTGTTCAAGATTTTTTCAAGTGTCTTTTTTCACAATTCACACAAAAACATTTATTTCTACGCCTACGTGACGAAAAAGTGTTAGCTGCTAAATATAGAAAACTAGAGATGGTACAGAATGGCACGGACTTTCTCGTAGAAAAAGTTTCTAGTTTCCTTGGTGTGGACTGGCTTTAAGGTCTTGCTCCATTCTCTGGTCAGCTCCCATCTATCGTCGCCCAACTTTTCTTTTCTTTTTTTTTTTTAACATTTTCTCAACTTTCTGGTTACTTTATTGTGGAGCCGAAGTATTACTTGAAGAATATCAAAGAACAGTAAGACCTCGTTGAAAATGGAAATTGTCATTGAAAACTTTCAAGCCGTTTTTTTAAAAAATGGCGAAATGCGGAATTTGAAGTTCTTTTTCACAGGAACCTATTGTGTTTCCGAAAATCTTCATTTGAAGTCATTTAAAGCACTTCCACTCACAAATATAATAATGTATACAGATTGATGGAAATGTAATGTAATAACGGTCTGAGAGATATTTCAAAACAATTACATTTGTGTAATTTTTGGAAAAGCAAAAGAATACACCAAAGTGAACTTTACGTTACATTAAACAGTGCAATTAGCAATATCTATCGGAAAAATTAGAAGAAAAAATTTGAAGCCATTTTTGAGAAAATGTCGTTTGAGGGTTTCTGAAAATGCGGAAATTTGAGTTCTTTTTTTACAGAAAACTGTTGAGTTTTCGAGAAATTTATTTGATATTATTTAAACCACATGTACCCATAAATTTAACAATATGAAGAAATTGCCTCTGGTGTAAATGTTACCGACGTAAGAGACAAGTCAAAAAATTCAATTTTTGTAATTTTTGTAAACAAAAGAATAGAGAAATATGACGTTTATGGTATCGCATAAGGTGTCGTTGGTACTACCCCTACCAAGAATTTAAAAAATGTAGCCTTTTTGAGAAAATTTTGTTTTTGTAATTTTTTAAAACTGCAAATAGTTCATGCTCTATTGCACAAAACCTACTAAAATTTTCAAAAAGTCTACATGTCCTTAATAAAAGAACTAATGAGCAACAGATTTGAACGACAACCTTATATCTTCAATTTTATGGTTGTAGGAAAACGCCAAAAAAAATCAAATTGTTGTAATTTTCGAAAATTCAGAGTTAACCGTGAAAATGGGACCTATACGACCTCCTTTATAAGTGTATTTTATTCTATTCTTACAAGAAATTTAAAGAAAAAATCTGGAGCCGATTTTGAGAAAATTTCGAAAATGTCTGAGGGGCTTCATGTAAAGTAGCCCCAAATTTTAAAGAATGTTTTTCAAAATTTCAAAGATTCTACTAGAGCAGGATGGACAGGGGTTTCTTCAATTTGGAAAATATTGTACGTGTGGTTTAGGCGCTAACATTGTTCACAGACGAACGGACTGACAGACGGTCAGACAGACACAGACAGACGAAAAGACGGACGAGCGGACGGATGTTTTGAAAAAATACTTTTTCGGTATGAGGGGAGCCCATAACGTGTATTTCCGTTAAAATATCGAAATCGATTTTCCGCTGCATTACATAACTTTCTCTATAGAGAAAGTTAGTCTCTCTCTCTCTCTCTCTCTCTCTCTCTCTCTCTCTCTCTCTCTCTCTCTCTCTCTCTCTCAAACCCTCATACCGTATACGCCGTATATTACTCCGTATATACGTAAAAGTAATACGAGAAAGTAAAAATCCTTTAATACGTAATGTAGCCAGAATAAATGTTTCGTGCGTCTTTCATACCGAAAAATCGATTAACTGTAAAAAGTCTCTCTGTCTCTCTACCTCTCTCACCGTCTGTCTGTCCGTATGACTGCCTGTGCAAAACGCTAGCGGCTAAACCATTCTGCCGATTTTCTCCAAACGATCTCCAATCGATATTCTCCAATTCTATATCCAGACGATATTCTCCAATCGATCTAGCTGATGTTGTGCCCTTCCGAATTTTTTTCGGTGTCATTCTACAACTATAATATTGAAGGTTTCTTAAAGAAACTCTCGTTCAACTTTTCAAAAATATAAATAGGTTTGACAAAAATATAGGCAATCTTTAAAAAATTTATGTTTTTTGTCTCAATAATCCCTTCGATTTTTTCATTAAATTTTCTCCACATATGTAATAAGGGATGATAAAATATATGGTGCTAGTCTCATTTTAGGGTATCGCTAGGTTTTTCGAAAATTGCAATAAAAGAAAGAACACTACAAAATTGATGATAGAGATTTTTGCCTCAGCCTAAGTCTGATGTAAAAAGTCGGATCTTTAACGAAAGTCATACACAATTTTTTGTAAAAGTTCCTTGTTTTCGCGTAATTTCTGTTTGAAATTAATGAAAATATATAGACGTCCCGCCAACTGTGGGCTATAAGTATAAGTTTCAGAGAACAGGGATGGATCAAATAATATGCAAAATAATGTTATTTTAATTATAATTTACTAATGAAAATCCCTATATTGATTTTATTTTACTCTACTCTGCAATTTCTATTCTCAATGTATTGCTGTACTTTCTTTAAACCAATTCGCAAAAGTTAATTAAAAGTAGACCAATATATATATATATATATATATATATATATATATATATTAATGAGCCAAGAACCTGGGAATTAATTAATAGCGTCGTTTTTAGTCAAAGAAGACGCGTTGTTAGGACAACGCATCAACAAGGGTGAATATTCCATGCTTGATGTCAGATCGTTATGCAAATGAACATGGTCCCGAACACATGATGTGCAGAAAATGTGAAGAGGGCGTTGGATGGTCGTGATCGTCAGGAAGGACACATGAATTTATTCCCTAGAAAAACTTAGTCGTGAACACCCGTAAGCGGTTGGTGGAGTGCGATCGAGTTTTCAACGTAGGCTGGGTTTGATGTAGATTATAGTAAGCCGGTAATTGTTTAGTTGGAAGTTTGGGAGCTTGGTCTCGTGTAAATTGTTATTTTAAATGGTAATTGGGAATTTTCATTAATGTAATGGTGGAAGTTGAAATTAAATAGACTCCATGTTTCGAGGAGAGATACATCGGGATAGCTTCCTAGCTGGACGAAGTTTCCAAAAAGTAGATTAATACAGTCAGTCGCGAGTAGATGTTTCATGCAAAACACAGTTACGAAAAGATTGTTAGATTTGTGGGAATATTAAATCTAAATGTAGCAATCGTTGAGAATATTCTGAAATATTTTCATTTAGGAAAGGCCTCGAAAATTGGATCACCAAGGGTTTCGGGGACTTCATTCTGCCAGTCAACCGAGAATCCAACAATGTTCAACAATAAACATAATTACGAACATAAGCTTACCAACTATAATCAAACCCGTACGGTGTTTCAATGTTCAAAGTGAAAAGAAATTGTAGTAAATTTGACAGAACTGCCATGTATAAATAATAATCATAAATATTAAATTTTTATTATTGAAAAAGGCTAATAATTCATAGTTTCTGCCATCAATCTAATAATTGATTCCCATTAATAAAACTTCCAGGAATTGTGGTTCTGTATGGAGTCACACGTCCACATACAACAGGTGAGGAGTGTATATTGTATGTCGAACCCATGCTTAAAATTGGCAGGAAATTTAATAATTTAATAAATCAATAATTCAGTTTTAAAAATAATCAATAGAGAACTTTTATAATTTCATCACAAATAGCTATCCTACCGCGGAGTATGAAGAGAACTTTATAAAATTATCACAATATTCATGCAGCTGTGGAGTGCAAGCCACACTACCCAGAAACTGTAACTACAACTCTTATTGGTAAGCTCGACAGGAAACTAAGGGACGCTTGACCGCTAATAATAATGGGCGGTTGCTCTACTTTGGCAGAAACGGAATACCTGAGTCGTCACAACAACATTGCTGCGGTAGTCCATTAGGGCCTGACAGCGAAGTTAGTGATGGTACAGAAAGAGGTTCCATACTACAAGTTCAAGTCGGATTCAGTTTTGGATAAGTAATAATAATAATAATAATAATAATAATAATAATAATAATAATAATAATAATAATAATAATAGTAATAATAATGTATATCTCCGCTCTACAGGTGTCTCAGAATAATTATTATAAACTTCTGTATCGATAGCTGGAAAATGATCGATTTTTGCCTGTGTACATTGTGTGGGAAATTTTATATAACGGAATAGGTATATGCAATTATATTCATGTGACATGTGCCCCTGTGTATTAGGCAATCTCGTATGCACTGATGTTCGGCAGGTCACGTGCTAACGCACTCAAGGGGATATCACGCACCTCGGTCTCTCCCACATCTGTGCAAAAGGCGTGGTCTAAACCTCATGCATGAATGCATGTAACTCCGTTACGTGCCATTTCTCACTACATTGTCGCTGGAAAAAGTGATCATTTTTTATCTCTCTACATGCCCTAGAAATTTGTAGCATATATTCTCCGACCCCTTTATAGAAGGGATAGAGTATTATTATTATTATTATTATTATTATTATTATTATTATTATTATTATTATTATTATTGTTGTTATTATTATCCTACATTTTCTCAGCTATTTTTGCTGGTAGAAATGCTCACCTTCCCCAGAGTTGTTTTGGAAACACGTTCGCTCACAGAAGAAGAACGTCATCTTAAATCTGGACTTCTGGATAAAACTTTTCTTACGATATCGGCTGTTTGCAACAAAACTGCGCGCTGTCCCATGTTCAGAACGTTTTTGGGTAGTTTTAAGTTCTGTTAAGTTTTTTAGGAAGGTCTTACTGACCAGGCCTTCCACCGATATCACGAGTGGGTATGTTTTGGTAGCATTTAATTTCCAAACATGTTTTAGTTCATAGGATAAGTTTTCACACTTCGAAGTTTTTTCTATTTCTTTCTGTTTGATGTTGTGAGATAAGGGTACTGCGATGTCTATTATTACTCCTTTCTTCTTTTTATCTATAAGGAAATTATCTGGCCTATTGTAATCGACAGTACGATCAGTTAAAACTGGTCTCGACAGTACGATCAGTTAAAACTGGTCTCGACAGTACGATCAGTCCCAGGTCTGTCCCAGTACAAAAGGGTGGAACTTGTTTCCAGCACTGGAGGAGGGGTGTACTTATAGAATGGCGATTATCATGTAAAATTTCATGCCAGATTTTCATGTAAATACATTTGTTTTTAGGAACAAAGTAACTACATTGACTAAACTTTGTTTTAGAATTTACAAGACATTCTGAATGAATTAGAACAATTTTTAATTTACATATTTTGGTATTTATATATATTTACATATTTTATTTACAAGTACATAATTTTTTCATATCTTGTTACATTTTAATAAATTTATACTTCGAAACGGAACATTTTATGTGCAATATTCTTCATTGGACTCATCTTTTTTCAAAACAATACAATGTTACTAAGATTCTATGACCGGTGGACCTTTGCCATGTTTTTGTCAAACTTACATCCACACCCTGTGCTTCACTGGAACCACTTTCTCGGGTCAAGGATGAGCTGATGTCTGTGGAGAAGAAGTAATTTCAACCACCCACATTCTTGCTTGCATTTCATAGGCCATACATGACTCGATCGAAATCCAACAAATACCTCCAGGGCGTTGTGGGAGGGTCACACGTTCAACTGAAGCTCTACGGTGTTTTGAATGACTTTTTATAGTACGACCCTTCATCCCTGTTAAATGTTCTCTATGTTACCAACCTCATCGCACGGCATTAGTCTAGACCATGTTGCTTTGTTGGGTCGCTCGAAAATCTTTCCACAGTTTTGACGAATTATGTGAGCTGTGCCTTAATTGACGCGTCCAGTTTTACATCGTCCATATAAGCCGGATGGTAAATGTGATATTTTCCTTTTGATTTTCATTCCTGATTTGATCGTTAATCCTTACTCTGTGGCGTTTGACATAGTGAACAAGGGATTCATGCCAAAATGAACCATGTTAAACTTAGTGAATCTCCTTACGTTTGATAGAGATAACATCAGTCTCCATGGTTGGAGTTAGTGATTTCATGAGAACCTTAGTTCCCCAGGTTGTTATCACATGTTACTAAAACGAGATCACAGACGAGTTGACTTTCTGAAGCCGAAGTACTGTTGGTTACCAATTAAGTTTTGAAGAGAGAAATGGAAGAGTAATTGTTCATTTCAATACATTGATGCAACCAACCTTAAGGAAACTAAACTCTTTGAAGAAATTTGTTGGATTGTTCGATATAATAAACTGTGGTATTCATCTGGAGTATGTCCATACGTCACAAGATTTACAAACGTTGCATATATGATTCAATTCTCTACTGCAACTACAATCGTAGAAAACAGACGGAAATAGTGGTGAATACAGACTAGGTACGACACGAAGAATACTTCAGGTTCCGAAATGGGAATTACGAATGACAAGAACAATTGAAAAACTTAGAGGTGACACGGAAGGTACCAGGACACCTAAACTACTAAGAAAAGGGACTGGTATTATAAGGTAAAAGTACCTCACATTCTAAACAACACGAAAATAATACTGTGCAATAGTGTGTGGACACACTCATAGACTGTCAGAACAGTTCGCCTGTCCAGATACAGAAAGAGTACAAATTGCAGAAAAGGAAATATTATGTTTTCTACAAGGGATTTTTTTCTACCAAATAGAAAATATACTATTTTTTTTAAACGTTTTGATTTTATCAGTAATTTTTTGGCGACATTAAATTTCCTGTTTTGCAATCTTGAGCATATTTCAGACGTATTACAACCTTGAACATATTTTTGATAGTTGTTCCGTTTCATTATCAGATAATAATTGTTGAAAACTACTTGCAATAAGAATGTCTATGTATTCACGTGATTCCATGAGTCCACACATCATTTTTATTTCTGATTATGTCATTTCTTTGGCAAGTCCAACCAGGAAATTCCTTCGAGTGTTTCCGTTCTAATATTCTCAAAGGGAAATAGAAAAAAACAATTACATAACCATTTTCTACAACCGCACCCGTCGCGTAAAAAATATGGCTAATAGCCAGAATCTAGTAAGTATCTGCTTCGTCTTTCTTGCGTAAGATTGAATAATACCTAGTTATTTCAATTTTAATAATAATAATAATAATAATAATAATAATAATAATAATAATAATAATAATAATAATAATAATAATAATAATAATAATAATAATAATGTCTTTATTAATGGCGAGGCTCAGGCCATAGGGCCTGCTCTTCCGCCTAACCACTGAGTTTACATTTATACAGAGTAGTAACATATAACAGGGGAGGGAAATCTGTACATTTACGTCTGGGAGTGCAAAACTAGGGACCATCCCGGCATACGCCTTAAGCGATTGAGTAAACCCAGAAAACCTCAATCAGGATGGCGGCTTAGGGCCGAACAGCATTATGGTATAGAAATGGAAGAGAAGAGAAAATGAGAGAAGGGAATCATAAATGAAAATGAAGTAGAAAATACGAACGAGAAAGAAGAAAGGAGAGAGACTATAGGGGAGAAACTGTACATTTATGACTGGGAGTGCAAAGCAAGGGGCCATCCCGGCGTACGCCTTAAGCAATTGAGTAAACCCAGAAAAACCTCAATCAGGATGGCGGCTTATGGCCGAACATTAATATAGAATAATATGGTATGGATAGTAATGAAGGTGAAGAGATGAGGCGTTTAGGGGAAAGGGTCGTAAAGACATAAATGGGGAAGACTGTGAAGGAAAAGGAAGGAAGAAAAGCGAAGAAAAGGAGGAAGAAGTAGGTAGAAAAGTAAATTTATAGAAGTGAAAAATGTTATTTAAATTAAAAAAAGACCTATATATTGTAGATATGACAATGATGACAGTACAAAAATAGCTGTAAGTATTTTAGCATTTATTTGGAGCTTGGCTAATCTCTTTTAAATATTTATTTGAACAATTTTATTAGGATGCACAGAAAATATGTGGTTGTTAATAATTTAGATGGAGGGAGAGGAAGTGAAAACTGAGAATAGAGTAGTGAGGTATGGAGTGGAATTTTGAATTTAAAGAGTGAGGAAAGTGCGGCGTTTAGGGGGGCGGTGACCGGGTACTTGGTAGTGGGAAAAGTCTGGAGGATGAAGAGGACATTAATACCATTCTATATGTTGTTATACCTTACCCAAGTATTTAATTCGTTTTTGAATTTACGGAAAGTATTCGAATGTTTTAGACTCGCTGGTAGTTTATTCCAGGCTCGGATAGCTGTAATGGTGAAAGATTTACTGAAAGAAGTCGTGCTGTGACGTGGTACACAGAGCAGAGCTGAACTACGAGCTCGGTTTAATTTCAGAGGATTGAAATTACTTATTCGACGTGTTACATGAGAACCGTGTAAAATTTTATAGAGAAGAAGTAGAGAGTGAAGTAACCGTCTTTTGTCTAGAGTTAGCATACGAAGTGAGTCAAAATAGTGCGATACATGGTCGTATTTTCTTAGATCAAAAATAAACCGTACGCATGCGTTTTAGGTGCGGGATCCATGTAAAATCATACCTATACGGTAATACGGTTAGAAAAAATGTTATTTCACTTACGGTTATTAACGGTATATACGGTTATTAAAAATTATCGAGTGTAATAAATATTTATGAAATAAGTACCGTAAGACATCTTACCACAATGTGAGATTGGAGAATTATGAAATGACGACCAGCGGCCTCGATTGATAACAACTAATCAAGTGTTGGAATAGCAAGTTATGATACAATATCGTAAATCATTTTATCCACTTTGTAACAATTCCAATGAACTATTTTTCGTTAAATTCGACTGCTCATTCTGAAGAACGTGAGATACTAATATCGATATATCAAGTAGTTTAAAGAAGGCGATTAATCATTTATCATCAACATCACTTGAGTTATAATAACTCTCATTACGATAAGTAATAAATAAAGTTTGAATATTGATAACGAAGGTGTATAAAATCGTTGAGAAAATGATCTTATAGTATTTATCATCTCTCTAGCGTTTAATTTACTCAGAAATCTACGAAAATAGTTAATCAACATCAAAACATAAAACATCGTAGATGATAGAAAACATTTAAATTTACACTGTCCTATTCAAAACACAACCACTGTTTATTTAATCCATCTGCTCAAAACTGAGAAATATCATTTTGTTTGAATTATCAACAATGTAAATTATCTCTAATGTGCTTTTCATTCATGGGTTCGTGGGTTTTTTGTGGCTCCCCTCCAGCGCTGATGGCCATCGCAACCCTAACAAGCCCATTTGCTGTTATTTCATCATGATATAAGTAATACGGTTTGTTTTCCCAAGTACCCAACAGAAAGATAAATTTCTTCCAAAAAAATACAATAATTTTCGGGTTCTCACTGCTGTGCTTTTTTAAGATTATTCTTCGACAGCAATATCTCTTCAGCATTATCGCCTGTTTCAAGAGTGCAAATACATGGACGAAGGCATGAAGTAAGTGTCTAGCTAGTGTCGAAAACCCGCCACCGTCGGGACTCAAACCCCAGGACCTTCCGGTCAGAGACGCGCCAGTGGTCACAGTTGGAGGTTGTGAAACTGCGCTGTGAGGGTGACCTCTCCTGTAGAGGCTGACCTGGGCGGCGGGTACACACCTCCGCCACAAAGCAAGCCGACAGCTGTTTTTCCCCAAGAACAATGTGCTGCTTGTGACAAAGGCAGCGAGTGCGATTGTAATCGCTTGGCCGGAAGGGCGATTTGCCCTGAGCGACCGCCCTCGCCGACGCCCAGCCTTCTGGGAATGCACGCCGGTGCAAGGCCGCCTGATTCGGAACAGGGTATGAATTAAAGGTGTGATGTTCAAGTGATGATAATGCTTTCGTAATCAAATGGAACCGAATCAGGATACCTGGCCAACGTCGGTGGCAATGTCAGACCTTAGGTCATAGGCCTCAGGCCATAGGACTGAAGCGCTCCTGTTAGGATTTTGTAGTTTGCATCTTCGTTTCTTAACACCGGCAAAGTGGCTCAGAGCATCATCTGTTGTCACTGCACTGCCCCTGACCGGAAGGTCCTAGGGCTCGTTTCCGTCGGTGACAGGATTTTTGACATTAGCTTGAAAGCTGGGTCCAGTTCAGCTAAAGTCTCGAGGAGAAATCTAGCGGTCGGCTGCTCTGATTGATAGTTTTCCATGTTTTTCCGATGAATATCAGATAAATGCCGGAGCAGTACCCTAACAAACGGGCCATTGAGAGCGCGCGAACTTTCCTTCCTCTTTCTTGTCCTATACTCACTCCTTGCGTACACACACTTACACTTACATGCACTACCACACGTGCAGGGAGACCGGTCGGGAACCCAGAACTTGTCCCGGCTGGGGCGGTGGGAGATACCTGATTGAGGAAAACCCCGGTAGCCGACGATAGATCGGCAGCGGATGTCACCACCTAGTGGGAGAAGATTACCGCCACCTCCCGAAGAAAACACATTCACTGAACGGCAATAATGACCTTAGTAGTAAACGCGCACAGAATCTAATCAATAAATCGATAATTGTTTTTCTATGGACCTTGCCCCTCATCTAGGATGCATCCATCTAGAGTCGTAGGCGGTCGTGGCCTGAAACAGGTTGTAGACCCAGAAAAGAAGAACCAAATGAAACCAAATCAAAGGTACCACAGTTTTGCTTTCTTGGCGTTAAAGGTGCATTATTCTAATTCTTTTTTGTGTATTTGGCGTTTTAGATTCGAATTAAACAGACTTTTGCCAGCTAGCGGTGTTCCCAGACTTAGGTCCTGTTTTTATTTAATAGGAAGTTTTATCGCCAGGCGTAAGGAGACATCATTAAACTGTATTGATCACGTGACTAAGGACTTTATACGGTCATAATGAACAACGTTCAGAAGAGTGTTAGCAATTGCGACATTGCGGTATGCATTATAACAAAAGCAACATTTCAAGCGTTGAACAAAGAAGTTGCATAATATATCAGTCTAGGCTAGCAGTGAGACTTTTAAACCACGATACGGGACAAGAGTGTAATAAATGTACATTGTGTTCATAGTTTTATATTTTGTGGCCCTTTGTGATGAGTATGCACTCTGGAGTTTTGAAAAGACTGTTCTTGAGAACGTAGGAAATATTTTCAAACAGCGTTCATTATGAGAGTAAGACATCACCTATCCCGAAGATATGATTTCAACTTCTTTTTCGCGAATTTCTTTCCTATCACTTCTCCAACATTTTGTGTCAATTCTTGCCAGCGCTATGGAGTTAGTAAGGAATAATTGTAACTCCTTGAATCGGTTTGGGGGAAAAGTTCCCAACATTTCAAAGTCGTACCTTAGGCCTAAGGTAAGACATTATGACTGTCAAGATCCGCCACTTCATAACGTCGCTACCTTAAGCATGGTGCTAAAACTTCCTATTATCCTCGCCTGGAAATAACGAAGAAATACAGCCAAAATTTATTGCGTTTTTATCCTTGAAAATAGATTTTATTACATGGAACTTTTTTTTCAAATTCAAGTAGTATATGACTTAGTGTAAGGATCACAGAATTTTGAAAATGTGCACACAATTCACTTTTCCCCATAGCACGTCATACGCAGTTTTAACTGCTTTTTTGACGTATAAATAAATAAATAAATAAATAAATAAATAAATAAATAAATAAATAAATAAATAAATAAATAAATAAATAAATAAATAAATAAATAAATAAATAAATAAATAAATAAATAAATAAATAAATAAATAAATAAATAAATAAATAAATAAACAAATAAATAAATAAATAAATAAATAAATAAATAAATAAATAAATAAATAAATAAATAAATAAATAAATAAATAAATAAATAAATAAATAAATAAATAAATAAATAAATAAATAAATAAATAAATAAATAAATAAATAAATAAATAAATAAATAAATAAATAAATAAATAAATAAATAAATACATAAATAAAATAAATAGGCTAACATTACGAAATCCCAACATCGTATGTAGCATGCTTGGCCTGTAAGATCATTTCTTTCGTCACACAGCTATACAAACTGAGACGATTGTAATGGGATGCTGCTGCTCCATTTTTGTTCCGATTAGGAATAGAACCCGGGATCGCACCACGGAAAACTATCCCGTTCTCAATGAGCCACTAGAACAGCCAATTCTTTCTATTATTAATTATAATAATAAATGAAAAGATAAACTTACATTCTAATCAGAATATTTCGGGTACACGTACCACGTGAGACTCAATTGACGATAATCCTTTTGGAATCAAATAGAACCGAGTCAGGTATACCAACATTGCACGTCTACTCTATTAAAAGTGCTCCCCATTTTCAGTGATAGTTAAGTAGAACTAAGCGGTCTGAGAGCCAACTGCTGAGAATTTCATGGAAACAGAATTTCATTAACTCGGTAAATATTCCGTATGTTTGCCAACGTCGATGGATATCTACAAGAACCATGTGCTGGGTCACATTTTCTTAGTTGTAATAGGAATTTTACCGAAGGATTTGACACTCAGATCACATAACCCTGTCATTGTACAATTATTTTGGGAAAAATATAAACTCAAATTCTAAAAGGAACTTTTTAAATTGCCCTCATTTCACTAATTAGTACGAAATATAGAATAACACAATGCGTGTTTTTGCGGCATAATTGTAGATATCCGCAAAGAGATTAGCGAATTGTTTGTTGTTTGAATGAAGTATTCGCATCATCATTCATTTATGAAGTTATTAACTCTGTATTCTTCGTTTTGGTATATTTCACCGGTCGACATAATTGGAACTTTTCTATAAGATCAATGAAATTACCTGTGCAGCGTCGCATTAATTTCGAAAAAATAATAACAATCAAACTCTGATGTACATGTATTGATTTTTGTTATTACCGTTTTATCAATTTCGGAAGAAATTGAATAAATATTTCAAAACACAACCTTTTCTTGTCAATATATTTAATTTATAATTGAAAAAGTAATCATATTTTTTACTAAATAAAAATAACATTGATTGCAATATATCATATTCCTCTTAAATCCTCACGTATCAATTTCCTCTTAAATAATGTTGAATCTTTCTTCAGAAACCAGCAACTTCTCCACTGCTACAATCTAATGCTGTTGATATCGTCTTCTCATAATTCTATTGTCTTTGAGGAATCTCTCTCCCTGTTCGTCATTAATTGCACCAAGATTTCCCGAAAAGAAATCTAGATGAAAAAGCAACAAATGAATTATTATTGACATGCGTCATGACTTGGAGGACTGAACCTCTTCTGTTAGAGTTCTGTAGTTTTCATTTTTGTTTCCTAAAATTTATTTTATCGCCATCACACACGATTTGTAGCAGCTTATATTCCTTTAAAGAGTATCTCTAATTTTTTTCTTTCATCTACCATTTTTGAAAAGATGATTTACTTTACCGTCCCCCTTCATTTGTTCTCTAATGTGTATCATATATCATAATCATAACTTAATTACGTACACATTAATTACATGAAGATAACAACAAGACAAAGAATACGAACAAACGTTTCAAACAATTGTTTATTAGATTTATATTTTATAATTCTAGTAATTATTATTTTTAATTTCACAAATTAACAAGGTCTCAGTAACCAAATCATAGATTGTAATTGTGCAAAAGTTCGATTTTCATTAATGATAATGATGTGAAATTCTAAAAAATGTTGCAAGTTTGTACTTGATTGACGTTTTTATAAGCAAACAATTCATTATTAACTTTATTAATCGTTTTTGCAGGCAATAGGGTAATGATCTTTATTATACGGATCCATCACTTGTGAATTTCACCGGAAGACCTCCAATCGACCCTCACTGTCCCCGTTTAAAATTTCGCGCACCCCAGGGGGTCACAGCTAATCACGTTGTGAACGCCTGATTTAAAGCAATCTGCGAATTGAGAATCAATTGATGGAATTTAAATTGTCGTTGTAGAATCCTTAACATGGCCAGAAGCCACACTGATTTGCACCCATTTATCGCATCTTTAACAAAGACGAGTGCAGCTAGTGTTAGCGAGAAGCACTTTGCACGTAGCGCCCGTCCAGCAACCCCGCGCATGCGCAGAGAATGAAGTGGCGTCGCGAGTGAAGCAGCCAGCCAATCACCAAACGCCCATCACTTGCGTCACGGATCATCCTCTCTCCTCTCTTGCGAATGCGTCTTGGGAGCTTCGTGTGGAGTTCATCCAGGGTTGCCACATTCGGGAATTTTGTCCCCAAAGGGGGGATTTTTTTTCGTTGTCGGGAAAGAATGGAGAACTCAAATGGAAGGGGAAATGTTTGGGGATTTTTTGGGGAAATTATATTCATCCGGAGTTGAAATAGAAGTATTATTCTCTCAATTATTCTGAATAGGAAAGAAACAGAAGGCGTAATTCTCTATCTTTTATGTATAAAAAAGAGAAAAATAAACCACTGGCGTAGAGAAAAAAACCTGACAAAAATGAAGATAGTATAAGGCTTCGAACAACTGAAAGGATGATGATTGATTTGAATTATTTGATTTTAAAAGGACAGTCAATGGAATCGTCAGGAACAGATCATATTGTCGGTCCATAATTTGGAGAAAATTTTTCGTTTCAAAGTTGGGGAATTTTGCTTCACTGGTGAGGTTAATTGGGAAAATTTTGTAGTAGTGGTGGTCCGGAAAGAGCTTGCAACACATCTGGAAACCCGGAATATACCAAAAATGTACAGAACGTTTCAAATTCGCCGAGTAGCGATCTTTTGCCCGGCAGAGGTGGTTCAGGACATCAATTAATGTTCTTGCTGTGCCTCCGACCGGGAGGTCCTAGGGTTCGAGTCCCGAAGGTGGAAAGATTTTAGACACTATCTACATAGCTAGGTCACCTTCGAGATCAAGGGGAGAAAAGAGAGAGAGGGAAAGAGAGAGAGGGGGAGAAAGAGATAGTGAGGGAAGATAAAGAGAGGGAAAAGGGAGAGAAAGAGGAAAAGAGGAAAAAGAGAAAAAGAGGAAGAGGGGGAAAGGGAAAAAGAGAGAGGAAACGAAGGAAGTAAAAAAGAGAGAGGAGACAAAGCGAGTGAGGGAAGAAGTAAGAGGGGAAAGAGAGTAAGGGAATGAGAAAAGGGAAAAAGAAAGAGGGAAAAGAGGGGAAAGAGAGGGAAGAGAGAAAGGGAAAATAGAGAGGAGAAGGAAGAGACTAAAAAAGAGAAAGGGGATGAAGGAGGAGTGAAAAAAGAGAGGGGAAAGAGAGTGAGGGAAATGAGAAAGAGGGAAAAAGAGAACGGGAGAAAAGAGGCGGAAAGAGCATGAGGGAAGAGAGAAAGAGAGGCAAAAGAGAGAGAAAGAGAGAAAAGAGAGAAAAAGAAAGAGTAAAAAAGAGAGGAGAGAAAGCGAGTGAGGGGAAAAGGTAAGAGGGAAAAGAGAGTGAGGCAAGAGAGAAAGAGAGGGGAGAGAAAGCGAGAGAGGGAAAAGAGTGAAAGGGAAAGAGAGCAGGACGACGTGTGCCGGGCTCTGCTAGTGTAGTATAAATGGCCTCCTGTGAGGAACGCGGGCTGTTTGGGGCCTCCCGCGCCAAGGGGCCAACGGGCGCGCTAACCGCGCTAATGGCGTTAACTAAATGGCGGCGGCGGGGTGGGGCCCCGCGCGCCAACGCCCGCCAGCGCTATGGTGAGCTACTACACAAGCCAGAGGCGGTGGGTGGGTGAAATTCAAGGCTGCTACGACAACCATGGGAGAAATCGTAGGCTTCCGCGGCCAGAGTCATGCGAGTGTTCTTGGCTGTTCTGGTGGCGAGATCTGGCGTCGACATACCGTCGACTAGTGGGGTTTCTCTCAACAGGATATCTCCCACCAGCGGGGCACTGCCCCAGCCGGGATAAGCTCTAAGCCCCCGACCGGTCTCCCAGAATGGGTAGTGCTTGTTTGTGTGTGTGTGCAAGGGGTGAGGATAGGACAAGGAAGAGGAAGGAAAGATCGCGCGCGGTCCATGGCCCGTTCTTTAGGGTACTGCTTCGGCATTCGCCTGGTGTTGGTCCCAGAAACCACGGGAAACTACCGATCAGAGCAGCCGGCCGTTAGAATTCTCCTCCAGCAGCGACTGAATTCGTCCTAGCTCACAAGCAAGTATCGAAAATCCTGCCGCCGTCGGGACTAGAACCCTAGGACCTCTCGGAAAGAGGCACTGTAGTGACAACAGTTTATCCCTGAGCCACCGCTCCCGGTACGCCGCGTAGAAGGCCGACATTTCAACCATCTTGTCGTGGTCTTCCTTAGGGATGATCTGCCTTTGATTTCTTTTTCATTTTTAGGTGTCATGCTTTTATGTTTGAGACATTTACTAACTTATGGCAGACCAGTCCTGAGGAAGGTCACGACAAGATGGCCGAAACATCGGCATCGCCGTCTCCGACGCGGCGTTGCCCAAAGAGGCAAGAACACTCGCAAAACCTTACGTGCAACTTCAGGGGCAACATTGCACATACTCCTAGCTGCGATGGTATTATCCGCGCGAGTTTTCTTGAGCTCTCATTTTGCTGGATATGTAACGAGTGGTGAGATTGGTTATTTCGACGTCAGGATTCATATATCGAATACGTAGTTCGTTTTTCAATTCAAAACATTCGTTTCAACTAATATTAGTAAATTCAACTAATATTAGTAAAAGAGTAGGGGTAGGTATTCCAAGGCTCAAGAAAACGTGTGCGTAAAATAGTGGCCACTCTGAGGAAGATGGGGAGTCCCTGAGGTTCGAGTCCCCTCGGAGTCTAACATAGCTGGATCGAATTCAGTCAACGGCTGTCTTACCTCAGAGTCAGCATTGCCTCTGACCCTGCAGTGCCTCTAACCAGGAGATCCTAGAGTTCGCGTCCGAACGTTGGCAGGATTTTCGACATTAGCTTGTCAACCAGGTCACATGATCGCGACCGTATCAAGCAGTGCTGCTCATCAAACGACTCGAGCGGCAGGACCGAGAGGAAGACACAAAAAGTCGTGCCATATTCCATCTTGAAGATAAGACACTCAGATGTCACGAAACGAAAACCCAAGTATATTTATGTACATGTGTGGGACCGCCCGCACGCCACCCCACCGCTGCCGTCGCATCGGCGCTTCTTGCTCGGCGGTGAGGCGGCGGTGGCGCCGCCGAGGGCGAGAGGCGTTGGGTGCAACTATTGTTTCACCGCCACTACGGGTCGTATTTATGAAACTCTGCTAGCAGAGCTCTTAGGGGCCTGCCATCTTGGGGCTTGCTAGGAGGACAAGGGGCGACGGTAATTGGGGCCGTTCATAAAATCGCAAAACCGAACACTGGCAGCCTGCTGGGCCTGACAGGCCCCTGTCAGATGTTTATATATAAAGCACTAACTCTCATACAGGGGCTCAGCTAAACAAAGTAATCGGATGGCGTTGTTTTAATGGATGAATAGAGAGAAACATCTGAAAGGCTGTTTCATTTGCATTTCAAATTGCATTTAATGTTTATCAGTTTTAATTTCTTTTATTATCAATAATTTGTATCTGGAATATTATATAAAATAAATTGGATCGTAATTTCACTTTGATGCTATTTGATTAGTGCGGTGGTAGTTGTAGAGGGAAAATTTTACTGACGTTAAGATCAGAACTCAAGTTATTGTGTTTTATATGTTGCTTTCGTGTGTTTGTCCTTTAAAACCGGCCAATTATTTAGTTTAAAATGTCTAGGGAATCAGAGGAGGAGTTGGCACCTCCAGAAATAAGAGAAAAAGTGGTGACCTCGGAATTATTGCCGCAACTTTTGTATTCTCTCGCAGGTGGACTGCCACCTACGGCGGGTAGGGTAGCTGTCCAAGAACAAATATTCCCCCATTAGCAACTAGTGATGGTAAAAAATCTCCCCAAGGGAAAAGGCTGAAGTACTAGCCTCCCACTTTGTTGACACATTTACCCCCAACAATTCCCCTAAAGATCCCAAACACGATGAAATTCTGAAAATGTTCAATGCTCCTCTATATAATGTTCCCCACCCAATACAATTCACATCCCCTAATGAAATAAGAAAAATAATAAAGGATATGCCAAATAAAAAAGCACCAGGCCATGATCGGATCAATACAATCATTTTAAAAAATCTACCGGAGAACGTCATTGCCTTTCTAAATAATATGTACAATTATGTTTTGAAAACAGGGTATTTTCCTCAAATATGGAAACACTCGGTCATTCACCCAATAGCTAAACCAAACAAGAATCACTCAAAAGCAGAAAATTACAGACCTATCAGCCTGCTACCTATAATGTCAAAAATCTTAGAGAAATTAATACTCATCAGATTCAACAAATATATCAAGAAAACAAACAGTATACCTCAACATCAATTCGGCTTCAAATCACAATACTCTACCACCAACCAACTACTAAGGCTTATGGAACACATTCACACTGCACTCCAAAAGGGACAACATACCATAGCTGCTTTTGTAGACATCTCGCAAGCATTTGTAAAGAATATGGCATCCAGCTCTCTATTTTAAATTAATTTCAATAGGTACACCCAAATATCTATTATTTGTTATCATTAGCTATATCACAAATAGAACTTTTTCAGTGTCAGTCGAAGGCCACTACTCTAATCCAAGGAAAATTGCTGCTGGGGTTCCCCAGGGTTCACCACTTTCTCCCTTGTTGTTTAATATATACACCGCAGATATTCCTATTTCAGCACAAATAAACACTGCTCAATTTGCCGATGACACTGCCCTCTACATCTCAGGAAACTCTTTAACAACTCTTCAAACCCAGCTTCAAAATCACTTAAATTTACTTGCAAATTGGGCTAATATCTGGAAAATAAAGTTGAACCCAACAAAATCTGTAGCAAAAATATTCACATTAAAACCATTCACCCACCCTCTTCCACTTTCCATAAATAACGACACCATCAATTGGACACCAACAAACAAAAGAATAAAATACTTGGGCTGAAACTTCGATACTCGACTCAACTGGAAGCAACATATAGAGGTAAAACGTCAGCAAGCCAAAACTAATTCAACTACGACCCTTACTGAATCAACACAGCCACCTCTCCACATCTAATGCACTATTACTCTACAAATCAATAATCCGGCCGACTCTACTTTATGCTTGCCCAATCTGGACCAACGCTGCCAATACAAACCTAAACAAAATGCAAGTGATCCAAAATAAAATATTAAGATTAATCACAAAAGCACCTACGTTCATCAGTGACAACCAACTACATAATGATATGAATATACACACAATAAAAAATCAAATAGCCTATCTTGCACACAATTTCTACACAAACCTTCCCCTACAAGCATCATCCTTCTATAAACTGGACAAAACCCCCCATTAATCCAACAAGAATTAAAAACATATCCATTTCACTCATTCTATAAAATGTTCGCAAACCTGGAATAATACTTATCTGAGGTTCTTCCAGCTTCCTCTCCCGCTATATATTTTTTAAAATAATTGTAATGTGTATAATTTTAAGTTAAAGTTAAAGTTAGTTTAAGTTAGTATAAGATAGATTAAGTCCATCAAACATTTGCACAGTTAATATGTAAACTGAACAATGTAATGTCAAACAATATAAAAATAAAAATAAAAATATAAAAAAAAGGGTAGCTGTCCGCTAGGTGGCTTTTGCTGAATCCTGCATGTCAACTGCCACAAAACGATTCAATGTAAAAGTTTAACTTATAAAAGTCGTAGAAAAAGTACCGTATGAAACTGGATGTAATGGGTATTAATACACTTGCGTGACGTTTACGATACTCGCTCGTACCTCGCTTGTAACGTAATATCACACTCATGTTTTAATACCCATCATTACATCATCGTTTCATAATGTGCTAATATTCCTAAATTATCAGCAAATAGATGCAATGTGATTCACTGACTTAAGATTAGCTGTAAAATCGGACGTTTATTAACGTAACGGCGATAATGAAATCGCGAATATTATTTTATAATTACATCTTCTGGCTTCTGTTCAACATCAAGTTTGTTAAACTTCAATAACTCCGATTGTATCTCCTGCATTGGCGACAATCTGCAACATATTCAAGATATTATCGGTATATATATATATATATATATATATATATATATATATATATATATATATATATATTATATATATATTTATATATATATACACATATATATATACATATATATATATATATATATATATATATATATTATTAGTAAGATGCCAGTGTTTTCTTCATGGCCGAGATTGAATTTTCCTAAAAATCTAGCAAAACCATGAAAGAACACTTATTTCGCTCACGAAATACAAAAATGTTTTCTGTAACTGTATAAAAATTATAACATCAGAAAAAGTTGAAAGTTTTATACTGGAATAAGGTCTGTGATATCGCGGAGGATGTAATTATATTGTATAAGGAGTCACACAAGAATACGCCTGTTTACGTCGTTATATTTTCATGCGTGAAACACTTTTTAACAGTAACAAGACACTTCTCCTGGCAACCGTCTTCTTTTAAGGGCTACAAAAACTAGTCGTGCTAAAACAGCATGTGCTTTTTCGCCCGTACTTTCACGCACAAATACGCAAGAAGTACTCAAATTTTCCAAATATTATACGTGACCTTATTTCAAAATCTATCTTTAAGGAACAGATTTCATTAAGGGGAAAAATCTCTATTTTCGTAATTGTAGGTAAAGGAAGATGCCGAAAAAATTTTAACTTTTGCAATTTTCAAAAAATTAGTGTTTTCAAGGAAAATGAAACCTGCACCATTCTCTTAAGCGCTATCCAAAAATAAAATTTAATAAAAAGCGATTAAGCAATTTTTTTTTGAAAATGTTCCATATAATTCATGTAAAGAACACCTAAAATTAAATTATCAGTTTCAAATTCAAGGATCCGTGATATCAGCCAGATCGATTGGGGAAAAACAATTCTGGAGAAAATCGGCTGAACGGTTTAGCTGCATTGTTCACAGACATTGCCCAGACAGATGTTTTGCAGTCATTCGATTTTTCGGTATCAAGGACTCACAAAACGTGCATTCTGGCTGCACCACGTGTTAGAGGAATTTCTTCTAAATTTGGCGACTGTATTTATCCATTTATTTGTTACCGGGGCTCTGTAATAAGAGTTTTTCTACCGAAAATTTGCTTTTTTTCGCGCATCATCACATAACTATATACTCCGTAGCGAGAAACTAAAAATCACCTATTTCACGTGCGGATAGCAATGCGCAAGATACGACTCTTTTATACAGTAGTAGGAAAAAACTATTGTAAGTTGTGTATATTCAATTCGGTCAAAGTTGTATGAGCGGGAGAAATTAGTTTTTGCCCTCGCCGAAACTGCGCACAAGACGAATTCAACCCAAGCCCATTCAGCCCATAAATCGAATTTTTATTGATTGATTAGTAATTACGGGTGTGTCGACTGCTGATATATAGTCCCGTAAGTATAGTGCATGCTTTTTCATCCCGCGGTGTTTCATCATAGCGGTGTTCTTCCCCTGATGGATGTTGAGAAACGGCGCCGACCTCTATGTTGGCTACCGGGGTTTCTCCAACCAGATACCTCCCACCAGCAGAACACCCACACACACCACAAGCTCTAAGCTTCTAACCGTTTCGCGTGCGGTCCATGGCCTGTTTTTAGGGTACTACTCCTGAATTTACCTGATATTGATTGGAGACACCACAGAAAACTACCGACCAGAGCAGCCGGCCACTAGAGTTCTCCAGACAGCGACTGAATTCGACCTATGAATGTAGATAGTGTGGAAAATGCTGCCACCGTCTGGATTCGAATTTTTATTCTCTATTAGCCTATCTATTACATTTTTCTCGCTTCTGAGAATTTTATTTCCTTGCTAACAAAATTTACAAAAACCGGACTGTGTAAATACATAGATAGATACACTTTGTTGTGCAGCTACAACCAATGAGAATGCTAGCGAAATTCGAAAATCATATTACGTAAATAAAAAAAATTAGTAATCTAAGAACACAACTCTATAAACTTAATTTTGATAAAAGAAATACAGAATAAAATTTCATTTTTATCTTTTTTCTATCTATTATATTTGAACTATCAGCTATATTTGCCTGAAGGCCATTGGCTAACGCCATCAAACTTTTTTGGCCGACTTAGGTGGCTCAGAACATCAATTTATGTCACTGCAGTGTCTCTCACCCGGAAGTTCTAGGGTTTGAATCCTGACAATGGTAGGATTTTCGACACCAACTAGTTCCTATTCAGTCCCTGTGTGGAGAATAATTCTAGCGACCGGCTGCTCTCATCGATAGTTTTCCATGGTTCTCCGATCTACACCAGGCGAATTTCGGAGCAGCACCTAAGAAACGGGCCACGGACTGCGCGCGATCTTTCCTTCCTCTTCTTTGTCCTACCCTCTCCCCTTACAGACACACACACACTTACACTAGCATGCACTACACTACCACATATTTCCGGGAGACCGGTCGGAAGCTTAGAGCTTGCCCTGAGGCGGTGCCCTATTGGTGGGATACACCTGCTTGGGTAAAACCCCGCAAGCCTAACTGTCGTTCGGTGCCGAATCTTACCATCCAGCGGGGGAATAACAACGCCACATCCCGTGATAAAAGCATGTACAACGGGACTAATGACCCGATAGTATTTGACGCGCCCCGAAGCAGTAACCAATTAATTAATCAATCAATCTAAACATCACAATGAGCCCCCTTTTCATACTGAGTTTCGTGCCTGGGCCCTGAGCAGGGCGGCGCCTGCCTTTCGAGCCTGTCTTTGTAGTGAATGACAATCCCGCGTTCCCCCGCCGCCAGCAGCCAATTCTTCAGAAATTTCAATCGAAGTACGATGGTTGGAAGGGGTCATAAACCATGGCAACTTTTTTGTGAGAATACGAGCACGGATGAAAAATGTGTAATATACCTAAGAAAAGGCAAAGTATGAACTAACTGCATGAACATTTAATGACACGACAAAATTTGGTTTCCAATATTTATTAAGGTATTTGAAATATGTTGGTAATTTGAAATGGTAGTTTTCATGTGTATGTTAATGTAAAAATAAAAAGTCGCGAAAAGTTAAAAACAATTATCTTATTTCTTACTTTGAAAAATTCTTCGAAGTTCAGTTTTCCATCTCCGTCAAGGTCGGAGTATAAAATTGTCTTGTCTACAATTTGCTGCAAATCAGTATCTTTGACATTGTTTCCAGAAACAATCTTTAAAAGCTGTAAATAAAAACGTTCTTATTTGTATTACTATTTTATTGAGGCACACCCACATATAGAATTAATAATTTTATTGAGATATATCCAGATATCCGAAGGACAATGTTGATTAAAATGTAATGAAATAATAGCTCATTTCGCATCATTGGTATCCGGAAATGACAATATGGGAGTTTCATGTTATATTTACAGAACAAGGGGAGCTATATTGGACAGGGCAAGAATTAGATGTAAATATTAGGGCACAGCAATATTCGAAGCCGGAATAAACAGTAAATATTGGACATTGCGTATTCCTAATATAAAGTACACATACTCATTATTTGATTGATTGGTAGTGATTCCGAGCGCGTCAACTACTACGGTAATTAGTCCCGTAAGTGTGGTATGTATTTTCGCTCGGGAGATGGCGGTGGTCATCCTCCGCTGGATGGCGAGATCCGGCGCCGACCTACCGTCGGCTAGAAGGGTATTCCCCAACCGGGTACCTCGCACCAGCGGGGCACCCAAGGACTTCAAATTAAGTTTTTCGAAAACTATAAAGTTCTCTTTGAAAAATAGTCTTAAATTTCGCATTCACGAAATAACCCTTAAACGCAATTTTCTTAAAAACGACTAAATATTTCAACGAAAATTGGCACTTAGGACGATGTTTTACTCTTTTTTAATATCCTTTAAGTAAATATATTGATTGTACCGTTAGGAAACCTAAAAATTGACAAAATTTCAAAGAAATATCCTTTGCGATGCGATATATGACAGCTGGCAAGAGAATGTAGCAAGTCCGAGTTACCAAAGAATGTAAAAAACTAATACGAGAAAGTGTGTGCCACTAGTAAATTCACTCCTCAGATCAACAATTTTGTTGTTTTTTTAACAATGAATTTTCAATGAATACCTGGACTGTACTGGATGGGACGTCGGCCCACGTACCACGTTCAATTATACAAGAACATGAAAATCAGGAATTTATAACTAAAATGGTTTAAAGTTCAAATATTTTCTATAAATGGATATTAAAACGTTTCATTATTAAAGAATTAATTAAATAATTTAGATTATTTTACCTATCGATAATAACAACTAGAGGTGCTACAAAATCACATACTTTTTCGCACCATTGGAATTAGTTACGTAAACTTGATATCTGCCATACTAAAACTCAGTTATAACTTGAAAAAGTTCAATTCAAACGAGCCACTTGTGGTGCACATCTGCGTTTATTTTCATAGTAAGGAACAGTGTGTCATTTAAAACTTTTGTTTATCTAATTGTGTAGAATTTATTTTACACAATTGTTGTACAATTTATTTTTCTCTTTTCACCTGTAATTACTCGCTTGTATACTCACATAACAAGCTAAGGAGAGATGGTCATGTGCGATTTACAAGGCACCATCGACACAACCCTCCTTAAGTGTGAAAATTTCAGACAAGCGATTACGAAACTATTTTTGTAACAAAGATTTTAAGAGTGAGGTATGTTTGCACGAATCAATTTGAATTCATTTAATTAAACAAGTTGAATAATATTTAGGTTCACAATAATAATGAATCATTTTATAATTTTTATTTGAATTTTAATTTTTACTGGCAGGACAATTTCGTTTGGGAACTGGAAGGAAAAAGAAAGGCTATTTTGTGCATGTTACCTACAAAAAATTTGCCTAAATATCAAATATCACAATTATCTTTTAACATTGCGATGCCCAGTCACTCACTTGGTAGAGTTCTCCGTTCGAAATATATCCATCGTCATCTATGTCATAAACTCGAAAAAGAAACTTTGTTTTGCTGTGATGGTTTCCTTTAGAACACAGCAGCGAAATAGCTTGCACGAATTCTGAAATTAGAAAAACAACCGAAATTTAGACGGTGAGAACATAATCCAATTGAATGACTTAAGACAATTTTAGGATAATTAGAGCTCAAGTTTAACTTAGTATAAAACATGCAGTGATCATGTTATAGTGGAGGAGACCCCTCAGAGATGTTAACAATAGACGGTGTAGCCTCAAACTAGTATTCTCTCTCCTTGGGACCGGAAGGTCCTAAGGTTCGAGTCCCGCCCCTAGAGGATTTTCGACACTAGCTCTACAGATTCAAAATTCAAATAGCATATGGCTTAGGACAAGGATCTCAAAATTTTGAACACGTGCACAGAGTTCACTTCTCCCCATAGCACGTCACACATAGTTTTTAACTGTTTTTGACGTAAAAATAAATAAATAAGCTAGGAAGAATTCAACCAATGTCTGAAGTTCTAGTTGAAAGGTGAATTCCATCTTACTACCTGGTAGCCTAGTATCGAATGTTCACCCCCGTCGAGACTCGAGCCCTTGGACTTTGCGGTCAGAGACAATGCAGAAGCACTTGTTGCCAGCCATCTCAGTCGGCCTTTTTAACTGTACTTTTTAATCACTGAAATAAAATCACATTGTCACTCAGCATTTAAAATTTCATTTCCTCCTCTCTTTCTAGGTGCATAACGTTTTATCGTTTTTGATTAGTTGTAAGTACATAGGTATATTATAAGATAACCATTACGAAAATTCAATAAATAAGAGTGAAAAACGCCCGTTACCCAAAAGGTTTTTGCCCAAATCACCTTTCATTATACTTTGATTTTAATGAAGAAACAAGCAAAGATAAATTGTCGCTGAACATGATAAATAAAAAATAAATCATAGTGGTAGATTACTATTGCTGAATACTTACCCAGGAAATCCACTTCCCCGTTCCCGTCACGATCAAACACTTCGATTATGCGCTCGAGAAGGGGATTACTTTCCATTCCTGGAATTGCCAAGAATTCGTCCATGGTGAGTGTCCCTGAGTTGTCCAAATCAAGTTTCTTGAATCTCTTGCCAAGACGACTGATTTCTGACGGGTTAACTGCAATGTAGCGACCACCAGCAAAAAATAAGATATAAGTGTTAGGTAATTTTGTTCTTAATCAAAATTATACATCTCATAAATACGTACGGGTAGCCATTGTTTGGCCAATAAGTCTTCGCGAAGAACTTCTGCCAACTCAATTGAAATTCAGAATAAGAATATCCGATGAGAAGTTTTCGAATATTATTACATTTACTCTGATGTTAATAACAAATGACTTCTCGTTCTCGAAATGTGTCAACAATATTTTATTCGTAAACAATATAAAATGGAAAATAGAAAACTTGAGGATGAAGTATTTCGAAGAAATCCTACAAAAACCAGTTGGCAGCACTGGAAAAGTAAAAACAGCATTGAAAGAATAAAAAGGAAAACGCAATTGGTGAAGAATAGAGGAAAATGGAATACCAATTACCTGTGATACAACTGAGTACTTCCCTGCCTCGCCGTTCTTGGGTAGGCCAGGTAAGAACTATCTTTTATCGTTCCATTATTTGGTTTAACAGGACCATAACACAAAAAATACCAACCATACTCTTTAATCTTTCGGAGGTAATAATGTAATGCAGAAATTATAATAAGCTAAATTAATATTATTTCAGAGAATTGAAGCGCCAATAAGCAAATTTTGCAGGAGAGGTATTAGAAACTTGAGACCTAGGATTCAACTTTAACATTTAGGATAAATTACTATCATGTCACGTTGTTTCACTTAACTTTACACAATCAAAAAGATTGCAGAAATATTCATAAATTTCCTCTTTCACAAATAGCACAAATAACTAAACATCGAATTTATTGTAAGATAAAAAAACACCATCAAAAATGGAAATTACATACTTGTACACTGGAAAACTTGTTTCGGAGACTGCGAAAGAAACATTCATAGACAGTTGTTTACATGTATTCCGCTTCTTTTTTACTAAAAGAGACAAAACACGGCTCGTTCAACTCAGTTGAGTATCCCGCGCTATCTAGATACTTTTTGTTAAAACATTTTCTCAGACACAACAGTGGAGGCCTATTGCGCGAAGTTCAATTTACAATCCCAGATTTGGTGACTTCTTTATCCACCTCGTTTATCGACGGATCTAAAATGTAAAAAATATCCAAAACAGACATGAATATTTGTGCGATGGATCAGCCACAGTCCACAGATATTAGAAAGAATTGTATTTCACAAAACGAACAATGAATAATTAGGAAATAACATAATTTGTTTGTCTAATAGCTTTAGAATGTATGTGACATTTTCTTACTGTAGTGTAAAGAAGTATCTCACTTCCCCCCTTTTTCATACACACACTCCCCCCCTCTCTCTCTCTCTCTCTCTCTCTCTTTTTCTTTCTTTCTCTTTTCTCCTTTTCCTCCTCTTTATTTATTTCGCACGTTTGTCTCTTTTTCTTTATCTCTATTTCTTTTCTGAGTATCTTTCTCTCCCTTTTTTCTTTTCTCTTTCTTTCCCTCTCTTCTCTTTCTTTCATTCGCTCTCTTTTTCTCTCTCTCTGACTCAGTCCCCCTCTCTCTGTTTCTTCCTCTCTGTCTCTATTTGTCTCTCTGGATCTGCATCCGTCCAGGTATTCAGTGCGCGTAGTCCAGAGGAGGATTTGCTCGTGGGAAAATTGAAAATCTGAAAATAAGAATGAGCTATTTATAAAGGAGCACTCGTTTCCTTTTGCCCAAGAGCATTTCTCTCGAAGTGTTTGTTGCAGCCACGACGTGTTCTTGAAATAAACCCTGCCCAATTACGTGAACTGCATTTACCTCGATAGCTCAGATCAGCTGAGAAATCTCATGGACACGACTGTTAACAACGCAGTATCTCTGACCTGGAGGTCACAGGGTTCCCAATGGCAGCGGATCTTTGACATTAGCGAGATAGCTCGGTGAAATTGAGTTGCTGTCTGGGGGATAATTCTAGCATCCAGCTGCACTGTTTCCCGTGATTTCTCTTATCAATATCAGAAGAATGCCGGAACAGTATCCTAACAAACAAACCACGGGCCACGTGCGAACTGTCCTTCCTCATCCTATCTTCACCCTTACTTACACCAGTGGCATATGGTGCTCCAACACACAGGGCTTCCATAATTCATTTCCAAAATTCAAAACACTAGTATATAATAAAGCGTAAGCAATTCATGTAAATAATTTAAATCCAAGTTTCATAAAAGTATATTACTTACATAATTTTATGCGTAGTGTCGTGTCAGGTATGTTCACCTGGCACGCTCGTGGTTCGGGTTTTGATTTCTAGTGGTCACTCGAGTTTTTTTAATTAGTTCTCCACTGAGACAATTGTCGGCAATAGAATTCAGACAAAACAAAAAAAAACAAGGTTTCGAAAATACGGTGATCGTGCTCCAGTACTTTGCAACATGCAATATTGTTTGGATACGTTTTGTATTAGTTCATGTCATGATTTTAGTTGTTATGCTGCCACTAGTGGTAATAGAGAAATAAAATTATTTTGTTTCAAAAATGTTACTACCGCTCTATATCACGGTGCAGTTTTTTCCAATTTGATGCTTCCTGAAACAGTGTAGCAAATGAAACGCGGGAAATTTGAATTTGTAAACTCGAAAATGCAAAATTACTCTAAACTATATATAGTTCTTTGAAAAAAGTTTTTTAAACTGTGTAAACAGTTATTGAATTGAATTTGCCTTATTTTACGTGGCGAGACTCAGGCCATGACGCCTGCTCTTCCGTCTGACCACGCAAATTTCGTTACACTCCTTTCACCAATCATGGGAGAAAGAAGGTATTACTTGGGCGACGAAACAGGCGTCATTTAGACTTGAGGATCTTTTACATGCAGTAAATCTACTAACATGGGACAGCCGGCTTTACTTCCCCTCCGAAGGAAGGTGTACGAAGGATTTTTTCGCCCTTAAAAATCCACGGCTTCGATCGGGTTTGAACCCGCAAACTTGGGGCCCGATACGCTAACCGCTACACCATCGCCGCCGCATTAATAACAGTTATTTAAAACATGGTCATGTACATTTTTAAAAATATGTATACATGTTTCCTTTTTTAAATAACTGATTAAAAAATAACAAAAGCTCTGTAACCACTATTATACTTTTGCATGTTAGTTTTTTGTTGTTTTCAATTTTCGAACGTACAGTGAGTTCGCTAAAAACGACCGACACTTCTTTCTTTTCTTCCTTCTTTTCTTCTTAAGAGGAAAAAATTTAGAGAAAATATTTTGAACCGTTTTTTAGAAAATAGCTGTTTAAAATTGTTTCTAAATTGCGTATGTTTCACGCAAAATTACACAAACACTACTCACATTTTCGAAAAATTGAACAACTATATTTTAATATCTGCTTATAATAAACAGATTGCATTAAAGAAAAAATCTATTGTGATTATTGTAGCTCTAATGAGTCGCCAAGAAAGTTTGAACTTGTGAAATTTTCAAAAATTGAGGGAGTTCTACGAAAATGCGACCTATGTCATTTCTTTATCCGCCTTTTGCTCTATCAGAGGACAACATTCCTAGAAAAACTTTGCAGCAATCATTGAGAAAATTTTAAAAATGTTGAGGTTTCGTGTGAAGCACCTCCAAAAATCAAAATATCCGTTTCAAACTCGCAAAGCCTCGGGTTTGTTTAGATTTGTTGGGAAATATCAAATTTGAAGAAAATCCTCTAAAAACTGTTTAGGTGCTACCGCTGACCACCGATGGACAGACACCCGGATAGACAAATGTTTAACCGTCAATTGATTTATCGGTGTCAAGGACTCACGAAACATGGATTTAAGTAAATAATGTGTAATAGTTCAGGAAGCAATCTTATAGGAGCGAAATTTATCCTCATTTCCTTTACCGGGGCTCGGCAATAAGTGATTTTCGTAGATTTTTCAGCATTAAAATTCTTTCTGTATACTGCATAAGCAGTAATTAAAAAATGGAAATTAAAAAATGGAGATTGCAGATTATGTAGAATATCAATCGGAAACACATAGGAACAAATCCGTATTTAATATATCTGTCACTTAATGTTATTAATAATTAAAGAACAATTTCTTAAATTTAAGAGTATTATCCCACATATACTGTGTTGTAATGTGAAATATCAGTATTGTCATTCACATGCAACGTCTTCTTCAGCCCAAATAAGTTCGCCCAAAAGCATGTTGATTTGACATTAGCTGGCTAATGGACATTAAAATATTTAACATAAATTAAATGTATAAATGTAAAATATATATGGGGTGTAAACATGTTACAGATGTAAAAAAGTATAAATGTAAGATGTCAAACCCGTTCTAAAAAATATTTAAGCAATATCTCTTCTGAATCAGAAGTGACTCTCTATTCCAGTTTCCAAGATTTATTATCTCTCATACGACGTATCTTCACTTTCGCTAGAAAGTATTGTTGACATTGTGTTCTCAGCTTCGCCTAATATTTGACCTGGAAAATTATCTTCCATTTTAATACCTTTTTCTTGTCTTCTAAGTCACAACGGCATCGTAATACAACGGTCACGCAATACAAGACCCACTACAATGGGTCTTGTTCAGAACGTTTGCCACGCTCCGAGTGAATATGACGTCATTGAACAAATGCTTCGAATGGAAAATATCTGTTTGGATTACTTAAAATAATAGCACAGTAAAACTTGCTGAATGCAGAATTTTGAGGGACCAGTATTTTTTTCCGTATTAGACAAAATTCATTATGCAATGTAATACTGTAGAATGTATGGTTGTCAGGAAAAAAATGTGATTTGAGTTCTCAAAAGACAGATTTGTGCCTTGTACACGTTCCGCATTTACTGTATTTTATTTTACACGTGACTGAAATAGACCTCATCAATAGACATACATCACTCGCGCTAGCGCGCTCGCGAATAATTAACAAACTTGTGCGTAATGGTCAATTGCGTAATTTCATCCACGTGCAATATACTGAAATAAATCTTAGTTATTTTAATATTTGAGAATAATTTAATTTTCGAGCCACAAGGTGGGCATCACTGAGATATTTCTAACACATCCGAAATAATATTGTTCTTATGGAACTGCTACTAATTCAATCTTACACTCGCCTAGCTTACCTTGACGGTGACGGTCCGTTCATACCAAGCGGAACATTTTCTGGAGATTTTACCCCATCAATTTGGGTTGGTGTAGCCTGTAATCTTTGATTCAATAATCAGCCTTTTCCTTTCATATAAGGAGATCATTATCCTTATGTTCTCGTTATGTTCATACGTTTATTCAATATATGTTTCGTCAATATATGTCAATTCGTCAATATATGTTTATTCAATATATGTCAATATATGTTTCGTTATGTTCATACGTTTATTCAACTATAATAAATCACAATGAACAAATTACCTTAGGCTACTTTGGTAGCCAACTAAAATCTATTCCCTTGCTTTTCCTTCTTTTTCTTTCTTCGTGTACGCTCTTGTGCTGCGTCTCCGCGTCGCGACGATTCGCTCTCTTCCTCTTCTCGCTCAGTCTCCTGCTACCACATTGCCTCTCTTTTTGGGGCCGAATACTCTGGACACGTAAGTAAACAAGCTACAAAAACTATCAGATAACATACAAAATTCCCATGTAATAAAATCTATTTAAAAATTTTTTTTTTCAAAGATAAATAAGCAATAAATTTTGGCTCTTATTACTTCCTGCCACGACAACATGGAAACGATAATTTGAATAATTGTATTTCCCACTGAATTCTAGAAGACGTGCACAGAAAATGAAGTTACATTTATGTCCAGAAGCAAAACAAGGGGCCATCTCTGCATTTGCTCAATGGATCAGGGAAACTGGACGAAAAACCTGATCGAGATGGGGGTCATTGACCCGGAAGCTGTAGTACAATAGTTGTTACAGGTTGTTTATACTCATTTATACAGTCCAAATGGTAAATAATGCATTATGTATCATTGTTAAAATTAATGTTACTTTTCTTGTGATGCTCAGTAATGATGCTCTTAAATGGAAACGAAAAGACATTGAACTTAGGACGTCGATAAAGGACTATAATTTCTCCCATAAATAAGATTTGTCGCTGTCGTTTTCTTGAACATATCACTTGTCAATTGCACCCTTCTTTATCCACTACTTTCGTTAATTACTATTTGAGACAGCCACTAGCAAAAGCAGCTCATTCTGGACATGCATAGCAAGCTAATAGTTCAATTTTTCGTACTAGTGCTAAAAGTAAGATGATGCTTAAGGCATCCGATAAATTTGTGAATGCAACAAAAAACAAAATACTTTCGTCTGCTCGTAACAGCTAATACTGAACTTCATTTATCATTAAGTGATTAATACACTTGAGTTAAAATAAAATTAAAGTCTGTCTAAAAAATAGTGCATTACACACCTACTAAAAGTGATTTTATTTTGCTGGTAGGATTGAGTCACTTTTCCTACTCGCAAAATAAAGTGTCACTTTTGCCACTCGTGTCGTAATTATTTACACGCATTACTACATGCACGTTTCACGGAGGATTAAGTTTATTTGAAGCTAAAAATACAAATGTAGAGCGTGAACTAAACTTTGTAAAATCTGAAAATGTTTATAATACAAAAACCTTTCATAAAGACAGTTTTATAAAAAATCTGACCGTGTACAACAGGCACAAGTTCATTCACAATGCAAACTTAAACGCAAAATCTAGAAATGTGTTATTAAGCGATATCATTCACAACGCGTTAAGGCAATCGTAGATGTAAATCCGTAAACTTAAGAGTCCACAAGGACCAAGTTTTACGTCCAAGTTTATGTCGGAATTCAATCGAAAACGCGTGAGTCGACTCGGTCTTCGAATTACTCTTGAATTTGGCACAAGGTAAACCTTGATTAACTTGGCAATCCGGGAGACGCCGCGTCCAGGGCACAGGTGCCAACGTTTCGGTCGCCATTCTGCGACCTTCCTCAGGGCGTAGTACTGCGTCATGAGACCTGCTCTTCCATCTGACCAATCAAATTTCTCTAAGCTCCTTTCACCAACTAGGGGAGAAAGAAGGTATTACTTGGGAGACGAAACAGGCAATTTGAATTTAGCTCAGAAGCTTCCTTTAGGCTTGAGGATCTTTTACATGCAAATGTAAATGAATCTGAGGAGTTGTTTTGTCGTATATATTTTAGCATAAAGCTTTTTCGGCCGCATTGCGGCCATTTTTAGTGCTACAAATAATAATAATAATAATAATAATAATAATAATAATAATAATAATAAATAATATAATAATAATAATAATAATAATAATAATAATAATAATAATAATAACTTTAATATACTAAATTCAAATATATGATATTATCATGAATAAAATTAGGATTTAAGTGAAATTGAAAATTGGAATATATATAAACATAATTTTGAATAGAGAGTACTAATAAAATCTGTCTTTTAATAGTTAATAACTAATAAAATCTGTCTTCTAATAATAATCTGTCTTTTACATGCAGTAAATCTACTAACATGGGACAGTCGGCTTTACTTCCTCTCCGAAGGAAGGCGTACGAAGGATTTTTTCGTCCTTAAAAATCCTCGGCTTCGAACCCGGGAACTTGGGCCTGATACGCTGATACGCTAACACCTGATACGCTAACAGCCTGATAACAGCCTGATACGCTAACCGCTTCGCTACTGGGTGGAACTCACGCTCGTGTCTGCTTGTTTTTGCATGTAACTTTTACTGCTAAGTTCACAGCATAACGTGACGGTTACGTTCTCATTGTGGATGAGGCCTGGCGTAGCCATTGCGGGCGTTGGTTGTCAGTCGGGCGGCTCGGGCGTGCGTCGGTGCGGTTGCGTGCCATTTGCTTCGTGCTACGCACGCGCTGGCGTGGCGTGGCGTGCTCCCTGCAAGTGCGTGTCTGTGCGCATGCGCCAGGGTTTTGTGTGCGCTGGCGCCTTCTCTTTTCATCGAAAAATGTGTCGAGGACGACTCCGATTCTCGTCATGGAGGTTACTATGGTTCGTGGATTCTGTGCGTCCTCAAAAATGCAGTGCTTCTTAAAACAAATACACGGGAGTGAGCGGTGTATTTCAAATATTGTTGGGAACAAAGAGGAAGAAATTTGGTAACTGAGATAAATTTTAAAAAAGACTTAAAATCTTTTAAAAAATACATAAATAATATGACGATAACGCTCAAAAATATAGAGAAGTTACTGTAAGAAGGGATCAGTTTGACAGGTCGGAAAACAAATGAACGTCATGTAAGGTGAAGACATTGCTAGAGGTGGAGATGAAGCTATTTACAAATGAGCTAACTGTAAACGAACACACTGATAAAAAGAGTGGTTGGGCGTAACTTGCAGTTAGTATACTGACAGCAGTGGCCAAGCAGTTGTTGTCAACGCGGACCCTTCTTATGGTAATCTCTCTGTACCAGTAGAAATGGTTCCAGCGTGTAGGCGGGATGATGCCAAAAGAGACCAATGTTAGAGCTCTTATATTTACAGGCGCAATGATCAAATTGATCAAATTGTCTTACTTTTCAGACCATAATTTTACATTCATCTCATTTCCTTGAGTTTTATAGTTGTATTAACTCGCGAATTATGAATACTAAATATGGAATGAGAGAATTGAAAATTCTTTATAAGTCCCTCGTCGCTTCGCGATTTATGATTGCTTTATTAGTGTTTCCGGGATCGACAACTGCTATGGAATTTAGTCCCGTTAGTGTAATGAAGAGGGAGCGGAATTTCTATGATTTTGCATATTTTTGTCCGTTGCTTTAGGGCATAACTAAGTGAATTTTCTTGACATTTGGTTAGAATTGGATGCTATGTAGCTAAATGTTAGTGCATATTTGGGCATATTTGGCCGATTTTTCCTGTTTACGCATATTCGTGTAATTATAGGCGTATATTTTCCGTATTTCGTAAAAATTGAGACAGATTTGTATCTCCAAAACGTTTCATCTTTTCATAGAATCTATTTATTTCTGAGCGTTCATTAAATAGAAAGAGCTTCACAGAGTTTGCCTGTCTTTTCTTCCTATAGATCGTAAAATATTTGTGAAAATGTAGGATATTTCTTGATATATTTTTAAACCAGACAGAAAAAATGCACCAAGACAATAAAATTCACTAAGGTGAATATTTATTTCAATTATTTCTCTCACAAAGTACGGTAGATTATAATTATGTTTGCACAAATATCTATTTTTTCTTTCCAAGCATGCTTCCTCTGACTTTTATCAGGAAAAATGTATACAGGAGGTGAAATACTGTTAATTTTAATTGCATTTCAATGTGCATAATTCGAAAGTTTTAGGCCATGAAAGCGTATTTTTGAAAGCATATTTCAAGCATATTTTAAAGACATAAAAATCGTCTCCCTAGTAATGAATGTTTTTATGTCTGGAGGCGACGGTGTTTATCACTCGTTGGAACTTGAGATTCGGAAGTGATCTACCCTTCACCCCGCGAGGTTCACCCTTCCACGTAAATTTCCCAGCGGAACACAGTCCCAATACAGACTAACTCTAAGCTCCCGACCTGTCTCCCGGCATGTGTGGTAGTGTAGTGCATGTTAGATTAAATGTGTATGAGTAAGGGGTGAGTATAGGACAAGTAATGAGAAGGAAAGATCGCCCGTGGTCCGTGGCCCGTTTGTTAGGGTGCTGCTCCGGCATTAGCAATGTGTCGAAAATCCTGCCACCGTCGTCGGGACTCGGAAGTATCCTGCGATATTTTTTTTTTAATTGGTTTATTTAAGGTCGCTTCAACATCTAAGGTCATTAACGACCACTATTGCTGTTAACGGTATGGTAACTATGTGGATGAAACGATATGGTGATTGATGATAAGGGGTGAAAGGACGAACACAAATACAACCATGCCCGAGGCGGGACTCGAACCCGCGACCCTTCGGTCCCAGATTACTACGACACTACTGCCTTAGCGATCTCGGCCACCGGGCCGGCCTTGCGATATTTTGTTTCACAGCCAAATATACATTTAATTTCAAGTAAAGGCAATTAGTATTTACCTTCAGAGAAAAATCCTAGAAATTATATCCAAAAAAGATTTTTGTCGTATTCTCTCGTCGTACTTTTGTGTAAAAATATATAAGTAAAAATGTTCATTATATTAATTCATTTTTAAAGTATCTTCGTTATCAATAATTACAATCATAAAGTACATTCAACATCTTTAAGGTATCTTCACCCCCGGGTGGCTTAAGGTCAGCGTGTTAGCTTTCGATTATGCGCTCCCGGGTTCGTTTCCCGGCCCTGACAAAAAAAGAGCTGTAGAGAAACAATCTGCTCTTTCTAGTTGTGTGCCTAAAGAAAAGCTTAGGCAGGCCAAGCATGCCAAATACGGTGAAGGGAATTCGTCATGGTCGCCACATGTATCCCTCACCCCAGATGTGGATAATACCTAAAAACAGGACCCAAGCCTGGGAAGGTCGCTAGCTTGTCCATTAACCCAACCCTAAAATGCCAAATACATACATACATCAATTAACGATATCAAACGTTTTAAAACTTTTATAAAATATCGTGTGTATGTTTCTTCGTCTTTTAGGCCCTTCAATCTACTAAGAAGAAAATTTCCGGATGCATCAGCCAAATATCGATCATGTATACCGGGAGAGGTGGCTCAGGGCATCACTGCAATGCTTCTGACCGGGAAGTTCTAGGTTCGAGTCCCGACGGTGGCAGGATTTTCGGCACTAGCTTGTCAGCTAGGTCAAATTCAGTCACTATCTGCAGGAGAATTCTAGCGGCCGGCTGCTCTGATCGGTAGTTTTCCGTGGCTTCGATCTACACCGGGCGAATATCGGAACAGTACAACAAAGGGGCCACGAACCGCGCGCGATCTTTTTATTCTCGTCCTTGTCTTTTCTCATCCCTTACTTACACTAACATACACCACACATGCTGGGAGCCCGGTCGGGAGGTTAAAGCTTGGCTGGGGCTGTTCCCCGCTGGTGGGAGTCACCTGGTTGGGGAAAACCACTCTAGTCAACGGTAGGTCGGCGCCGGAACTCACCATTCAGTGGGGGAAGATTACCGCCACCTCACGAGGAAAGAACATGCACTACACTTACTGGAATAATGATCCTTAGCAGTTGACGCGCCCAGAATCACTAACAACCAATCGGCCATATATCCATTCTCCGTGCAGGCTTAGACCTCGCACATATGGCCCGTGGGCCTAGATGATTATTTCGTCTCCGGGCGTGCAACTTCTGTTGTCATTAGTCACGTGAGTGTAGTGCATATTATCTTCCGGGAGCGATCAGTGTTCCTCGTTTGTTATAATGAAAAATTCGGCGCCTTCCTACACATCGGATTGCGGAGTTTTTCCACTCTGTGTATGTAGGCAACGGAGCACCGCCAGCCGGGATAAGCTCTAAGTTTCTTACAAGGTACGGTACGATAGAGTAGTGCATATAAGTTAGTGTGTATAAGAGGAGAGGAAAAGGCCAGGATAAAGAAGGAAAGATTGTGCACGATTTGTGGCCCATTTGTTAAGTTACTATAAGTTGGGTTTTTTAGTTTAGGTAGGGTTAAGCAGCTTTCGCCTCGTATCAGTCAGAGAGAACGACGGTAAACTACCGATCAGAGCAGCCGCTGCTACAATTCTCGTTCAGACAGAGACTGAATTCGATCTATTTAAACAACAAGTGTAGCCATCATCGCGGCACCGAACCCTACGGCCTCCCAGTTAAGGATGCTGCGGTGGCAACAGTTGTTGCACTGAGCGACCTCAGGTGGTCGGTGAAGCCGGAGGCTACGATGCAAGGTGAAGAATGTTAAAGAAGCTTCCTCAAGCTCGGAATATGTAATGGTCTGATAATGGACCCACTCCGATTTATCCTTTCGGAGATCTCCCAGTCAGGCAAGATGGCGAATACGTCATCTTATCCGACCTGTACAAGCATCAACTGATGTCACTGCAGTGCTTCTGATCGGTAGGTCCTGGGGTTCGAGTCCCGACAGTGGCAGGATTTTCGACACTAGCCAGATAGCTAGGTCGATTTCTGTCACTGTGTGGAGAAGAATTCTAGCGGCCGGCTGCTCTGATTGGTAGTTTTCCGTTGTTTCTCCCTTCAACCCAGGCGAATGCCGGATCAGTACCCTAACAAACGAGTTGCGGACCGCGCACGATCTTTCCTTCCCAGACCTTGACCTATCCCTCCCTGACACACATTTATACTTATATGCACTACACTACCACACAGAGAGTAGTGAGCTTAGAGCTTGTGCCGGCTGAGGCGGTGCCCCGCTGGTGGGAGATACCTGGTTGGGGAAAACCCCTCTAGTGAACTCGTAGGTCGGCGCCGGATCTCGTCAACCCGCGGGAGAAGATCACCGCCACTGCCCGAGCAAAAACATGCACTAAATTTACGGGACTAATGACCTTAGCAGTTGGTGCGCCCGGAATGACTAGTAATCGATCAATCATCACCGACCTGTTCGAGAATTATTAAATGTGTTTGTCAATTGAATTTACAGTCATTGACTTGGGAAAAGTCTACAAGAGAAAGACAGACAGAAGATCAGTGCGCCAGTGCAACAGTTGCAGTGCATCTGCCAGAAACCGCATTGCGCCGTTATTCCAAGAAATACACAGAACAGGTAAACAGCTGCACCTAAAATCTAAGCTCTATAAAATTTAGTATTATCAAGGAACAAAATCTTATGTAAGAACAATGCTACTATCTGTATGAACAACTCTGTAAGAGAGATTTTATTTTGAATTTCTTTTTCAGATATTTCCAATAAGTGCCGGCGTACTTTCAGCGATGAACAGTGTCTAAATCTTAAGCATATGTCGAGGGTTTGGAGAAAAGGGTGTTTAGTTTAACAAAGGGACAGTTTTCAAAAATTGCTTTTGATTAGTGAGATTAAAATTAAAAAATTAAATGAAGCGCTCTCGAATGTGTACAATGAGAATTTAACGGAAAGCGAGTGTGAAACTCATAAGTAAGGAGAACACTTTTATGCCCAAAAATAATCTTGAAATATGCTTTTAAAATTATGCATTTATGACCTACAACTTTTGAAATATGCCCATTAAAATGCAATTAAAATTAACAATATTTCATTTCCTTATAAACCTTTCCTGATAAAATTCATAAGAAGCGTGCTTGGAATGAAAAGATAGATATTTGTGCAAAACATAATACAATCGACCTTACTTCGCGGGTGAAATAATTGAAGTAAATATTCACCTTAGTGAAGTATATTATCTTGTTGCATTTTTTTGCCTGATTTAAAAATTTATCAAAACATATCCTATATTTGCACAAGTATTTTATGATCAATGGGAAAGAAAAAATCATACAAACTGGGTCAAGCTCTTTCTAATCAATGAACGCTCACAAATAAATAGATTCTATGCAAAGATGAAACGTTTCAGAGATAAAATGTCTGTCTCCAATTTAACGAAATATGCGCCTATAATTACAAAAATATTTTCAACAGGAAAAATCGGCCAAATTTGCACAAATATGTAAATCTACATAGTATCTATTCCTAACCAAATGTCCCTTAGCTATTCCCTAAAGCAACGGACAAAACTATGTAAAATCATATAAATCCGCGGAAATAGATGCTATGTACTATACTTATATGTGTACCCATAAATAAGCCCAGCCCATAAATAAGTTGTTCAGCCATTTTCACTAAGATTCATAATGTATTAACTCCAAAAGGAAGCCGTCAAGCCGTTGTCGAGGTTTCATCTTCTGAAAGAGGTGTAAAAGTCACTGTAGCCTAGCCTGCTGGTTTAATGCAGCTGCTCATTACATTCCACCTTTCTCTATGTTCCCGAGTGTGCGAATGCAGCAGCGTTTTTTGAATAACGGACCTCCACGTTCTACTGTTGTGTGTAATGAATCGGGATACATGAATGCAGATACTTTTGTACCGTGGTTGGAGCACTTCATAACGAACATAATTCTTTACTTTAGTAAAGAAACCTCTATTCTTTTACGAAGGCGAAACAAAAAAAAAGTTACACTTCTAACTTATGATCATTTATGAAACCACCTACACATAGGTAACACAACAACATACAATGAAAGTTCACTTTTCCTCATAGTGTCCTAGAGAATGTAAATATTTCTCGTAACAGTCAACCAACTTTTCGATTCCGGATGTTAAGAAATCACCTCCAGCGTTACGTTACCACTTAGAGACAGCTGCTTTCACCTCCTCATCGTTTGGGAATCGTCGTCCATTGACATCCTTTTTCAGCTTCCCGAAGAAAAAAAATGATAATCGCATGGCGCTAACTCTGGACTGTATGGAGGATGTTGCCCACTTGAATCCCTGCAGCAGTTCGAACGTTTGGCGGACCGTGTGAGGTTTGGCGTTATCGTGCAACAAAACCACACCGGCGCTCAATTCTCCCGTCCCTTTTTTTAATGTTATACGCAACCGGTTCAACGTTTGACAGTACGAACGCACCTCCAATTTGGAGTGAACATGCAGTTGACGTGCCATTGAGCCTAGTCCGCTCTGAACACACAACACGAGCGATGGGCTACCGCACCAACCTACCTACCGGACGTGTCAGCAGTTGTTGTAGCTTTTGCTGCATTGGCCACGGTCATCATTAGGGGGAAGGTTTTAACGAAATGTCTTTTTTATTTTCATTTTAAAACAATGCCTTTTAGTATACACATTATTTCCATGTTATGATGAAAGGAAATTACCCATTTTTATACATTTTTTTTGCATTTTTTGTCTATTTGGAATAAGTCATTTTTTTAACTTTTCCCGTCATTTTCGATGCATTTTCGCTGTTTTCATCGATTTTAATATCATTTTATTGGTACTTGCTTCACATTATATTTACGAGATGCAACAAATGTTCTCCACAAACTTCTTGACTAGCCTATTTGCTTTCTTCGTTTAGAAATTGTAATGTTAGCCGTCAGGATCGGGAAAAATTCTTTAAATTTAGTATTTAAATACTTCGCCAAATTCTTTGTAAACAAATATTTAAATAATACTCAAAATACATTAGATTTTGAATACATACGTATTTAAAATACTTCTAATACTCAAAATACAGTAAATACAACTATTTTTATTGCAACAATTTATTGTAATTGTCCATTACAATAAATTACTAATTGGCAGTCATAAATTTCTGAACAATTAATTATAAGTCTAACTCAAAAAAGCGGAATTTCCTTTTAAAGCGACCAGGTTTTCAAACAAATCATCAGACAATTAACCCCTACTTGGCGAATGGGGGATTCTAGTGCAGACTTGGTTATGAGCGGAGTGCGATGTGCATTTGTTCGCTGACGTCATCTCCACCACTAGTTGTAATCATACTTCCAACCTAAGCGTAAGAAATATGAAACAGGAATCGACAGGGAGTTAATAAATATTCGACACAATGATATTAAATCTTCAATTGAATTATTTATTCGTGTCCACGGTACAACGCCCTTATCTCTTCTATCATTGCCCAAAAATGCTCTCTATCTAGTCTTTTACAGTCTTTATCCTCGTGACGTTACTTTCGAAGACAAGTTTTCTCGCTTCACTCGCCCGGATCCAAGTCACGGCGAGGCTCGGGCCTTCCACCCTTGCGTCCACTGTAAGCAACCTTCAGTCTATCCACCGCATAATTACCAATTCACTTTTATAAGAAAGCACTTCAAAGGATAAGTTCACTACTCTGCATTACGTCACTGCGGTGTCAAACAAATGAACATCCCACAGCACATAGCCCAGCCTCCGCTCGAATTCCCAGTGAATGTATAAAACTCGCGAAAGAAAGCGGTCGTTCAAATGGCATGGATAAACATTAACTAATGTAATAAATAGACCTCGGACATTGAGGCACTAAAAAGCTCCAAATTACCTGGCAAATAGGCACTTAAAAATAGGCAGGGGAATAGACATTGTAGATGACAATAGGCCGGCAGTTTGGAAGTAAAACTTAAAAATAGGTGGGGAAATTGGCATTATGGTTGAGTAAAAATACGTAATACGAACTTCATAAGGATGAACACAATTCTCTAAAAACAAATCGAATTTCTTCGATCGTCAAAACATATTGCGGTGCTAGATAATATTTCCGAGAGTTGACTCGTGTGTAATTTTATACTTTGTTGGTTAAACTGGTTAAATGTTGGAATTTTCAAGTTTTGAAAAAAGGGAATGTTTGCGGTATGGCACAAGTCAGTATTAAAATTCTTTCTTGTCTTCATCTTTTGACTGCACTTGCTGAAGAAGGTTTGAATAGTTCTTTTTTCGCTTTTTGTTCGGATTTTTTGTATGAATTGCAGTGTTTTTATGTTGTAAGAAATATTTTTTTGCAGTTTTCCACCTTTTCACAATAATGGCAAAAAAAATACATTTCCAGTCTGACGTGAATCTTCTCTATAAATCTACTATTTTAAGTTTTTATTTATTTTATTTTACGTCAAAAAACAGTTAAAAACTGCATATGAGTAGTAAAGTTTTACTACCTATTAAGCGTGCTTAACAAGATCAGCAATTTTACTTCGCAACCAATACAAAATTATCGAAGAAAAACGACGAATTTTCGACAGAAAAACTATTCCATGGCCCTGGTAACGAAAAAGTGGATAAATCCAGTTGCTAAATTTAAAAAACAATCCTCTAACACATGTGTAGTCAGAATCCATGTTTTATAGGTCCTTGATACCGAAAAATGGAATGACGGGATCTGTCTGCCCATCAGTCTGTCCGTCTGTCTGTGAACAACGCTAGCGGCTAAACCCTTCAGCCAATTTTCTCCAAAATTGTTATCCCCCAATCGATCTGGCTGATGTCGCAGCCCTTTGAATTTCAAACCGATATTTTAGTTTTGGGGGGGTTCTTTACATAAAGTCCCTGAAACACTTTCAAAATTAAAAAAAAAAGGCTTCATCGATTTTGATTTAATTTTGTTGTTGGATAGTCCGAAGGACTTTTAAGAAAATGGTGCATGTTGGTTTAAAACTCTAATACTTCGAAAATTGAAAAAAATTCAGAATTTTTCGGTATCTTCATACAACTACAATTATGAAGAAATATCTTTTCTTAATGAAATGTGTTAATCAAAAACAGATCTTCAAATAAGGGCATGTTGAATTTTTCAAAATACAAGTATTTTTTGAGTAATTGGGTGTCAAAATCCCTCTCTGAAAATCCTGGCGCTTCGTGATAGCAATTTTAGAAGTCTTTTGAGGCACTTGGATGATATGTAAGTGAGAATGTGTATATTATTTCATATTTCTTTGTTCATTACTTACATTGGAGCTTTTGTTATACATTTACAAATTAATGTTTTTGAAACAATTTTAAAACTTATTTAAATTCAATATGAAATATATATTGTTAGCCTTCTCTAGCCCTCTCTCAATTTACGCAGTTGGATGCTACATAAGTCAGAATTTGTATATTATTTCATATTTCAAAATTCAAAATTTATTGCTTGTTTATCCTTGAAAATAGATTTTATTACATGGGAGTTTTTTTGTTTTGTTTTTTCTCCCTTTCAAAAATTCAAAATTTAAGTAGTATTAGACTTAGTGTAGGGATCACAGAATTTTGAAAATGTGCACACAATTCACTTTTCCCCATAGCACGTCATACACAGTTTTTAACTGTTTTTTTTGACGTAAAATAAAAAAAAATTTAAAAAATTCATTTTTTATTATTTATTATATTTATACTATCGTCTCATTTAATAAATCGTCTCGTTTGAGCAGTACCTTCTGCGGTTCTCACACGCCACCAGACTTTATAAATGACTTTAAACTCTATAGAAATAATTTTACGGAGACTGACGAATTGCGCTTTGACTTTAAAAAAATTGAAGGATTCGTTTTAAAAACACGCATTTAAATATTCATGCCAAATGCAATCCGCAAAACTCGATCACATATTTTAATCTATATTGTTAAATAACTCCTACACGAAGCGTTTTAGGGGCTTGAAAACTTAACGCTGAGGCCTTTGGCCTCAGCGAATCCAACATAGTAATCTACAGGATGAGATCTTCTTGAACCTTCTATTACATTTTTGCTGGTTCAACACTTCTCGAAACTACCCCACCTGTTTAGAGTCTGTAGAATATGCAACTGTAAGTGAAATTAAACTAATTACGCGATCGAATTACACAGTGTACCTCTCTGCTCGGTATTAACATTTAAATAAGAATAGTTTGTATTGACAAGGGTTTAATTTATTGCTATTAATTACAAGGAGACAGATGGAACAAGTGACAGAGGATAAGAATGTCTTGAATAAAAATACAATCAAATATTCTACAATTTAAAATTAGTTTTACAAAAACTTATGGCTGAGATGTGTTAATTCGGAGAGAAATTGTGATATAAATAGTATTAAATAACCATTACTAATGGAGAGAAAGTACGTGCTGTTTTGCACCACTAGTTTCTATCTCTATACCTTTCCCACCTAGAAAAGTCATATTACTCACTTTTGAGGTTAAGATGACGAATTTACTATCAAGATGAAAAGCGATGAAACTATGAAGTAACTTTTAATTTCATTAATTATTATTTATAAATAAAAAGAAAACTACAAAAAAATTTCAAAAATAAGATCCATAATATTAATCAAATCTGTCATAAGACAATCATCATGGATTATTACTATCGTTATCTTACCTGACTTTCCTCTGCTTACTTAGTGAAGAGAAAGTATTATATTGCTGTGTTGGAAAGTGGTGTTTACCTCAGAAAACACTTATTGTGCAGTTCTGTTATCGAAAAAGGGGATAAATCTTCTTCCCATTCCCATTCTACATTATTTGCTCTAACTCGTGAAGTCAGAATCTACGTTTTGTGGGAATATGATTTCGAAAAATTGTTTACGGCAAAACTCTTGTCTATCCGTCCGACCGTCCATTCATCTAAACCGATGAGGTTCTCCATAATTGAAATACTCCGATCCGAACGATCTGGCCGAATTTTTATTATTATTATTATTATTATTATTATTATTATTATTATTATTATTATTATTATTCACGATTGTTCCCATTTAAAGAGAGCGTTTGAACTTGAATTCCTTTATGATGATTGTTTGTGTTTTCTCTGGGCCCATATTTTCTTCATGTGTTCACTATGTTGTTTCTTCCGCTCTGCTGTCCATTTAAATCCTGGCCTCTTCTTGCTTTTGGTTTCAAATGTTGTTTTTTTTGTGTTCCTGAATTCTTTTCTATTTTCTGCATCATTTATTGTAACGTGTGCTTGTCTGAGATCCTCCTCGACTTCTTTAATCCATTTTGTTTTTCCCCTGCCTGAGTTGATGACTATGAGAATCCGTTTTGAAATTCTGTTTTCATTCATCGTATGAATATGTCCGTAGAACTGCATTCTTCTTTTTCTGAATGTGTCCGTAATCTTATCAGTGTGCTTATAAATTTCTAATGTGGGCCTCTTCATCCAAATCCCTTGCTCTTGTATCGGTCCAAAATTTTTCTGAGAATTTTCCTTTCTTGTTTCTCTATTTCTTTTATTTTTGATTGACCACCGATTTGTGTCGTTTCAGCGGCATATAGTGCCTCAGGAAGTACGACAGTGTTGTAATGTCTTAATTTTGCGTTAATGGATATGGACTTTTTGTTGTAATAGTTCCATGTGAGTTTGTATGCTCTCTGCAATTTTCTTATTCTCTCCTCATTGGCCCTTAGGTTGATCCCTGATGGTTGGTTCTCCTAGATATTTAAAATGCGGCATTGTATGATTGTCCCGGTTTTTGGAAATTTGAAAACCAGTTTTATGTGCAATTTCGTGTAGTTTCTCTATGGCGTCTGTGGCCTCTTTTCTATTATTTGTGAGAATTGCGAGGTCATCCGCAAAGGCTAAGCATTTCACATGGAACCTATTCTCTTTTTTTTATACCAATTTGGATACCTTTAACTTCTTTTTCCCAAGTCCTGATAATTTTCTCGAAAAGGATATTAAAAAGCAATGGCGAAAGTCCGTCACCCTGTCGCAGTCCAGTTTGGATCTCAAATGGTTCGGAAACTTCCCCCATGAATTTAACTTTGGAAATTGTGTTAGTTAAAGTTTGCCGGATGAGTGCTCTTGTCTTTCTGTCGATACCGAATTTTTCTAGTGTGTTGTAGAGTGTTTCCCTGTCTATGGAGCCGTAGGCCTTCTTAAAGTCCACAAATGTGACCTCTGTGTTTCTGGTGTTTCTCATCTGGAGAATCATTTTCAGATTCCAGATCTGTTCTATGCAGGAGTATCCCTTGCGGAAACCAGCCTGGTACTCTCCTATCTGTCTATCAGCTTGTTCTTCTAACCTATTCAAGAGGACTTTTGAGAGAATTTTATACGTGACCGGCAATTATTATTATTATTATTATTATTATTATTATTATTATTATTATTATTATTATTATTATTATTATTACTCGAATTATTACTATTGTATCGAACATTAGAGAGTTTGTGCACCCTCGAACGTTAAAGCACTATCGATCTTCTGCGCATGCGGAGTTGTAGGTTCGCATCACTTTTGTGCATCTGCGCATGCACAGATCGATAGTGCTGGCCGCGATGGCGTGCACAAACACACATTTATGAACAACGCCCACAGAAAATTGTCTGTCGTTCACTTCAATTCAATATAATTCTATAGTATAATTTCCTTGTAACGTATTTGAAATATAATTTTCTTGTAACGTATTCCCCCATTTATCTTTGAACATCTCTCAACGGTCTGCTCATTATTTAAATTGGGTTCTAAGAATGTAACTGCCATGCTAGACGTGCGTTAGCACGCCCAGTTGCAAATATTTATTTATATTACTTTGGTTTCATTGTGATGTTTTGTTTGTTTTAAACTGGTGAGTCTCCATTTATACTATACATTTATAGTATACATTTATACTATGTTTTCTTTTCTCTTCGTAATATTTTCTTTATAATTTTATTTTATTAGTAAAGTGTCAGTAATTATGTCATCTTCTTCTCCGTTACACAATCTAGCCTGAGGACGGGGGGGAAATGAATTCCCCGAAACGTCCCTCCGAAATTTTCTTGCAAACTCTTGGCGTATGTTCATTGTATATATGTATATAAATTAATAATAGGATATTTTGTATAAAGCTGCGTGTCAAAATCTTGTAGCCATTTCATAGAATTACACATTTCTGACCACGCTACGCGTTATCTTCCCAGGCTCCAGTGAGACTAATGTATGTAATTATGGGGATCAGTTTCTTACGGCTGTACCCCTTGATAACACAAGATCGGAACGCCTTGAATTATGAATAATTATGATAATGAGGGATGAAGCGACCATTTCAAATACGACCAATGGCTACACAGGACTCGAACCTGCCGCCACCTCGGTGCAGACGACTGCTGCCGCAACCATCTGCGTCACGGGGCAGATGGTTGTAACTATTGTTGTTTTTATTATTATTGTCATTATTATTATTATTGTTATTATTATTATTATTATTATTATGAATTTTGGCGAGGGGAAAATGTCTTACGCACCGTCAAGGATAAAGTTGGGACTCCATTAAAAAAATCCTCTCTTCTTGTGCCCATGCCTCTCTCCATGGAAACCGTCGCGAGAGACTATTTCGTGGGCAGGTATCTGGACTATAACCTTAAGTTAAATACGGAGCCTTTCTTCTGTTCTTTTCAATATTAAATTGATTGATTTTTTCGTGTTTCCGGGCGCGTCAACTGCGTCGGTCATTAGTCCCGTTAGTGCAGTGCATTTTTTCTTGTGCGATGGTGGTGATCTTCCCCCGCTGGATGGCGAGATTCGGCGCCGACCTACCGTCGGCTGGTAGGCTTCCCCTTAACCAGGACTCTCCCACAAGCGGGGCACCACTCCAGCTGGGACAAGCTCTAAGCTCCCAACCGGTCTCCCGGAATACGTGGTAGTGTGGTGCATGTTAGTGTAAGTGTGTGTGGGGGGAGAGGATAGGACAAGGAAGAGGAAGGACAGATCGCGCGCGGTCCGTGGCCCGTTTGTTAGGGTACTGCTCCGGCATTCGCCTGGTGTTGATCGGAGAAACCACGAAAAACTACCGATCAGAGCAGCCGGGCGCTTGAATTCTCCTCCAGACAGCGACTGAATTCGACCTAGCTGAAAAGCTAGTGTCGAAAATCCTGCCGCCGTCAGAACTCGAGCCTGGGACCTCCCGGTCAGAGGCACTGCAGTGACATCAGTTAGCTGAACTACCGCTCCCGGTTTCAAGATTAAAGTGACGCACTCTTGTATTATGCTCCACTGTTTACTTGATATGAGCATGAAATCCGCTGTGTTTGATGGAGAGATATCCACGTCCAAGGCATCGTTAAATTTTCTTCTCTGAGTATCCCATGCTATGCATATAAATATTGTATGCACGGCATTAATGTCTTCATACCCACGAAATTCACATTTGGGTCGTCTGCTCTTTTGAAACAAAACAGTTTGGATCTAAAGCAGCCGTGTCCTGAGAGCACTTGGCAAAAGTAGTAATTTACCTCCCCATGCTGAACCACGGTTCGATATGTGGTAACATCACGTGGTCGACCTTCCGTTGGTGTCTCTGTCCCACCTTTTTTGCCATTCTACCTGCAGAGACTTCCGTGCCCTCTTCTTTGTGTCCTCTTTCGTTCTGCGCAGAGATCCGTCACGAACGCGTCATTTACCTTCACTTCGTCGAAGATTGCTTTCTGTTCTCTCGCCGGAAGGTCTACAGGAGTTACACTAGTTACACAGGAGTTACCCCTACTATGCTCTCAGATACCGTGCAGTAAGCTGACACTTTTCTCAGCGCCAGTCTCCTTTGTACTTGCACATACTTCGATCTCAGGTAGGCTTTACCGACTTTGTCAGCCCAAATTGAGGTCGCATACTGCCGTTGGGAATGAACTGCACTAGAGATCATTCTACTCTTCGCTTCTTTTGGGCCTCCACATTTGGCATTAATTTGGAGAGGTCGGAGCATGTATTTTCTGCTTTACCCGCAGTCTTGTTAATGTGAGGACATCTTCTTCTTGGAAATCTTGTTAATGTGCGGAAAGCTGAGTCTGTAGTCGATCTCTTCTCCCAACTAGGTTATTTGGCGTCTCCAATTGATGTTTACGTTCCCCAGTCGAATATTTGGGGAACGGAATGCTCTCCGAATCGTAATTAACACTGCTTCAGTTTCCTCCACAGCCATATGTAGGAGTCTCCTGTCAAGCCACGTTTTTACCATAAAAAGGGTTTCGTTCACTTTCATCTCCAGCAAGTCGATATCGTTGCTATGGCAGATAATGAGGGTATCATCAGCGTAGCCTATAAGGTGGATGTCTTATGTGGTGTCAGTTTGTAATAGGCTGTCGTATATGACATTCCATAATAGCAGGCCCAGCCTAGAACCTTGGGGCACACCGCAAGGCACATCGTCTTCGATTGAGAAAGAGTCCGAGTACACTATTGTCGTGAAGATAATCTTCAATCATCTTGAGGAGGTATTCCGAAACTTTTTTGTTTTTTGGAGCTTCAATGGTGTCCCTCTATCTGGCAGAGTTGAAGGCGTTTCTTATATCTACGGTTATTAGCGCACAGAATCCTTCCTTCTTCCCATCGCCGGACTTTGTTGTCTCTGAATTACTTATCACCTTCAGGATGGCATCCGTTGTCGAATGTCCCTGCCGGAAACCGTATTGTCTGGGAGATAAATTTGCCCCTAGATGTTCAACGAGTCTATTTATTTATTTATTTATTTATTTTACGTCAAAAAAACAGTTAAAAACTGCGTATGACGTGCTATGGGGAAAAGTGAATTGTGTGCACATTTTCAAAATTCTGTGATCCCTACACTAAGTCTTATACTACTTAAATTTTGAATTTTGAAACGGAGAAAAAAACAACAAAAACTCCCATGTAGTAAAATTTATTTTCAAAAATAAATAAAATTTTAATTTTGAAAGGGAGAAAAAAAACAACAAAAAACTCCCATGTAATAAAATCTATTTTCAAAGCAATAAATTAAATTTTGGCTCTTATTACTTCCTGCCGCGACAACATGGAAACGATAATTTGAATAATTGTATTTCCCACTGAATTCTAGAAGATGTGCACAGAAAATGAAGTTACATTTATGTCCAGAAGCAAAACAAGGGGCCATCTCAGCATTTGCTCAATGGATCAGGGAAACTGGACGAAAAACCTGATCGAGATGGGGGTCATTGACCCGGAAGCTGATAGAATTGACCCGGAGTCTTGATAGAATTAGACTCTCAAGTAGCTTGCCCATAGTATCCGAAAGACAAAGCAGTCTGAAAAAAGAAGTCTGATTTGCGGGCTCATTGCTCTTCCGGAGAAGAGGAGACTGTTTCTGTTTCTTCCGCCGCGCGAGGAATGTTCCATTCCTAAGGCAGCATTGAACACGGCTATCAAGCATTCCGAGTACTGCTCTGTCACGATTTTCAGCATGTCGCTCGGGATCCCGTCGAAGCAAAGGCGCTGTCCCGCATTTCATGGTCGTCGCAGCATTCCGCAGTTCTTCCAGAGTAAACAGATCTTTTCCGTCAGAAGAAAAGCCGCCCGAACTTTGTCTTTCCCAGCGATCTTCGAGCGAGGGAAGAGGTCGCATTTCTTCACCCAGCGTCTGATCCAGAAGTCTTACAGTCCGCCCTAAATTTCTTCCTTACTGTTTTGTAGACCTTACCTCAAAGGTCGTTTTCGACATTTCCTCCAACATCTGGATTTGCTTCTTTTAATCTCTCTTCCTCTCTCTCTCTCTCCCTCTCCCCTCTCCTTTCTCTCTCTCCCCCTCTCCTCTCTCCCTCTCTCTCCCTCTCCCCCTCTCTCCCTCTCTCACTCTCACTCTATAATAATTGCTCAGTAGACATTGATTCATTTCCACATTCCATTGTCTCCGCTGTCAAGGCAGTCCTGCTCTGGTGGTCAACGGCTGTGCTGCCGCTGAAACATTTCGAGCAGTTGACTCTTGATGGTCGTTGTCTCTCTGTTCGATTTATTCTGCTTCTTCCGATGGTTCGTAGCAAATTTCATAATGAGGCTGTCGTCTTTCCTCATCTGAGTGACGCGGTGCAAACCCCAGTCCCATTATTATTATTATTATTATTATTATTATTATTATTATTATTATTATTATTATTATTATTATTATTGTTGTTGTTGTTGTTGTTATATTTGTTATCATTATTATTGTTGTTATATTATGACTATTTTATTTATGAAAACTTGTTTATTTTGCATAATTTTCGCCATTATTCTGAAAAAACAATGTACCCCAACACATGCCTATCTATTAAATTGGAACTGAGAAAATGAGAGTACTATGTGGAAACCAGAGAGTATATACTGGAAAATGAGAAAACGAATTGCTAAATGGAGGAAGGTAATGAAAATTAATAATCTCTGTTTCATTGAGAATTTATTTCTGTTATTTATTTTACGTCAAAAACATTTAAAAACTGTGTGTGACGAGCTACAGGGAGAAGTAAGTTCTATGTGCATTTTCATAATTCTGTGATCCTTACCCTAACCCATATACTACTTGAATTTTGAATACAGAAAAAAAATGAGCGTTTTTGTCAGGATTGTTAACAAAATATTCGGTACGGTAATAAAACATATTTTCAAGGGTAAATCAGCAATAAATTTAGGCTCTTATCCCTCATCATGTCCTTCGTCAAGGAATAACACTTCCGGCCGCGACAGCATGGAGAACGATATTTTGAATAACTATATTTCCCAATGAATTCTAGAAGACGTGCACGGATAATGAAGTTACATTTATGTCCAGAAGGAAAACAAGGGGCCATCTCAGCATTTGCTCAATGGATCTGGGAAACTAGACGAAAAACCTGATGGAGATGGGGGTCATTGACCCAGAAGCTGCGGTACAATACTTATTACAGGTTGATTAGAATTATACAGTCCAAATAATAAATAATACATTAAAGATTACTGTTAAATTTACTCTGTTACTTTCTTTTTTATGCTGTGTAGTCTCTAATTGTATAGAAAGAGTTATGCAGCAGAAACGACTTCACTTGGGATTTAAACTTTTCTATCGAATTTAATCGTTTAATGTCATCTGACAAAGTGTTGTAAAATAATGTAAATGTATTGTACTATGTGAATTTTTTGTAGTGAGCTGTTGATACTGTCACTTTGTGAATGATTACTACGTCTAGTGTTATAATTATAGACATCGACGTTTTCTGAAAATGTATTCCTGCCCTTAAGGCGTTTTTGACAAAAATAACTGATTCGTAAGTCAGCAGACAAGGTAATGGTAAAAATACTAGATTAATAAAGAGAGGCTTACAAGAACCACGTGGGTGGGATTTATTTATTATTACTATTATTATAATTTTTGTTGTTTTTTTAATCTAAAAGTCTGGGATCTATAAGATATTTCCCCAGAATATAATGCCATCTGAGGCGGGAATCGTGAAATATACACAACGAGCAGTATGAAGGCTGACTGAATTTGCAAGAATTCTGAACGCGTAGCATAATGAACTTAATTTTGTGTTCAATTCATTTAAATGGACGTTCCATTTGAGGTTTGACTGAATTGAGAAACCTGAAAATATTGTTACCTCAACATCAGTCAATGGTACACTGATCATTTTCAATGGAGTATAGAATCCAATCAGAGTATAGAATTGTTTATTTGAAATGAAAAACTGCATTGAAATAGTTTTCTTTTCATTAACTATTAGTGTTATTACGAAACCAATTTGAAACATCTGACATTGTACTATTTACAGTTTCTTTATTGCAAATAATATTCTATCATCCGCAAAGAGAACTGTTCTTTTTCGAATCGTCGAGGGCATATCGTTTACGTGTAATATGAAGAGAATAGGGCCTAAAATCTATCCCTGCAGAACTCCGCTACAATTAGCAGAGTCGGAAAGGTGCGTACCATCATTCCAGTAAGGTATTTCCACTCTCTATAATAGTTGTTTAAGATACGAACATAACCAATCTAGGGCAATACAACGGATTCCATATGAAGGTAATTTTGAAGGTAAAATGTTATGGTCAATGACGTCAGAAGCTTTTGAAAGAGCTAAAAATAATCCAATAAGTACTTTGTTTTTATCCAATGATGAGGCGACGTCTTTAAGAAAAGAAAATATCGCTGTTTCCGTGGATTTTGATTTTCGAAATCCATGTTGGCAATCTGAAAGCGTGTCGGGTTTACTGAGAAAGGATTCCATTCGTGCGTAAAAAGGTCTCTCAAATGTTTTTGAAAAAACTGACAAAAGAGAAATTAGCCCATAATTTTGAATTTCATTTGTGTTGCTTTTTGAAGAGCGGCTTAATCTTAGCTGTTCTGAAAATATCTGGAAAAGTTGCGGTGCATACTAATGCATTAAACATGTGAGTTAATGGATGTATGATGGCAAGCGCACATGTCTTGAACAAACATTCCGGAAATCATCAAAACCGGCCAAATATTTATTTTTTTATAAACGTCATGTACAGAGTTCCCCGTAACGTCGCTCCGATATTTCCTACAAACTCATATTCATTGAATACATGTACATAAATTAAAAATTGGATGTTTTGTATAAATCTGTCAAAATCTTGTGGCCAAATTCATTGAATTACACTGTATTTTTTTTACCGATTATTTTCAGAATTTCATAGGAAGAACTTTTGGAAACGAACATCGTGTCTATTTTTTGGGGGGAAATGTCTGATTGAATTTTGTGGTTGAAGTGTAGAGGGCCCAATACCAGCAATGTATATCATGATGCTTTGCCTTGCATCATGAAAGTTAGTACGTACATAAGTTGTCCGTGTGCATCGGCGTTGACGAGTTGATTGACATATTTTTTCATTGGCGTTCTTGAAGTTCTCCTGGGTTGTTTTCATGTTGATGAAAGAGTATTACCATCGACATGTTAATATAAACGGTATAAAATTCAAATAGGTTGGTTTTATCATGTTCTGTAGAATTTGCTCCTGCATTTCTGTAAGATGTTGTGCATGATAGATTGACATATTAGTGAGGTTATGCGTTCTGTGTTGTGTTTTTAATCAAATGTACTGGAAAGAAATGTGTGTTTTATTCTATATTTGAGGTAGGCCCCATTACATATTTTTATTTTATTTACTTAAATCTATGAACTTTTTCTGTCTAAATACCAAAGGTTAACAAAAATATAAGTACGAAGGTGGTGCGAAAATTTCAATATAAATAAAAATGCAAAATTTAAGGTAAAAGTAGATGTTATTACATAGATTAGAAAGCAATTTATGGAGAATCCTTTCAAATACCCAAACATCAAACTCATCGAAATGAAAAATAAACATTCTCAGAATTTTAATGAACGCTATAAAACTATGCTTAAATATATCTGTATCCAGATCGTGTACAGTTTTACAAGTCGTAAGAACCCGCTTTTTTGATGTGTAGTTGTGGGAAAAATTTCTCAATACGATAGGACAATGATGCTTTGAGGGCTTGTCAAGTTTCTAAACTTTAGTTGCGAGAGCAAAAAACAGACTATCAATGGTATTAATATTAAGTTTATAAACAAATGTAAGGTCATTATATATTCCGAGATAGAATATATAACATTACTTGAGTATTTATGTAGCAAATATATTCTTGAAATTAGTGAGAAATCTGTACTCTGTATGTAAGCAAAGAACTCACTTTAATGTGATTAAACATTTTTTCAAATTTAAGTATGTAAAATAAAATTATGTCTTGTTACATTGCATTCATGAGTATAAATATTAAAGTAAATTATTTTCCAGAAGATATTTAGTATTTTCATACAAATATTTCTATAGTAATATAATTCTTTATGGTGTGTTGGGTGCATTTATTAATGGCACTTTGACTTAATGGCAAATTAAGCTACAGGGGAAAATAATCAAAGTCCACTTTTATACATTCGCTGTTTTAAAATGCAAAATAATGCAGCAGAAAGCCTAATTTTTTTGTACTTGCATTGTCAAAGTTACTACTTTTCCAACAGTCTGTACTATTGGTATTGTAGAAATATTTAAGTCGATTAAATGATTTAGAAACACAGAATCTGCATGTACTTGCCCACAAAGACAGTCTTTAGATCACTCCCATCTTACATTATTCATTACTGAAGATCGTGAACTGCTGTTATGGAAATAAGTGAGTAGTATGAAAATTAAAACTAATATGAACTAATATATCATTACTTATATTAGACTTGTGTGCTAGTCGTCGAGAGTGTAGATGGGTTGTGTCTGAACAGAAATATTTCATGTCATTTGATAGCTCATTATACTTTGCCTTGGAAAGTGAAATTATGCCTCACAGTTTTTTTCTCATATCTTTAATACATTTGATAGCATCTTGAATTGAATATTTTTGAGTCCTTTTCTACGTTTTACTTTGATGAATAGTCACATTCTCATCACTGGTCACCAATTTCAAGTATCCAGTTTTATCCCTTTGGAATCTGACTCCTCTTTACCGTAATGATTATAAACCCATTACACTTCTTTTAATTTTTTTTTCTGGATGACAATGGACTGCAGTACATAAGAAACAAAAACCTCAACAATCAACTGAAAGATAATCATCATTACAAGCAGGATAGCAACCAATAAAAAACATCCTTCTCAATGTAATTAAAAATATTATATGTGGAAATAGAATGTTCTTATATTATTTCTCAAAAAATATAATATTTTAAGTATGTTGCACATTCAGTAAAATGACCAGGAACTTTGATGGTTTTTTCAATTTTCAGGAAGTTCCTGGATTGCTTTTTTCTTTCTGTATGCTTCTCTTCTGTTGCAACACTATGTTGGTTTTATTCACATTTCAGTGAGCCAGAATGTAGTTAATCCCTACAATAGTAAAGCATCAAAATCTAAAATTTAATCAAAAGTAGACTTCAATTGTTTTTCCAGTACCTGTCATATAGTTTTTGAAACCATTGAATAGTGAGTTTTCAAATTTAATTTTATAGTATTGAAGGTATACTAAATGTGTGTTGTTATTTGTTTCACAGACTCATCAGATTAAACGTAGAAATTTGCCATTTAGTAAATTGTTGGTATCATTGACGAAATTTTGTCATTTTTTTAACCCTCACCCCCACAGGTTCCATGTTCACTCAAGTCCACAGGTAGGCCTGTCAGACTCCCAGGTCTGAGGTCTGGGATATATCTCAGAGATCGTTTTCTTAAATTAATTTATGCCCTTTGCTTTTCTTTAAAACTGTTTTAATACAATATGTTATGTAGTTTATAGTAGTTAAGTAGAAATATTTTTCTGTAAAATTAAGAATAGTAATAGGGAGGAAGAGAAATCAAAAACTGAGTCAGTATCATCGTAAACAAAAGAAATGTATAAAAATACACAAATCAGAATATCAATTAATGAAACTAATAAGATAACTAAAAACACTCTGCCAAGTGCTGATAACTGGTTCTGAAGATTTTATCTTCATTATATAACAAGGGACATCCATCCTGACAACAACGGATGAATCTTTCAACTGACATATTTTAGCAGAATTAAAAGTTGACTAATTAAAATTTATTGTCAGCTTGAAATTACACTTAACCCTAATTATCTAGTGCTTATACCAAGGAAAAATGAACAGTAAACAAGTCACATGTAGACTTCAGAGACCTACACGTGGTGGAAGTGCCTGCCACATGTGGGCTTCAGAGACATACACATGGAACTCCCAGCCACATGTAGCCCCCTCGCCCCCCCCCCCCAAATCTATTGAAAAAAAAACTTACTGACCCGATTTTCAGTGGTTTGGAAATGCATGGAAATCAGCAATCGGTCTCAAAGCCACTAACTGAGATTTTCAAGGTGGTCTCATGAGCAAGAATGGCACTAGACTGCCAACAATCACTAAAGAAAAATCTCTCTAGATCACACAGGCCTACCTGTGGCACTGAGGGTTAAGTTCATTTGCGTTGGTAAAATGAAGTGAATTATGAATATTTCTTCAACCCTATTGTGTAATATTTTGCATATTTATGTGTAGTATGTATTCAGTTTATTATGTAACAATCGTGGCTAGGATTTGCTTAGTTGTTTGCTCATGTCACAAACAAACTTTTGACATTTTGAAGAATTAGATGTTTTGAGGTGGTTTGAAATGCATTTAATTATCTTTATTTAATCATAGTTATGAATAAAATTCATATGTAAGGAAAACTCGTATTTCAACATTTTATTTGTGTATTTTGCTCCATATTTTGAACATTTTTAGTAGTTGTGTGTGTGTGTATATATTTATTTAAGTACATGTTATTGTATTTAAATCCTAGCTCTAGTAATAAAGTACTTTTTCATTTAAGATTTTTTCTTTATTAAATTGCTAGAAAACGTTCAATAAACTTCTGCAATGTAGTAATGCATTGAATTTTGATGATTTAACTAATGTCTCTTCTAGTTTCAGCAAATGTATGAAATACATTGAACTTGTGTGATTCAGTAATATCAAACCAGTAAAGACCTATTGAAGTTTCTTGAATGAATTAAATTTTTCTGGATGCCATAACAATAATTATAGAGATATATTGCGAGACCTTTCTAATTTTTTTAAACTTCCACACCAGAAAGTAAACTATAACATCAAATATGAAATGAACCTCTAGTTAGCAGCCAGTATTTAAACAATATTTTATTTGGCTCTCTTATTGAAAATTTATTTATGTTTCTTTCATTTATCAGAGTTGCTATAGTAAACATTTTATTCAAATATCCAGTCTAGAACATCATATTTTATTTGAAAGAAGTTTGTTCATGATTGGTCAATTGCACATTCCTTATAAGTAAGTGCAGAGGGGGAAAAAAGAATTTTCTTTAAATGTTCACACTTGCGTCATTCAAAGAGTAAAGAATAAACTCAGTCACAAAACAGCTGTGTCTATTGAATTTCTGCTAGTTCATGAATGCTTGGGATTTGTCAATAGCATTGGTCTTTGAGAGGAAACCTTAAAATGTTCTCCCTATGAACAAATACACTTCGATATGTTATGATCAGGTTTTGGATCTCTTCTCCAGTGAGGAGTTCATGTAACAAATTAACTTATTAACTAGTAGTTCTACTATAGCACAAACTTTCTCTCGTTATTTGTAAATTTGCCCTTGTCGAAAATTTAGAGTTCAATGAAAATGAGATCTAAGCAATTCTTTTGAGCGTCCGTTCTTCAGTATGTGGAAAAAATTTAAAGGGGTTTTTGAGGATTTTTTTTTTTTTTAATTTGCATTAATTTCACGCCCAAATTACGTGAAAACTACTAGTTTTTTTTTTTTTTTCAAATAATTGTTCCTTCTCATTTTAAAGAACTATTTTTTGGAAACGAATTTGTGTCAGACAAAAATCTCTTATCTTCAGTTTTGTAGTTTTGAAATGTTAACTTAAAAGTTTTTGGAATTTTTGAAAATACAGTATACGCATAAAATGAAACTAGCGCAATATATTTTACTGCCCCTTGATAAAATTTAAAGAAAAGAGAAAATTTAAGGAAAAAAATTGGTGCAGTTTTAGTGAAAAAAATTAAAAATTGCCTATATTTAGTACAGAATTACATGGAAAATACTCATATTTTCGAAAAATTGAACATGATCTAATTTCGAGATCTGGCTTCAAACAACTGATTTAATTAAGGAAAAAATATCTCTATCTTCAATATTATAGTTGTAGGAATTGCACTTTTGCAATTTTCGAAAAATCTGGGATTTCAACAAGCATGAGTGCCCTTTACCCAATCTGAGGACAAAATTTAATCAAATAATTTGTAGCCATTTTGGAGAAGATTTTGGAAATGTTTTTGAGGCTTCATATAAAGTAGCCTCAAAAATAAAAATACGTGGTTGAAACTTTCAAGCCTCGAGTTCGTTCAGATTGATCGGGAAATAACAGATTTGGAAAAACTAGGCTGAATGATTTAGATGACTTGACCACAAATGGATGGAAAAATATTTTGTCAATCAATTTTTCGGTAACAAGGACCAACAAAACATAGATTCTGGCTGCTCCATGTGTTAGAGGAAGTAATATACTAATAATAGCAACAGGATTTATCCACTCTTTCGTTTCCAGGAATAAGAATTTTTCTGCCGAAAATTTGTTGTTTTGCTGCACACAATTACATAACTTTCTCTTCGTAAGAAATTGACATTATTTTCCTAGAATGGGGAAACTGGAGATTTATATTTGGAAAATAAAAAAGTCCTGCAAATTCTCATTTGTATGAGATTTGAAAGAATCAAAACTCATGTTATTGAATGTTAATTTGAGGATAGTTGCAACTTTCACATTTCTCCCTCTAGTGTTTGAGTTTTTGAAGTAAAATTTCCAGGTTTTTATTATTATCATCATGGATTATTATACTTTGTCCTAGGGCACATTCTTATTTTATATATTGAATCGATTTCGGCCGCTCCTGGATTGAGCATAATTTGTCTTCTGTTAAATTTAAAATAAGTTAGTCTGACTTTTTTGATACAGTTATTATAATTAATTATCTATTTATTTACAGACTGCAATTTTCTTGAAACATAATTACATACAGTAAATGGGTGATGGCATTTTGTTCCTATTTATTGGGATTAATATTGTGTGACAATATGTGACTATGATTCAAGAACATTACAAATTCTCTAAATAAATAAATTAAAAATTTTATGTCAATTGTGCAGAAACGAAAGTCCAACATGCGTCATCTCATCGTCTGTGGCGAAGCAAAGAAGCAGAAGACAAACCCAGTGAAAGACCACCAGCCCCCGAGACAGCCGCGAAGAGCAGGTCAAGACCACACAGTGCTGCGTACAGTCGTAGGCGAACCTTCAGTGGCAGCACAGACTTTTGAAACTGATTCTGTTCAGAATCCTGGTCCCATACCGGTACAAGATAATAAATGAGTTTTGTGGTTCACTGTTCTTGAGGGTCATGAGTGTGGAAACCACACGTTTACAATGTTAATTTCAGAAAATTTTATCTTAAGTTTAGGAATTTTTTTGGGGGGGGGTAACTATTTTGGAAATAGTTGTACTATTAATATCTGAAAGAGTATTCCTTTGTAGAAATACTGATAATGAAATAATAATGTTCTGAAAAATGTAATTCAATTTTAGAATTCTGTGTTCTTGGCATTTTGCCTACAAAACAAAATTTCTTAGAGAAAAGACAAAATGATAAATTTTCTCTGCCTGAATCCACTTTCATTTTCGGTACTTTCAATTTTCTCTCTCCTCGCAACATATTAAGTTAATGATCAAGTTTTCTGGTAATCCTATCTTTTGTTTATCACATAATTCTGTACAATTAGAAATTAAAATTTTTGAGAAATTAATTTTATGATTTCTGAAACTGAATTCATTTAACATAAGTTAAATTAACATATCCTTCCTGAACTCATTTAACATAAGTTAAATTCATATAAATCATACAATTAACAATATACAATTAATTTTGTTGAACTAAATTTATTCTGCCCCTGCATATTTGCCCAGTGAGCTTTGATTTGCTGCCATCCTTTGAAATTCACATTAACATGCTCTTTGGTGTTTTTTGGGGGCGGACATTATTTCTTCCTACATTATTGTTTTACAAGAAAGTATAGCCAATTCTGTTTCTTTTTCATCCCTCTGTAACTTTTATTGCATTTTCTCAACTGAATGACAAAAGGCTTAAAATTAAATTTGACTGTTTTTGTTCAGACAATATTTTCGTAAACGTGAAGTCAAAGTTGGATTACACTAATTTGTGTGTTTCGTTCAGCAAATATCACTTTGATTAATCAACTGTGAGAAGGAATGAACCCTTGGTCCTACCCTCTGAATTTTCGAAATTGCTTCATTGATATTTGACTGGTTATGGTGTTTGTAAATATATTTTATGGAAATATAGTTTTTAATAAGAATTAATTTAGAATATGGCATCCTGAAACTTGTTTTTTGGTTCACTAGATTTGTCTTGGTCTAAATGCTAATTATTATGAATTGTCCGATTTAAATATAGTGACTTGTGACAAATAATCAACTGAACATGGTTCTCCAATCGGGAGCTTCATTACAACCAGTTTTTGGTATTTAAATCAGACATTAGCCTGTGTTTTCTAATCACTTGTCTTATGTAAGTTATTCACTATTTATGTATTTTCTTTATCATGACTTTGTTTATGATAAGGTACTATTGTTGAACTATCTAGTTAGTTCTTTATAAAACATCCCACCATAACCATTTCAGTACCACTAGATAACAGTATTGCAATGGTTATGGTGTCACTTTTTATAGAGAAAAATATGGTGCTTTAATGAATTGTTGTAATTTATTAACTTTTTCCTATCATTTCAGACTGTTCCTGCCATTCCAGAAGTTCCAATGATGGATAATTTTATGGCTAATGAAATGCCAGAAGAACAGATTTCCAGTGCAGACATGTCAACAATTGTTGATGATGGAAGTGCTATAACATTTAATAGGGTGTCTTGGCTACCAAGTGGAGTACTGAGAAACGTTGCGACATCCGGAGACTATTGGCACAAATTTACAGTAAGTTTTGATGAGTTGTACAGTTAACGGATATCATCTATTTAAAATATAAATCAAAATTACCCACAATTTTAATGAATATCACCTCAGGGAATTTTATTTTATCTTATTTTAATATATGTGTTGGTGCAACAATATTCTGAAGAACTTTGAATCAGGCAGTGGCATAATTACACATTTGCATGTTAAATAGGACGCTGTTTTAAGAGAATCTCGCTTATACAATTTTATGTCATTATACCAAACTCCGATGTCATGCAAAATTCAGTGTAATGAAATTATTTTCAGCTCCCTGCCAATTGTTATAAGTAAAATAAGTTCATTTTAATAAAATTTTAACTTTCACTACAACAAATTAAAATTTTTTGAATTGGAAATTTTTTTACTTCTTTTTGTTTTAAAATATAGCTTAACTTCATCCTCTAGTACAATACATATTTTTCATGTATTGTATATTAATATTATTTAAATTATTCTACCATAGTATAGGACTCAATGAAGTCATGCTATTGGTTTAGTAGATGCACGTTTCAAAAAAACAATGGACTTTATGATTACATAAATCAATTGTGTTTTCAATTTTGGATCATATCCATTGAAAAAGTATCTTCAAAAATAATAGAGTTTAAAACCAATTTGAAAATTTTCTGAAAAATTACAAATAACTAATTACTGTAAATAATGTTTTCATATTCCTATCATCCAACAAGCTTTTTCATTTGTAAATTCATGTTGAAGTAATCCTGCAATGGAGTAGTTAATATTGGTGGCTGACATTCTTCAATGTAGTAAAATTTTGTGACAACAAAATAATTACTAAGGTCTTCACAATTTTATGATATGGATATTTTATTATATGGTCTCAATGTGTAAATTATGGGCATTTTCTTCCCATATGTAAGAGATACACTTCGTCAGCCATCTCAGGAATGGCCATATCTCACATTTAATGTCACTTAGAAAAGAAATTGGATACTGGAAACAAAATTCGTTGCAGTTATATTCAATGTACTGAAAACAAGGTCGTGTCAATAGCATCACATGCATAATGGAGCAAAAATTTGTTTCCAGTGTCCCAACGCCTTTAGGATTTTGCGGGTGACATTAAAAGTGAGATACAAATGTTCATTAGATGGCTGACAAATTATATCTCTTACGTAGACAATCTCTTACATATTTGTAAGAGTTTTAACTGTAGAACACTCGGAACATTTAGAGGTATGTATGTTATTTCTAACCACGAGTCAAATCAAATCACTCAAAGCAATACAAGTGTAATTAATAACTTTTTGCTTTGATTTTCCTTGATTTTTAAAGAATTACTCATAATGGAGTGGCTAAAGCTATAATTGGTGTTGTATTAAAATTACAAATATATTTTTTGGCTAAAAAATTGCCTCTAATTGTTAGTAGCCTAGGAACTTAAATCTAATCACAAAATAAATCAGTAACATTCTTTTTCATAAAACCGTGTATAGTTCAGTCTAATCAGGTTACCAGCTAATCAGTTTTAATTTACATTTTTTCTTTCAAATTTTAATTCCAATCAACAATTAGTCTCATCAGTTACACATTATATGAATGATATATTTTTATCATATGTTTTCCACAAATGTAATACCCTTGTTTGTTACACACTTATGTTGTGGACCTTCTTCTATGGTTCTATGATGAAAGCACTTAAGCATTCAAGAGGTGTAGTACAATTTCTAGCAACGCTAATAGGTTCGGGTTGAACACGAACAATATTTTGCCTCGGTATCCTGGTTCCTGCTGTTACCAATGTCAATGTTTTCCCATCAAAACCATTTTCATCTTTTACTGAAAAAGTTATTGTATTCGAAGGTAAATCAAAGGAGGCAACTGGGTCAACTGAAGTTTTAGATGCTTTTTACACTGAAGGTTGATGTTGTGTTAAGCAAGAATCATTGCTGAACCTGCAGTCTTCTTTACGGCTGGATTGTCTTACCTCTACCTCTGCATTTTGGATATCATTTTCAATACCTTCATAAACCTCTTTTATTGAATGTTGTTTGTAATTAGGGTCTGCATCACTGACACAAGTCAAAAATATTCGTCCTCCAAATTATCCTCTTGGTTGTTTCTAGATTTTCATCATCAAGCAGTAACAATATTTTCTCATCCATCTGTGTGCCAACCATCTTTACTAAAACAAAAAAACAAACTTAAAATAAGCTACAAAATATTGTATTTAATTTGCAGTTGACAGTGCACTATTACCAGTTGTGCGTAGATCTTACTCCTGTACCTTCTTTTAATAATGATGAGTACAATTGATTTGCACTAAAATAGTCTGTTGTTGCTAATCATGAGTAATTTCGACTCGCTGATCTTTGCAGATGATGATGCTGCCTGAGCCAGGCAGAACGTAGAGACACAGCCTAGGTGGGATCTCGAGGCACTAAACAGTGGAACCTTAGGAGACCGGTCAGAGTGCTAGTACATCACGCAGGTTGCTCATGTTCGCTTATGTGTACCATGTGAGTTGATTTGACTCGTGCTTGATGTTCTAGGTTTAAACACACTTGATACAGGTTGCATTAGAAAAGATTCTTATATACCAGAAGTAGCTCAGCTCAAGATGAAAATCGGCTGCCTCTCCCCCTTGTTCATTCTTTTGTGCTAGGCACCAAGGAGTGTGGACCTTAGTGAGAGCTCATTCACAGTATTGTCTTCACGAGTTCAGGCGAGTGGAAACTGATATTTGACAAGGCTTGAGTGATATCGTGATGTATTGTGTACTTTGAACACAGCTATTCACTATTGAGGACTTGTGTTTGTTATCTGGTGAACCTCCATTCGTATCATTTTGGAGAAGGTGTTTTAATTTAATTTATTTTTTATACCATCATGATGGCATTGAAAAGCAAGTATTGTTAGTATTGAAAAACCTTGACATTGTATGACAGTCAAGAACAATAAAAATGTAACTCAACCATGGATGATGATACTTGAATTTTGCATTTCCCATTTACAAGAGTTCTTACCTTTTATGTGTGAAAATCTGTGTCCCCAGATGTGTCTCGTAACAATGTCCTTCAACTCTAGCGCACCGGGAAAGTCTCTCCACAGTGGCACCTCACTGGTGAAGAGTGCTTGCAACAGAAATTATGTTGGTAGCACGAGCTGCATTTTGAAAATGTAAATTGCGTACTCACCACAATCATAATAGATGTTACAAATGTTGTCCTCTTCACAAAGATATGGTTGCTATCAACATAAATGCTGTTTTTAATGGGAGACCCTGATTCGGCTCACTGCAGATATGTGTTCTGGCACACTGTAGTTTTGTCCACTTGTCACCTTTCAACCAGCTGCGTTTAGCTCAGAGCTAGCATTACCACTGTTCCTGCAGTAACTCTTGACTGGGAAGTTCTAGGGTGGAGCGTTTAAGTTCTGATGGTGGAGGGTTTTTGACACCATCTACATAGCTAGATCGATTTCAGCCGCTGTCTGGAAGAGAAATCTAGTAGCCAGCTTCTCGGATCTTAGTTTTTTGTGATATCATTCACCAGGCGAATGCTGAAGCAGTACCTTAACAAACAGGCCGTGGATCCCTCACACTCTTTCCTTCCCCTTCTATGTTCTATCCTCTCACTGTCTTCACACAAACTTACACTTACACGCACTAGACTATCACACATGTCGGAAGCTGGGTGCTTGCTTCCAGATGCGGTGATGCCCGGGTCAAGGGCATATCCTCCACATCCAGCATGTGGGTCAGCACCGATCTCACCTCCAGCAGGGGAGGAACACCTCCACCTCCCAAGATAAAACATTTACCACACTAAGAGGACTAAAGAACAGGCCTCAGATTCTGATGACTAGAAAGAGGATTTTTGGAGGAAATTTGCTTTTAAAAATATGTATTTATGACCTACAAATTCTGAAAAATTCCCTTTAATATGCAATTAAAATTAACATTTCATTTTCTGTGTCAACCTTTCTTGATAAAATTCAGAAGAAGCATGCTTGGAATGAAAAGATATATTTTTGTGCAAATATAATGTAATCTACAGTACCGGCAGCGTATAAGCGACTGACAGTTCAATGCATTGCTGACACACATTACTATGCCCATGGCACCATCTACATCGCAGATAAATTAAATCTCAAAACATTAACGTACTGAGTGGCTATGTCACGTCTTGATATTAAGTTCATAGTTTGATATTATGTTTCACCAAAGCCGAACTTTATTGCCTCCTTGACTTGGTGTGAATCAGATGAGCGGCAACACTGAACACCAGCTGTAAGAAAGTAAACAAATCCTTGCAAGCTAATTGCTTCAGATCAGGTCACGTGACCTACCACGGCATGTGGCGAGAGAACTGTCAGAGTTGCATATATGCTGCCACTACTGTAGTTTACTTCATAGGAGAAATAATTGAAGTAAATATGCACATTATATGTCTTGATTCACTTTTTCTGCCTAGTTAAAAAAATGTTACCAAGAAATATTCTACATTTGCACAAGTATTTATCATATCTAGAAAAAAGAAGAAAAAAACTCGAACTGTGATAAGCATTTTCTAATAGATGAGAGCTCAGAAATAGATTCTATGAAAACATGAAACGTTGTACAGATAATTCTCTATTTTAACGAAATATGCAAAATACGCTCCTATAATTACAGACATTTGCACTAACAGGAAAAATCGGCCAAATATGCACCAACATCTTAATCTACTTTACATCCAATTCTAACCAAATGCCAAGAAATTTCACTTAGCTAAGTCGTGAAGCAATGGAAAAGAATGTGCAGAATCATGAAAATCTGCTCCCTGCTGATGACCTAAAAATGCAAATTAAAATAACTTAAAAATAAGGCAAAAATGAAGTAAATAAAAAATATACTCAAAAATTTGTATGAAAATGTTTATTTATTCAATGAATTTTACGATTTTAAATAAAAGTTATTTATATAAAATAATTGCTATAAAGTCTTTATTTTAGGAGGAAATGTAATCCTTAGTTCCAATCTTCCAACTGTCAATTTTGAAAGGTGGAGAAAGTTACTGTAAATCCATGTAAAATGGAAGTTTGAAAAGTCCACTGCAATAGTGAATTTCGTCATCAACTCAACTCAACTCAACTCATCATCATCATCATCGACACTAAAAACTTTTGTTTTAGTGTGACATTATAAATTCATGAATTGTTCACTAACAAAAAAACATGAAAAGGAAACAAAATGCGTAAAAATGACGCAAATATTTAAAAAAAGGCCTAAAAATTGAAAAATGACACAAAATTACCCAGTAACTATACATTTTTGTAACCCATACATCATGATGAACATTTATTTACAAGTTAGCTACGTCTAGAATGCACCAATGAAGGTTACAAACCAACAGAATCTGAACCCTGCTAAATGAACCTAGCAGTAGATGTACCCAGAAAAAATCGATCAATCAATAACTTCTTTCAGCATTCTTTGGGGCTCATACTCCTTCTGAGACTGCCTATGCTGCAAAACACACTTTGCATACCTATCACTGGGGCTTGGATGTTGTCATATACTTTTTCTTGTGTTATATTCGTGTAAAATTTAAGATAAGCTTGATTTTATCAGCAATGACTAAAATTTTGCAATTTTCACACGGCTAGTAATCTCATATTTTGTTCTTTTTAACCCTTTGTCATTTTCTGTTAATTTTTCATATTATGGTCATATTTTTTGTCATGTTTTTTATCTTCTGGATTCCATTTTCTCATGCAGTCGTCAAAGAGATTTTTCACATATTCTAATTGTTTTCTAATTTCTTACAATTGTATCTAATTGTTGTCTGTCTTTCCTATAAATATAGTATATGAATGTGAAGTAGGAGGGTAAAAAGGAGAAAAAGAAAGCCCAGAAAGCACTTGATGTGAAGGAAGTGAGTTTAGTTTTGTCAGGTTTTGTGCCGAGATCAATCACTTCTTTAAATAACTTTAGCAGGTAGAATTTTGTTCATGTGGCACCAAAGTTGAAGGAGTGAATTGCAAATGTGCTAGAGTTTAAAAATATATTTTCAATATAATAGTTATTTAAACAGCGGCATGAATTTGAAGGTTTTGAAAATGGAACCAAAATTTTTTAAAGTCTTTTTTATGGTACTGCTTGCATATTTCTAACATTTTTAGGTTATACAAATCCAGGCCTTACCTATCAGACTTTCCATCCATTAATTGCATTGTGTACTTTGTACTTAGCTTTTCACCATTGTGGAGATACTGGTGTTCATTACTCAATAAACATTTATTTCGCTGTGTGCTTACATTTGCTTACAAACTGCTTTCTCAGTAACGTTGACAATTTGCCAAGAACTTGTCATAGAAGAGAATTGAATGGTGAAGGGAAGACTGAAGAACCCTTCCTCTATTGTCAATGATGGAATGGACCTCTTGCACTATGTTAATGATGATGTTGCTGTCATAATATATTTTCAACATTTCTCCTTACATAAGCTGCTAAAACAGTTTCTTATTTATATACCACTGCTCATGAAACTAATATTGGCTTTTGTAAATTATGAAAAGTAATGCTTATTTTCAGGTGCTTAGAGGAGCTGGTTATTCTAAACTTGAAATCATGCACGCCCTGCTTGATGTTGTACAGCCTCAAATGATTGCTCCAGTCATGGTGAGAACTTTCACTATTTGAAGAGATTAATGAGAGTTAGGTTATAAGTAGAAATTAGTTTATTTTCCAACCTATTGACTTAAAAACAAATCAATACATGCATTTTATAAATTGTATTTGCATTTTTTTATTTTTATCATTGATTTCAGTATCGACGGGAAGGAAGTTCAGCAACTTTCTTCGCTCGAAATTGCCTTGCTGCTTTCTTGAGGCTAACTCGGGCTAATCTGCAGATACAAGTTCACTCTTCTGGTCCAGTGAGTATTTTATCTGAAACTTTCATATGACTATTTTGAATAAATGAGTCCTTGAAAGTTAGTTAACTGCTGCTGGTTAGAAGAAGATCTGTTTTAAGGATTAGAGCTTAAAGGCCTGAAGTACTATTCTCTATTGGAACAGACACTTCAGAGTTATTTAGTATGTACAGACTTTTAGTTCAAATAAAATGTGTAATTTATTACACAAGATGATTGAGAGATTCCTTATTTACAAGAATACGGTTTTACCTTCTGAGTGATGATAGGAGTAAGAGAGGTATCTTTCTTAAGTAGATAAAGTATCTTTATCATCAATTGTAATATTTGATTTGATTTCAATATTTAAACATCATATACTGCAGGCTGGGGGTGTTGCCTGTTCCTGTTTGCAATAGGAGTCAAGTATTTCAGATCTAAACATTTCTTTTGTTATCTCTCTATATCGGTTAGGTGATACAATGGTCAGCATATCGGGCTGTTGTACCCAAGATTGTAGGGTTCAAACCCAATTGAAGCTGTTGATTTTTAAGGGTGAAAAAATCCTTCGTACGCCTTCCTTCAGGTGGGAAGTAAAGCCAGCTTTCCGATGTAGATTTACTGCATGTAAAATAACCTCAAGTCTAAAAGAAGCCTATGAGCTAAATTCCAATCACCTGTTTTGTTGCCCGAGATAATACTTTTTTTTTATGCTAGATGGTGAAAGGAGTCTAACGCAATTTGTGTGGTCAGATGGAAGTGCGGGTCCAATGGCCCATTCTCTCTCGTAACCTATTTTAATAATATTTTTCCCTTTGGGAATTTTTTTTTTTTAAAAAACCTTTTTTCCTTTTTTTATATCTTTAGTTCTTTGGTGATCCTTTAATGTGTTCCGTAGAAATGTTCTTTGATTTTTGTGTTGCCCATCTGTCATATTATCCATGTATCCATGTTGTCTGTCATATTATCCATATTTCATAATGCTTTCCTCTGCTCTATCCATTTCTCCTCAGGAATGATATCTGTGCAATTGTTGTCTCTTGTCTCAATTCTGAACATTGTTATGGTTTTAAAACCCATCCTTTGGTGCTTGTGATATCTCTTGAATGATTTCACAAACTTCTGCCAATCATCTCTTTTAATTTGCCATGTTGATCTTATTGTTTCTGCTCAACATTTCGCATATTTTAAATAATCATATATTATACCGGGTGATCAGTATAAAACGCAACCCTGCTGTTCAAGGCACTGAGAGTAAAGTGAAAGTTTTGCAACACTGCTTCTGGGACAGGACCTTCAACTGAATTTCAGCGACACTCCATTCGCCACCACCCCCTTCCTGTGGTGTGGGTCATACCTGCTCAAAACAAAACAGGCCACATCTTTTTTCATAGCTTCCTTCTTTCACAGTTAACTTACAGTGCGCCTCAGGGTAGAGCAACGCAGTTTTGTGTTGGAGGAGTATTTCCGAATGCAATCTTTCAAAGAGTGCCGGGCAGCTTTCGGAGAAAAATTTTCATCGATCTTTAAAAATTAAATTTCGTATAAATTAGAAGGAAAAAATTGGGGGCCATTTATTGATGGATTAATTGGTCTGTTGTTTTTCAAAGAAACAGTAAAGGTGGATATGTATGAGAACAAATTAAGAAATTAATTTTTATTATGTTTTCATTAGTTAGTTATTTTTAAAGTAACCTTATTCAATAATAATAAGAAGAAGAAGAAAATATTTGTTTTGCAAATCTGAATTTATTATTTGTTAATATATATTTAAAATAGAAAAGTATAAAACATATACATTTCTGGAGAATATGTTCTGGAGCATAGTTTTTTTATTTTGTTATATATGTTGTTATAGTTTTTTAAAACAAGCAAAGTTTTCTATTAAATTGACCTCAATGAATATTTTACATGGTAACTGTTAAACAATATATGAAGGAATCGTCGTTCTTGACAATTCAATTTTCTTTCAACGCCAAACAAGGAGATGCATGCCCTTCTCTTTGAATTCATGGACACGGCGATCACCTGCTCTCCTCCTCAGGGTGGCGTTAGTGGGAGAGGGGATTAAGCGTACTTCCTGTCAATCTTCTTGAAGTCTTCTTGAAACCACCAGCCGCTATCCGACCCGCTCAAACATGGTTGCCAGTGCATTGCACTCTGCCTGCTGTGGGTTGCGTTTTATACTGACCACCCAGTACTTGACTGTAGATACTTCTGTTATGTTTTCCTCTTCTTATTGAATACATTCCTTATTTCTTTATTTCAGGTCCTTAACTATTTTTTGATATTTTGTAGAGAGGTTTCTTCAGCTGTTTCTTTAATGGCTTGTTTTAAAGTGGCCCAGAATCCTCCTACATCCTGTTTGTTAATTCTTTATGGTTTCTCTTTGAGACAACTTTTGTATGTCTGATGCTGTCTTCTAATAGATAGGTTTTCAGTTGTGGCATTGTTTTCATTTCGTTCCTTTCCTTTATAATTTCTCAAGAATTTAATTTAAATTTAGTTTCTACTCAGTAATGGTCTGTATCCAGTTCACTCTCTCTGAAAATGTTTGTGTTCTTTACTTTATTACAGAATTATTCATTTACTATGACACTCTCTATTATAGATGCCGTTCCTTTTTTGCTTCCCAATTGTTCATATTTTTTATGCTTGAGAAAGGAATTTGTTATTCTCTTATTGCTGATTCTGCGGAAGTCAATAAATAGGGTGCCATTTTTGTAATTATTAATTTTTCTTCTCCTCCTGTAATTTTGTGTTTCTACATCTTTCTGCGCATTTGTGTCACTAGCCAAGATGATATATGCCCTCCTATTCATCCATTCACTGTTGCCAGTAGATCATTGTAGACTGTGGTTCATTCTTCTTCATTCCCTTCAACAGTTGCTTACTACTATAATATTTATTTTCTTTTCCATGAAGTTGCTACGTTTTATTGTTATGTTTGGAGATATGAATTTGCAGTCTTCAATGTTGTCTTTTCCTTTATTTTTAGCATTATTGCTACTCTTTTGCTCTTTCAACTTGTTTCATCACTGCATGTTTTAACTGTTTGGTAAAATAAAAAACAATAAACTTGTGGGAATCCATAGCATATCGAAAATTTTCCTCCTTGTAGTGTTATTACTCAACCACTCACATGTAAAGAAAGCTCAGGACATCATTTAAAGATCTATAATTGAGAGATAATTTGCATTATGAATGAAATCTCTGGCTTTAATATGAAAGATGTATGAGGTGTTCAAAAAATATTTAAATGTTTACAGTTTCGGGGGTTTAAATAAAAATCAAAAGTATACTGTATTTATAATTGCACATTTGAGCAAAAAGTTTAAGAAAAAAATTTGCAGGCACTTATCAGAAAATCTTGAAAATGTCACATGCTTGTTGTAACAAACCCTGCAAAAATTAAAATATCTTAATTTTTAAATTTTAAAGATTTCAAAAAGGTTATTGAATTGCATTGTGGGCTTCAAAATTTGTTGGCAGTGATGTGAATTATATTGCTTTCAAAATAATGTGTTTTTGAAATCTGCATTGATTTTAATTGGAATTCTCAAAAATTTGGCTTTATACATTTGAAAACATAAGGAATATATCTGAAAAATGAAACGGCAAAATTTTTGTACAAGAATTGTGACATCATTCTTTGAGTATTTCAAAATTAATAAAGCAAAAGCTCTGTTGAATGTGAAGAATTCTGTATATAACAGACTGCACGTTCCATATGATGAACAAGATGAGTTAATTCTTTTCTTTCTTTCATGTAGTTTGGACCTTCAGTACAGACACTAGACATGGAAATAACACTTCGTCACACCCATGTTCAAGATCTCCGACTCCATCTTCATGACCACTTGGTGGCATGTATTGCACGCCGTCATGATAAAGCATTGAAAGCTCTTGACCTCTCAGCCTTTCACATGGATCCAGGTAAATTCTTCGCAGGCACTTCTATGTTTCTCGTTTTGAGTGTTGTCTTTTCTATTACAATGAAACCTGTCTGAGAAAAATATCAATAAAATCCACTCCAAATGCAATGTCTGCTCATCCACTTGTTATTTACTGATCTGCTTGCTGGTGTTAAATTCAGAAATAATTGTGTATGTTATAAGAGGATTAATAAAAGTTAAAATAGATGAAGAAATAAGGCCAAGAATACGAAGATGAGGCCTGACAATGATTTCACTATTTGAGTTGAAAATAAGAAAGTAGAATAACAATTTTAAAATTATTATTTCTGAACATTGAATGGGCAGTCTAGTATAAGAATATTGTATTATAATATAAATTCTTTAAGAAATATTTGCATAATGAATTGTCGTGATCTTGCCTTTTCAGAACTGTCTGAAGTAGTGTTCTGGTCTTTATGGGTTCCCAAAGCATTTGTATATATACTAAACATGCTGAAGGTTCGGACTAGTGCAATCCGGTGCTTGTATTTAGCTGATAATGAGCTAACTGAACTTCCTAAATTTATGATTCTTTCAAAACTGGAAGTAGTGGATCTCTCTTCAAATAAGGTGGGTTTTTTTTGTTGTTGTAAGTTTAGAGATGTTTATTTAATTTTAAATCAATCCAACTTCAGTAATAGTTTATTTCTTGGAATCTAATCAGGTTAAAATGAAGCTTAAACCAAGATGTCTTATTGCCGAACAATACAAGGTTCTGTGTGGAAAACGCGACTGCAATGAATTTGTCAGAACTTTATTTATAATATATGATATTTGAAACTAGTGGTGCAAAACAGCATTTTTATCGCCTTTAGTAAGGTTAATTTAAGACATCTCGGTTTTTATTTTTTGTAGAAACCATTTCAACATAGGGTTTTGTAAAACTCGTGAAACATTTTGTGTGAAAACCAAATATTTTCAAGCAAATATCAATTGACAATTATAACAGGTAAATCGTGTCATAACAATGAGCCTTAAGTCACCAAAATTCATGAGTCGCAATGAGGAATCTCATAATATTAAATAATATACACATTCTACATATAACCTAGTAGCATCCAACTGCCTCAAAAGACATCTAAAATTACACTCCTGAAGAGCAGGCGATTTAGTTTCATGCCATATTACACAAAAAATCTCGTATTTTCCAAAAAATCAACATAACATTATTTGAAGATGTTTTCGATGAACACGTTTTGTTAAGAAAAAAATTGTATCTTCATAAATGTAGTTGTAGGAAGACACTGAAAAATTTTTAACTTTTCGAAAAATTAGTGTTTCAACAAACAGGATACCTGTACCATTCTCTAAAACATCCTTCACACTATACAATAACAAAGTTTGATCAAAAACGTTGGAGCCGTATTTTGCAAATTTTGAAAATGTTCTAGGGGCTTCATGTAGAGCAACCCCCAAAATTAAAATATTGGTTTCAAATTCAAGGGGCCATGACATCAGCCATATCGATTGGGGAATATCAATTTTGGAGAATATCAGCTGAACGGTGTAGCTGCTAGCATTGTTCACAGACAGATAGATGGACAGATGTTTTGCCATCAATTGATTTTTCAGTAATAAGGACTCTCAAAACGGATTCTAGCTACACCACTAGTTAGAGTATTTTTTTTTTAATTTAGCATCTGGACTTATCCACTTTTTCATCACCATGGCCTGTAATAAGAGTTTTTCTGTTGAAAATTCCCTGCTTTTATACGCAGCATTACATAACTTTCTGTCTACCACAGTAGCAACAGCGAAAAAGTAAAAATGTCACAGAGTTCAGTTATATTATCTCTTGAACAATTTAGAATTCAAAATTGTCAAATAATTATCTAACTTCTAAATCCCTCAATCATTATTTATTTACTTTTCCAACCAGTTGAAGCATGAAGTTTCAGAACTGCAAAAAAAGATGTTATTAATTAGGGTGTTATGGTAATGAAATTGTTCTTTCTCAATTTAATTGTAAAAATGAATATTTTGGTACAATTTTTAATTCTTTAATAACTTAATAAATCGGTGTGTAAGCTTTAAACAAAATCAACATATACTTCTTGTGAACGATAATCTGAAATCCACTGCAATTTTTTTGTTTCTGGGTAGTTGCTATACAATATAGATTTACATAATTCCAAGAATTACCATACATTTATATAGTATGTAGTATTTTATATTATTATTTTTGAAAATTGTGTTGTAATAATACCCTTAAACAAACAAAAATAAATAATGGTTTTTAAGTTTGCTTTTTATATTCTCGATTTTTAAGAAATATGTAAGGCAGGCAAATTCTGTAGAGGTGGATCAGTATCCTTCAGTAAAATCATAATGGAAATTTTATTCTACACTTCTAAAAAGTAGCTAAGTCAAATTATGAAGGATTTTCTTAAATTTTCCTAAAAATTCAAGTTATTGTAGGGTGGTAATTTTTCAAGAATGTCTCCTTTCGTGTGCCTATTTTGATAATAGTTGCTTGATCTGAAAAGAGAATTCATAACCCTGGATTGATATGAATAAGGTGGCGTTGGGTGTACTTGTACTGCATTTGTAAATAATTATTAAACATTTTATGTATGTCAGCAGGATTATAGGTAATGAAAGTAGACAGGGAAAGGTGAAATTTAATAGGTGAAATAGTTAAAATGATACTGTATATTAGTATTTTTCATTATTAATCTATATCAGTCAAAAACCATTCGTGAATACTGTGTATCAGGTCCTTAACCATTATTACTGTATGTAAAGGGTGTTAATATTTTAGAGTTGTTACAACCATTCGTAGATCTATAAGTTTAATAAATAAATATATAAATTTCTGGGAAGGAAACTTGTTTTCTGTTGCTTTAATTTTTACTATTTTGATTTTCAGATATCAAATATGAATGTGCTGAAGAGTTTCACTGGTTTGAACCTATTAGAACTCTCTCTTGATCGCAACCCAGTTTGTGCTCAGTATCATGATGAACGTTCTTATATTCAGTAAGTAATCCCTAGTAGAAAGTATATTCACTTTTTTGTTATGGAATTCTTTGCTGAAATCTAATATTTATCAGTATCATTTTTTCTTGAGTTAAGGAGTAATCTAGGTATCTTTAAATATTAATTGATATGATTCATCTTTGTGTAAACTGTTTGGAAGAAAGAGAAATATTTGTGATAATTATGGTACTATTTGTTTCAGAGCCATCAAAGAAATGGTGCCAATGGTAAAGAAGATTGTAAGTTTCAAATTTCTGTTTTATTCTTTAACTCTAAATTTTCCCTTACTGTTACATCATTACAATCAAAGGAAAAATATAACTGCATAATTATCTTTTATTTTAAACTCACATTTTCATGTTGATAAATGCACCCAAATACCATGGTGTGCTAAACTTTGAGGAAATGGGAATTACATCAGGGAAATGAAAGGGAACAAAGAGGGTAGCAAAAAAAGAAAGCGAAAAAGGCCAGGGGAACGAGGGGGTACCCAATTTACCCAATTTATCACAAACCAAACCCAATTTATCACAACCTTTGTTCTGTAGAATGAATGAAACAGGTTGTTTTTTAAACAGAAAAAAATGTTATCAATTGAATGGTGTAACTCCATTGTACTTTAAACATTTCTGAGTCTGTATGATTTTTTTTTCGTCATTTTTCCAACCATCCTTAACTTTGAAAACTCCATTGGAAAGCTAAATAGCTCAGATAAAAAAAAAACTGAATGTATACTGCTTTAGTAATTTTATATACAGTTTTTATACAATGTGTAACATTGTTCGTATTTTATTTTTCTCTTAATTGACCATTAAACACAGCATTAACACACAGCACAGCACAAAAACTGCATTGATTACTAAATCTACTTTACTTTCGATCATTTTGTGCTTGTCCCCCTTTCAATAGTTTCACTTAATATGTAACACTAATACAATTAGAACTTTCCCATATTGCGGGATATTAAGTTATGTTAAGTCATCTAGGAACATTTACATGTTATAAATGAGATGCGGTAAAAATAGATGTGTGATTTTTTGATCTGTTGGGTGGAAATAAATAAATTAAAATGTGGTTTGCAAAAATTGGCAGAGCTTTGATTTCTGTTTAGTCAGATTTTATTTGCACTTGTTCTAACCTTGTTATATAGTATGGTTTTACCACTCATTTGTGTTTTATCCCACAAGTGTTCTAATTATAAAGATGTTACACCTCTCCATTAATAAGACTTATTATTGTGTTGATAAAAATAAAATTTCCATAGAGGAAAAAAAAAAATTGTTCTACAGGGTGATAGTGGTAAAGTGGTGGTAAAAATGGTATAATGTTTCGTTTTGCATAAGTTTTTACCTCTCTCAAAAAGCAGAAACTGTCCAGAGTTCCACTCAAATTGCCTTTTGCAAATCGCCCCAAAGTATAAGTGAAGGAGGAAAAATTGATTCAGTGACTGTCTTGGATCTGAGAGGTTGCATACTTGAAAAAAAAATTGTTTAAACAGAGACCATTTAAAATTAATGTACAGTCAAATGTTTTTCACGTTTATATGTTCTTTTGGTAAGTCCTGGATAAATTCCTACAATTCCCATGCTAAATTATTTCAGTTCTGTGTTTTTTGCACTTAAATGTTCATTATAAAAGTCCCTTTAAGGCCATATAACATTCAAATGATCCAGGTGAGGCGCAGGGCGGCCTGCACTGAAAGCCAGGAACTTGATATGTTACTCGAGTCAGCATGCTCCAGAGCTCTCTCAGAGCCCATGGAGTGGTAGTGCAGAGAAGTGCCACCTCTGGCAGCAGAACTTCGAAAAATTTTCAGTTAGGTGTACGGGAGCTTCCTGAGGATCTCAGGAGGTAATTGCTAGCTCCGAGGGAAGGTCAAAAGCTCCCCAGGAGAGAATAGCAATGTAGATGACCAATAAGTGAAAAACTTTGTTCATAGACTGTCCCACTCTCCGAAGGTCCTTTTGCTCATCAGAATAACATACGATATCCTTTCTGTACCAGCATGGCACAAGAAGCTAAAGAAACGTGATCACTTTTCCACATGGTATGGCAGTGTTGCAGGCTGTGGCAGTCATGCACTTCCTGATGCCCCCATAGAACACTGTGCTTTGACCCATGAAATCTTAAGTAACATCAAGCTTGAAAGCAACAAGCCACGAGTCACTGCCACCAGTACAGGCCCACTCAGGACATTGCCTTCATTTTCAGAGGGAAAATGAGTTGAACAAGGTCATCAGTAAAGTCCCCATTGCGTGTTCGTTCTAACAAAAAAAGAGTAGATATTACTAAAAAAAAAGGGATAATGCAAAAATAATTTATTTATTTATAGTTAACAGGCAATTTGTCCATAATTTACTACAAAATTAAATGCTGGAGTAACAATAATTTATAAATACAAAACATTCTCAAATATAAAAATAATAAAATAATATATATACGAAACTTTACAATATAATAATTGAAATAAAACAAAATACTCGTACAATGAATCGGAATAATCATGTTAATGTACACAACCCATCGTTACTTCCATAGTTTTAACTTCATCCTTTTTTAAACTCCGTAATATCTATATTTAAAGTGAAATCGGGCCCAATTTCATTGGCCCCCTAAAAATCTATTTAAAGGTGAATTTGCAGTATTTATTTATTTGTAATTTGACGAACTTTCATCCTATATGTAAATAGAGAATAGTACAGAAATAAAATTAAGAAAAATATGAGTAGTGAATATTACAATAACAATGAAAATAACAGAATCACTCATACCGCAAATTACAAATACGCAAATCAGTATAAAACCATTCTGCCAGATATTACATCTAGAGTCATTGACCATACTAGTTATTCCAGTGACAGGGTTATTTACAGTGTAAATATTTGTATAGGTCAGCACTGAGAAAGTATCTTAATTTCTCGAGTGAATTGCAGAGACTCTAAAATTCAATTCCTCAAGTAGCAGTGGGCAATCAATTCCACTGTTAACTAACTTAAACACAAACAAGATATTAATGAAATTACAAAAAGACAAAATAGAGGAGATGTTTAGGGTAGAAGATATGAGACAATAAACATGATCAATGTAAGGGTCGCAAATGCCTTAACATGGTGCAGCAATTCTGAAGAACTTATGCTGAATAAATTCAATTTTAGCAGATTGAATGTGAAAACACAGAGGCCAAACAAAGGATGCAAACATTAAAATAGATTTAACAAGCATGATATGTAATGTTTTTAAAATGTTTAAAGCGTTGAGTTCAGCACATGTTCTTCAGACAAAACCAAAGATTTGGTTGGCTTTATTAGTCATGCAGTTAGTACAAACAAAATTTTAGAGTCAAAATGTACACCCAAATCACAGACACACATTCAAGAGATAGTGCATTTATGGTGTATTGATAATAAGCTACTGATCAGGAACGAGAATGTAATAAATTTGCATGTCGAAGCATTTAATATAGAAACATTCTCTTTACACCATTTAGCTAATGCATGTAGGAATGATGATAATGATTGTAAGGAATGTCGGTCATTTATGCACATGATTGACTTAAAGAGTTTACTATTGTCTGCGAATAGGAGCAGCTCTACATCTGTAACCATGATATAGATGTCCTTTATAATTAGAATAAAGAAAAGTGGTCCCAGATGAAATCCCTGAGGAACTCCCGACAGAACCGGGAATTTTTCTGAAATAATTTTTTGATTTTTAACAAATTGTGTTCAGTTGGTTAAGTAATCGGTAAACCAAAGTAGGAACAGACCAGAAAAACCAAAAGCTTTCAATTTTTGTACTAGTAATTTGTGATTGACCAAATGCTTTACTAATGTGTATAGAGTAATAATATTGAGTTATTTTAAAAAATTTTTAAATGTCAAGTGAAGTTTTACTGTAATTATTATTATGGATTTAGTTTTGTGGTAATTAAATATACATAAATTATGAAAATAATTTCACAGTAAGGTTCAGTCTAGATTTGCATTTCATAATTTCTTCCATGACTGTTTAAGAATAGAATTGTTAAGATTTGATGATGAGATTTGGAATTGGGTATAAGGATTTTATAGAATTAGCTCAAATGTACCAAGAAAATTTGGAAGTGCACTTGTGTTCACACACCTTTTCCACACCAAGACCAAGTAGTTAACGAGTTGTTCAATCAATAAACTACTCATCCATTTCCCCTGCCCAGCTGTGACATTCTGGAAGGAGCTGATTGCACGGAGAGAAACGAGTGGCCAGTGGCCTAGTGGCCAGCTGCTCTGACCAGTAGTTTTCTATTGTTTCTCTGATCAGTATTGGGCAAATGCCAGAGTAGTATCCTAACAAATGGGCCACAGGCTGTGCGCAATCTTTCCTTCCTCTTACTTGTCCTATCCTCCCCTCTTACTTACACACACACACTCACATTATTCTACATGTAGTGAGGCCAGTTGGGAGCTTAGAGTTTGTCAAGACTGGGTAATTCCTTGCCGATGGAAGATACTGTGTGGGTCTCGGTTTTCTGACCATCGGGGAGGGGCCATAGTTTCCATGAGAGGCATGACATAATTGCAAGAACCAAGAACATTCAAGCACCTAGTTTGCTTGCGGTAGGACCTGAATGTTAACATGTGAAAAATCATTAGTTTCTCATCGTGGCAAAGAGAGTTACTAATACTAGTGTACACAGCTAATGTTGCAAAATCATTGCCTGCGTCATTGCAAAACATGATAAGGAGAATGAAGACCTTTAATGAAAGCAAATGAGACTCCAAATATGTAGGAGTTGGACTCGCCTCCATCAAAGCCATTCGGAAATAAAATAAAAAGGGGAATGAGAGAAGCCCAAATCGGAAGTTGAAGTTAGCTGGTAAGAAGAGAAGAGCATTGCATGGCAATTCTGTCCATGTAGATAGTTTTGACCAGAGTGTTATTCGAAATATGATTCTGGATTTCTGTGGAAAAGAAAAGGTTGTGCCGACAGTGCAAAAGCTTCTATTATTAAAGACATACTTTTCCTTGGGGCCCAAAATCTGTATTGCAGTTTATGCAATCAATGAATTTTAAACGGAAAAATGCCAATCAAAGCGACGGGTGCTGATAGAGAGGTCAGACGTAGTGGATTGGAGATCCAGATACATTGTTCAGTTAAACAATTCCAACAAGAGAACAGAGACATCTATGTGGATGAGACATGAATTGATAACACCTTTCAATTTCAAAAGTGCTGGCTGTGATGATGTTTTGGATGTCCAAGCAATGGGAAATGCAACAAATAAGACTAATAATTGTTCATGCAGGGGAGGAAAGGGGATTTCTTTGCAACACTTTCTTTTTTTAAGCTGGTAGTACTGTGTGAGACTACCATGGCCAAATGAATGGCATTACTTTTGAAAAATGGGTAAATGAAAAATTATTGCCACATCTGCCAGAACATGTTGTTGTCCTTGACAATACTCCATACCACAGTAGGGAAGTCAACAAGACACCGTCCGCATTCTCAAGAAAAGCTGTCGTGGTTGCTTAGCTTGAAAGAAAGGGAGTGCATTGTGAAGAAAGTGTGATAGATTTGTATTGATTAATTGCACCTCTCAAACCACGGGCAAACAGTTACAAGAGTGATGAATTGTTAGCAGCACACAGACATACAGTTGTGCGACTTTGTCCTTACATGTGAGTGATGAACCCAATTGAACTTGCTTGGGCGTAAGTAAAGAGAATATGTAAAGAGCGAAATGTAGCGGGTGATATGTCAGTTACCAAATTGCAAGAAAACATTGAAACTGTATTTCCAGAAGTCACTGTGCAGGGCTGGAAAGAATTTTGCAGCCATGTGGAAAAAATAGAAATTGATGATATTGTGCCAGACACCATTGATGAACTAATTGTTAATTTGGATTCCGACAGTGATTCATTAGAGTGTGAAGAATGCAGATCTTTATTAGATTCTGAATAAGATAGCTTTATTGCTGAAATAATCATGCATGAGAAACGTCCGCAATTGTGAAATAAAAAAAAAGTTTTTCACCTGGCTAGTAGTATGGGCGAGATGTCTTCCCCACCCTGCTCCATTTCTGAGAAGATGCCTACATCACTTGTGTACCGCAGTCAGAGAACTCAGTCTGAACGATGTGTAGATCGGTGCCAGATCTCACAATCCAAGTGTGGGGTGGGGGAACAACACTACCTCCCCCTGATGAAAACATCCACTATCACAAACAATGACCATAGAAGTTGATGCATAAAACAATCAGTTGATCAATCCACAAACATTCTGGTCACATATAGATTTGCATGGCAAGCAGGTTTTGTGAATGCGAATTCCTTGTTCTGTTACTAGGATGGTGTGTACCTGACTCGGCCTGAACTGCCTGTGTGGCGTCGCAACTATGTGCCCCCAGGACAGACTGAATGCGTAGCTTTGGTGGACCAGTTCTTGCAGCACTATTTCACCCTATTGGATGGAGATGATCGGCAAAGACTGAGAGGCATGTACCATCCAGATGCCCTATTCTCTCTCACTTGCAACTACGTCCCTGGCCAGAGTACCTCCAGTACAGCAAGGTTGGTGATTCTTCATATTACAAGCTGAAGTAGCTTGTTGCTTCCACTATATTGATTTCTCACAATCATCTGTTAGGCAGGAAAAGGAATATACACTATCAGGGTGTAAAATGACTTCAAGCATGGGCTTGATGGTGTGACGGCTAGCGTATCAGACTGTTATACCCAAGTTGGTGGGTTTAAACCTGATTGAAGCTGTGGATTTTGAAGGACTCAAAAGTCCTTTGTATGCCGTCCTTCAGAGGGAAAGTAAGCTGACTGCCCCATGTTGTAGAGTTACTGCATGTAAAAGATCCTCAAGCTTAAATGATTTACCCTACATTTAAGTGAATAAGATTCTGAGCAGAATTCAGAATGCCTGTTTCATCATGCGAGTGAAACCTTTCTCTGTCAGACAGTGAAAGGTGCATAGCGGAAGTTGCATGGTGGAAGAACAGGCCTCCTGGCCTGAGCCTCACCATGGTAAATAAGGCATCATGAATTGAATTCAAATGAAAGTAATACCATCTCTCTTCGCTCTTTACATTCTGCATTACCTTGCTCTTCCCCCTGGCATCACAGTCTGACACATCAGTGCATTTCAAATTGCCCAAATAAACCTTTTTCTCTCCCCTCTGAAAAGAAATCTATTACACACATTCAGAAGATGAACTTTGAAACCAGAATCGTTAATTAATTTTAAGAAACATATTTGGGGTTGTATGTTTTTCTCTATTGCTTCCTTCAAACCCAGACAAAAACATCCAAATATGGAAGATGCAGTCCCACACTTATGTGTTGGAAAATGTTACCATCGCCAAAACTGTAATTGCATACAGATCGACTGACTTTGAATCACATTACTTTTGAGCGCAAACTGAACTTTCAGTAGATATGTAGACAACATAAGAATGGCTCACAAGGTTTTGTCAGCTGGCTCACTTCTTTCAAAATATCCTTGTATTATTTTATTATGTTTTACATTTTTTTTGTTTCCTAATACATCAAACTATTTTTACTCCATGCTAAGTTACTGTGTTAACACTGATATGGAAACGTTTTTTATAACGTAAAGAGAGATAACCATCTCAAAGACTGCCGTTTGTTATTGGGCATTGAAAGTGGGAAATAAAGGTAAAATAAATTTTAGACCTGTTTCAATCAATTTGTATATTTCTTTATAGTATTCTAAATGTATGTATGTCTAAATGTAAATTGTATATGATAAAAACATAATGTAATTGAAAAATATTGAAATTGCTGAAAAACATTGAAATTGTTGGAAAACATTAAAATTGCTGAAAAACAGATAGTTGGAAAACATTGAAACTGTTGAAAACATTGGAATTGTTGAAAAACACTGAAATGTTAGAAAAAGGGAAATGTGAGTATTAGATACAAGAGGATTTCTTTTAATCTTTATGGTTTTTGCACTGCAAAGGCAGTTTCCTACAGCATTTTTGGGGGTGGGGGTGTTACGCAAGTTTTTCTCTTGGCCATTCGGTCTCTTCATCTTGTCCCTGTGGTTGACATTGCCGTCGCTGCCCTCACAGTTGCTCACCCTGTTGCTGAGCATGGCCTTCTGCAGAAACATTCTGTATGCTTGATTTCAAGTCCTGTGGGAGTTTCAATGTATCCGCAAGCCTCTTCTGAAGATGAGTAATCAGACCCAACTGCTTGACGTACTCATATCTTGTCATGATAGGTGTATCTTTTAAACTTGTATATATTATACTTGTAAATGAGTTCACACTTCCAATATTCAACATCCTGCAAAATAAAGCAAGGGGCCATCACCTGGATTTCCTACAGGATGTGGAAATCTCACAATTCATGTCTACTCCACATTTTGTTTTATTGCAGAAGCATATGATCTCGGGCTTCCTTTTCTCTTCATGGGCTTGGATGCTACGATGTATAGCTGTATAGCAATGCTACGATGTATAGCAATATGACTGCTCATTTCTTTTTAGCTATTAAGTGTAGTTGGATCTCTAAATCCATATGGTGTTGATCCAAATGGTCGTTGCAGGCTAGCAGGGAATTCCTCAGGAATATTTTTGTCCTTTTTTACTGACTCAACGTAAGTTAATTTTCTCTTCGTCAGTTCATCAATAACTTCTGCAGAACTAAATCAAATGTCTAAAGAGACATTCCTGTTAGTCCCTTTAAATATTTGCTCTTCTTGAGCTGGGATTGTCCAAACGAATTGGGCGAGCCATTACAATATTTTGAAAGGAAAGATATTAAATATTTGAGAAAGTTGCCCAAGAACGTATATGGAAATTCCCATCTCACAGACCACTTACACGCTAAGAGAAACTGCCGGTCTCACAGTCCGTCGCGATTTCCAAAAACGCCCCTTCAGTGCCGGCCGCTTCCGCAGAACTAAACAAAACTAGAGTAATTAAATATGAATATGGCGCCTTAGCAACGACGCCCAAATTGTTGTCAAGATAAATAAATATTCACCTGGCATTAAAAGTGACGGCGTGGCTAGTCAGATTTGAAAACGATTTGAGGATTGGTTGGAGAGAGCAACGATAGTCTACTACTGCAGAAGTATGTCTGATTTTTTGAGACAAAACGGTAGAAAAGGGAAACCGAGGTCTGGAGGGCTGAGCAGTAATAAAAAAAATACACATTCTGTCATATGTCGTGACGCTGTGCGGGTCGCTCGCGGATAGATAATTTGTGTAATTGGAACTTGTAATTTTTCATGAGATTGAGGAACGTTGGCTATACAGTGTGTACTTGTTATTTTTCGCGAGGGAGCTCTACTAATTATTGAACTGATAGAAGTTCGAACGTTCACGAACAGTTTGGACTTCAACTATTTTTACAACACGCGGAAATTAGAACTTGTAAGAAGTCGTATGTGATAGGACTCGGAAATATTCTGGACAAGTAATTAATTTGTGGAACTTTAAAACATTTCCGCTGTGTAATCGTAAAGAACAATTAGAATCGTATTATTTTTGCAAGTTTAATCGAACTAGAACTACGAATATTTGAAGTAGTGCCGATCAGTGGCTCGGCAACGTTCGCGTGGAAGAACAGGAGAGAAGAACGCGGTACGTCGACTCTGGAATTCGCATCACCGGGGAGAAGAGAAGATGGACCTTTGTGGCGACGTCGATCAAAAGCGCGCGAAGTATAGTGCAGTATAAAGTTTCGAACAAGGTCATGACCAAAGGACAGTATTTCTGTTGTAAATTTCCATTAAAAATTTTTACATTGCAATAAGCAATAAATTCTGTTTCTTTTTTAAAGGAAAAGAAACGATTTTCATTGGCCAATTCGAGCTAATAAGTAGCTAGATAAAATATTTGTTTTCAGATTCCTCGGCTATCAATAGGTAATAGCGATTATTTCAGTCGCAACCCACCGACCCAGCTAGCGGGACAATATTTAGTTTTCTTTGACGCCATAATAGCTAAAAATATTATCGTAACCTTTTTCCTGGCGCTCATGTTAACATAAATTCGGAAACGGGTTACGACGAAACGCCTAATAATTGTGAGCAGTTTGTGGGCATGTTTCACTATTAATACAAACACTACAGAACCGATTTCGCTGAAATTTTCACGCTTGTCGCTTGCCTTTCACCACTAAGGTCTGGGTTCAATTCCCGTCGAATCTCATGTGAAATTTGTTCCAACAAAACGAGTTTGGCTGCTTCACAAGGGCTAGTCCAACCCCTGTGAAGTGTTCTAAACTTTTCTAAATCCGTCCCATTCCTGGCCGCTGCGTAGTGACGCAGGAGCGCGTAGTAGGAGGCGCGATCGCGAAGATTCTGCCTGGCGGTCCTCTTGACAACCGACAGACGAGACGAGACGAGACGAGACGAGACTTACATACATACACACTCATACTCTCCGCTTACATACGAGATATATTAATGGAGGATTACTCCGCGCTCAACGCTCGGGGCGAAGAGACGCGTTGCGTCGATTTAGGTCGCAATAAATTTAAAAAAAAGAAAAAATCGGACATTTGGGGATGTTGATTCCTCTACAACTCAAGCGGCCCTGAACTCTACGCAACCCGCCGCAGACATGGATTACGCGCATCTTCTCTGCATTCAAGTATTCTGCCCCTGCGATTGTGAAATATCGGCCGGAATTATTACTTGAGTCTTGGACATCAATTTTTTCAATCAAATTTCTCCATCCAGTGGCATAGCGAACACATGCTCAAATATGAGGGAGAACTTATTAACAATAGGATACTTGACAACCATGTGAAACTAGAACATAGAACAAACCTTTACTTATGAGAAAGTCTTTCATCTAATGGAATTTTTGCACAGTGTAACATAAAACGTGATACAAAATCTGCAGGAGCATAGCATTGCCAGGTCCAGTAGTGCTTAATAAATAAATAATAATAATAATAATAATAATAATAATAATAATAATAATAAATGTAAGTGGTGTATTTCAGTAAAAAATATTAACAAGTTTCATTATCTCTGTGTTATAGATTAACACGATATACTCTGGAGAGTCGCAATCTTCTTCGTCTCTCGGATTATTCCAAAAGTCAGCAGTTGCTGAGTCAAGGAGCTGAAGAAGTGTTGTCTGCACTCTGTCGTCTTCCTCGAACAGAGCATGATCCATACTCTTTTGCTGTGGATTTGCCCTATTACACAGTGAGTACTGAACGGGATTATCCAAACAGCAAATTGGTCTTGTTTTGTAGTTGACTATTGCTTTTAAGCAGGTTAGCTCACAAATCATTTATTGATTTGGTGTTTCATGAAAATAAAAATTTTAAAGAATGGCTTCTACATCATTATATCGAAAATGCAACATGAAAAATATGAAGTTGTATAAAATGTTCTCTTTGAATGTCAGAATTTATGATTTGATGGGTCAATTTATGATTGATGGGTCAATTTATGATTTGATGGGTGAATTTATAATTTGATGGGATTGAAGGGTTAGAATTTATGATTTGATCACATAGATTATTTTCAAAGATAAATACAGTGAAACCTCTCTGTAAGACCACTTCTCTTAATAACCGATTTTTCTTGGAATGAACACTGAAGCCTTATTCTGTATGTAAATTAAATCCCTATTAACAGACCACAACCATCAATCTGCCACTTAAAAGCAATTTTCTTAATTCACCCCTTTTAAGAGGTATTCAGGAAAATTGTTAGAATACCATACTGCAAATTTTCAGCAGTAAAATGAATATTGGCGACATGATAAAAACATATGCATGACAAGTTCTCAGCTCGTTCTCAAGGAAATTGGAGTGTGAGGGGATCCAGGAATCAGGTGACAATAAACTGACCACTAATTGGGTTATTCACTCCATTTCAGTTTCCCTTCTTTTAAAGAGATGATGGATATTAATGTTACCTAATGTTTGGTTCTTTAAATGTAAAGAGCCTTCCTAACTTTGCCTTCCTGGAAGAACATCTGGAGAAGTAGAATATCATTGTCAGAATTCAGGGTTATCAACTTGTCCCCTAACATGCGATCCTTGTCCCCCTTGATCCTCTCACACTTTTTTTTGTGGGAAGAAGTTCAAGAAAAGCAAGGTTTTGTGCACCTAAGACATAGAATGTGTCTCGCATGCCCAAATGACATATTGAGTCTTCACGAGAAAAATGAAGTTCCATTACCAATACACAACAATTGGAAGTACTAAAATAGAAAATGATTTAGAAGTTTATTTTTCTCGAGAGAAAGAGATTGAAAACGATTCATAATTGAAAAATATTCATAACATTTAAGAAGACAAGATATAATTTTTAAAAAGTCATGTATGTCAAAAAGGTAACATAAAACTTTATCTCTAGATTTCATTTTTCATAATTCATGCTCATGTACTAAGAACTTTTCATAAATATATGATATTAGACACATTGCTAAACATTGGTGTACTAATAATATACCTTTTTTTTTTTTTTTGTAAAGAATAAGATTCCCTCGTATTAACAAACCATTCTTCTAAAAGACCACTTTTTTCATGGAACCAACAGTGGTGGCGAGGTTTCACTGTGTACAGAAAACTAAATTGAGTGTAAAGATAGATAAGAAAGGTCTTGCAGAGGTAATTGTTTGAATTTCTAAATACTTGTATGTTCAGTAGCTAAGAAATATTTACATAATGATACATTATTATTGCAGCAAGAAACAGCAGTGATTGTTGTGTCAGGAGTTTTCCGAGAACCTTCAATGATGAATGAAAATTTGATACGGGCCTTCAGTCGGACATTTGTCTTGCACAAAGTTGCCAGTAAGGAATATCAAATTGTAAATGAGATGCTAACAGTCTCCAATGCTTCAACGAAACAAGCAGAGGTGAGTTGTTTCATACATTAGATGTGCATCTGTTCAGTAACTTGATTCTTTGATTTAGTAATTTCTGAATTTGGCGTTGTTTTTCCTTGACTGCCTTTGTGAAATTAGTTCTTCAATTTTCTTAATTTTTTTAAATTTTCAATTAGTGGTTTTTATTCTCTATGTTTTTTTTCGAAATTGTTTACTATCTCTTGGAAATTCCTGTCGAAGTGGTTCGGTCCACATCATGATGGGGGGATGCTGGGACTACTCACCTTGTGCTACGTTCTGCTTTGTACTTACGGGTACGTTGTTTACGTATTTTGGGGGACATTCCTTGTTGGCTTCAATACACTTGCTTTGGCCTCTGACTCTTCTAGACGGGCGGTCGGGAGCTAAGCCACTCTCCATCAATCGGCTTGGACTAGGTCTTGTACTGAACTCCAGGGTGAGGGGGGGATCCACAGTGGTGCAGCGCTGTGCTATTCCCCCACTGTATCCCCGTGGCAACTCTGGCACTCCGATGGAGTGTCCCCTTGTTGGGCTCCGTGGTGGGTGGGGACCACGGGAATGAATCTAATATTCTCTTCACGGATAAAAGACCTCCCCCCCCCCGTTCCCGCCCTCTTCAGTAAGGAAGAGATTTGTTGGTAAAACCGTTAATCTTGAGAGTTTCTTTTTTAATTATTCTGATAGATCTACTAAGTCTCGTTTTCTCATCATGTCTTGTAAAAATGATGGCAAAACAATGAAGAGTGTCAGTCCCATCAAACTCGCCAGAGAAATCGAAAAAATTGGCAAATTTCAGGAGGCGGGTCTTCAAAGAAACAGCACAATCCTTTTCGAATGCCGCTCTGACGAATAAGATCAACAAAATCACTGATCTTAAGGAAATAGCCGGCCTCCAGGTGCATGTGTCCGCCCACCCGACCTTAAACCTCAGCAAGAGTGTGGTGAACCATGAAGATTTTGCTTTGGAAGCAGAAGAAAATCTGAAAACCTCCCAACCCTATGGTATATCTGACATTACAGGATCCTGCGGAGAGTAAATGGGGATACTGATCTTTGACCGTCCTTCTCTACCAGAATATGCAGTTTCTACATGCGCGTCAGGCAGTATGTTCCAAATCCTCTGCGCTGCTTTAAATGCCAGAGGTTTGGCTATATGCAACCTCGATGCATGAGCGCCGCAGTCTGCGTGCACTGTAGAAGGGAGTCTTGTAACGATTTTAACTGCTCCGCAGCTGCAAGGTGCATAAACTGTTCTGGGAAGCACCCATCGAATTCGAACCAGTGCCCTATCTTCTTGAAAGAAAGGGAGATCCAGAAGGTCAGGGTCTCAGAGAAAATTTTCTTTTTGGAGGCACGACATCGGTACCAGACCCGAAACCCCATGGACATGGCCCAAAGTTTCACTGACACCGTGGGTCAACAGAAGAAATCAAATTCTGAAACCCAGATACCTAAAGCTACCTCTGTGCACGATGATGCCTGTCAGGTGTCTTTGATGAGATTGGCGGAGATGCAGATTGCAAATATCTGGCCCATCTGAAGCTAAAAAGGACACCAAAGGCGTAAAGAGTTCAAAAACACATATAAACGCATTAAGAGAAACTGAGACCGACAGGCTCTATTCCTAGATTTAGGTTGCCTGTATCAAGGGACCGTGGTCTCTGCAGGGAACGAGGAACTCCCCACGAAGCAGTGTATCACTCTCCAACAGATAAGAAAAAAAGAAACCCGATATATAACTTCCCTAGAAGCTAAGAAACGTAAATCTAGAATCTATAGCTCTCCTTTCGTGGAACCTAAATGGCTTTCGTACTCGTATGCACGAATTAAAGCCAATAATGTCTGCATAGACCCGTGGTTACCTGCCTGCAGGAAACATCTCCGTTCTGAGCACTCCCTCTCTCTATGTAGTTGTTGCTACAGGCAAGACGTTGGTGATGACCTCCGAGCCTGTGGCGGAGTAGCCACTTTTGTCACAGACTGCCTGGTCTCTAAAGAAATAGACATATGAACCACTCTTCAGATATGTTGCGTTAGTGCGGAAATTCACACAATTTCTATTACTAATTGCAATTCCATATCCTGCCTGGACAAGTCGTGTCACAGAAAGAACTGCAAGATGTATTTTCTCTGTTGCCAGCACCTTTTCTTATTGTGGGAGACTTCAACGTCAACAATCCCATCTAGGGTGGCACAAGGTCGTGCCAGAGAGGCAATATCCTTTAAAATATCATTGATAACGAAAGCGTAATTATTCTAAATACTGGTGAAAGCACACATTTTTCCGTAGCTTCAAACACCTAGATCTAGCTCTCTGTAGTCCCTCTCTTTCTACAATCTTTGAGTGGACTTTCCTTGGCGACCTGCTTGGCAGTGACCACTTCCCCGTTCTGGTCAACCTCAATATTCCCGACATGAACGTTGCCCACCCTCCTCGCTAGCAAATCCACCAAGATGAGTGGGAAATGTTTAAGAAAGAAATACGGATATCGGAAAACTTCTCAAATGATATTGATGCTATGGTTGCCTATTTTACTGACGGCCTCATTTGCTATCCCGAAGTCATCGGTTTCCCCCTGACATGTGGGACCCCCTGTGCCATGGTGGAGTGCCACTGCAGTGCGTGATCGGAAGCGAGCATTGGCAAAACTTAGTAGGTTCCCAACCATGGATAACCTAATAAATTATAAAAGATCCCAAGCCAGAGATAGATTGACCATACGGGAAAGTAAGGCTGCGTCCTGGAGAGCTTATATCTCATCACTCCCTTGCTGAACATCCCCTAAAGTAGTGTGGCGAAAGGTCTGACAGATTGGTGGAAGACTCCCTTCGCCGTTTATCTCAGGGCTTCTGGTAAATGGCAATCTTACCTCTCGAGAAGATATGCTGAAGAAATGCTTCTCACTACAAGCACATGTACAGATCCATACACTATCCTCCTGGCTTTCAAAAAAACGAAAAGAAAAATGGAAAACTGCAAATTAGACTTCTCGAGTCTCGTAGAGGAAGATTACAATGCTTTTTTCTTCAAGGACAAATTGTCCTGTGCCCTCGCTTGTGCGAAAGATTCTGCTCCAGGACCAGACCAGATACATAACTATATTGAAATACCTACCTGAAAAGGCTCATTCCTTCCTCCTCTGCATTTTCAACAAGATTTGGGCTGAACATGCCGTACCAAGGCTTTGGCATGAAACCATTGATCTTCCAATCCCTAAAGAAGGAAAGGACAGACCCCCCCCTTAAGTTACCGCCCAATCTTGCTCACAAAGTGTGTGTGCATGTTTTTAGAGTGAATGTAAATACACGTCTGCTCTGGCTCCTGGAACAAAAGAATCTATTTACACCTCTCCAAAGTGGCTTCAGGAAGCACAGGTCAACCATGGACCACTTACTCATCCTTGCCACCCAGATTTCCACTTCATTCATGCTATGTCAGCACCTGGTAGCAATTTTCTTCGATGTAGAGAAAGCGTATGATACCACCTGGAGGTACAGTATTCTTCGCACCTTGCATACTTGGGGCTTTAGGGGACTGCTCCCTTTGTTTCTAGTAGGTTTTCTTTCGTCAACATCTTTCCACGTCCACCTTCGTGATGCGTTTCCTCGAGTCACCAGTTAGAAAACGGTGTTCCCAGGGATCAATTCTGAGCGTCACTCTGTTTGCCATTGCTGTCAATAGTTTTGCATCAGTAATTGGGGAGCCTCTGAAGGCATCCCTGTTCGTTGACGACTTTGCCATTTTTTGCTCCTCCAAAAGCATGCAAGTTATTGAGAGGCAGCTACAACTTGTGCTCAACGAACTGCAGAAATGGAGCGATGAAACAGAATTCAAGTTCTCCACCTTGAAAACCAACTGCATGTACTTTTGCAGAATTTATCACCTCCATAATCACCCCGACCTTTTTCTTGGGGGACAGCAACTTCCATTTGTAGAAACCACAACCTTCCTTGGGCCCACATTTGACAAGAACTTAATCTGGTGAAAACACATCTGTAAACTACAGGGTATCACCTTTAAATCTCCTTCTCACTCTTACTGGTAGCTCTAGGGGCACAGACTTTGTTTGTCTTCTGCGTTTGTATAGAACCCTTATCCACCCTATCTTGGATTACAGATGCATAAGGATTAGTGCAGGTGCCTACCGCACGAGTTGCATCGAATGTCTCTTAGCTGAGGCTGGAGAACCATCTTTGAGCCGAAGGGGAGTTATTTTGATTGCCTCATACGGCATGAAATTATCCAATACTTCGTCACGTCAAGCAGTCCTCCACCCAACCCACTTGGCTTGATATGCTCTTGGACCATCGTTACCCCATCCCCTGGGAGTCTTTTTCCGTATGCTTTTACAGAAACTTAATATAAAACTGCCCAACCCTGTGAAACCCCTCTGAAACCTTGTTTCTACATGGAAAGGGGCCCACCTTGGGGCCTTTCTACAGGCCCACCTTGTGTAATATTCCTAAATCCTTAATTCCCCCCAGTACATTCTTATCAGAATTTGAGGCAATAAAATCTACGTATCCTGGCCATTACTTCATTTACACTGATGGCTCCTCCCAAAACAGCAAAGTCTGATGTGCCTTCTATTGCAGTAGAGCCATGCGAGGTTTCTGATTAGACTCTTCTTGCAGCGTCTATACTGCAGAGAAGCATGCGCTGTTGGAGGCACTTATATTTGCTGTATCAATGTCATTAAGGAAAGTAGTGATCTGCTGTGATTCAAAAAGCTCTCTTGAATCCATCTCCTCATCTCGTAACCCACTGACAATGACCATCTAACACCAAATCCATCATCTATTTGTCCGCTACTGTATTTTAGTCTTTTGTTGTGTCCCTGGGCATATGGGAATAAGAGGAAATGTAATAGCTGACCAGGCAGCAAAGTCTGCCATGAGTAAAAGAGCGTTAAACATCTTTACAGTCCCCAAGGAAGACACTAGTTCTTTATCAAACTCTCTATCCTCAGTGAATGGCAAACAGAGGGGCAGAACTCAGATTTTAAGCTCACAAGAATCAAGGATTCCATAAATCCTTGGTCTTCCTCATCTCGTGATGCTAGGTGCGAGATCATTTTAACATGCCTTCGGATCGGTCACTGCCATTTCTCGCACGGATATCTCCTTCAATACTGCAAAATAGACCTTACCGTGGAGCATGTTGCACTGTGTTAAGATAAGAGATAGCCGCTGAAGGCATCACCTTGCTAGCTCCCTAGCGGAGATTCGTAGAAATGACGAATCTTCTCTCTGCAAGCTTTTTATGAGAGACTAACTTCTACAGCCTTATCTGAGAGATGATATGCCGATTATTGGCTTTTAGTCTGAGATTTTAATGCAACTATCTGGCTCTTTTCTGCCAAACTTTTGCTGAGCTTCTGTTGATGAGTTATTTGCATTTTAGTGTTTCAAAATTATTCCTAACACTTAATATGATTATGGAAAGAGATTTAAATGCCCCATTTAAGTCATTTGGGATAACAGTAAAAGTTAATCTTATTTGTGTAAGAAAGGCATCTGGAAAACATGGCTGACTGTCATCTCCCTCAGTACATTTTTTTATTATTTTCCAAAAATAAATTATTGACAAAATAATAATTTAAACCCTTAGCTTCATATTTTAAATACATAAAGTAGGAAGCATTACCATTGTCTCCTTTTTAAGTTGACTGAGAATATTCATAAACTCCACAAGTTAAATTGTGTTTTCAATATTGAGTTACCTAAATTTTGTACTTTAAACAACTTGTCCAATTAATGTATAGAGAAAGCCCCTACATTAGGATTGTTCAACTGGTGGCACGCGGTGCCATTTAACGTGGCACATGAAAGATGTCCTAAGTGGTAGTCCCTTTCATCCATGTCAGGCAAGAACATTGTGCACCTAGCACCACACCCCACCAATGTCATCTTAATGTAAAAAAGTTTGTCTTTAAGGATTTCAAAAATTCAAAATTCTTTCAATGTGTTTCACTGCATCATCATGATATGACCTGATATGCATGGTTCCATCCCCTCTCCATTTCATAGTAACTGGGCAAACTGCCGAGATCAACATGGGGAAGTCAGATATGGAATGCCTGAGTAATGAAAATATGGCCCGCAACCATATTAAAGGTTTTAGTTGCGGCCCTTGAAGCCTTGTAAGTTGGACACTCTTGCCATACATTATGGCATTTTCTGGGTTGCCGTGCAACCATTAAACTGGAAGAGAAACCCCACATGCAAACAAGATGTAGGCCCTCTGAATATTTTTACATTATGAACAGCAAAGAGTATAGTGATCAGTAGTTTCAAACAGTGTTGCCAGATGCCTCCAACCAGATACCCCAGATGGCGAGGTAAAACCCCCTAAAATTCAAAATAAACCACCAAATTATTAAATGTTCTAAAAGCACTAAACAGATTACAACAGTTAATTATAAAGATGTAATTGATCAAAAATTATCAAATTTAATTTATATATGACATGTGACATCACAAACCTTGTAGGAACATATAAGAACAGAACAACGAATCAAATCAAGTCCGCAATATGCAATCAGCTTTCCATTCGTATTTCAGACATTAAATCAACAACACTTATGTCACTTGTTTTGTAACTTGTACATGCTTTCATTGTTAACCTTTTTTAACATTGACGAGTTGGTATGACATTTTGACAACCATCCGCAAGCATGTGTTTTTTCTATGCTTAAGTTATATTTAAATAAAAATACCTGCAATAATTATAGGGAACTATTTTGGTGTTTTAGAATACACCTGAGATTTGTTTTATAATTTAACATTGAAAAAACTCTATGGAACCCCCAAATAAATTTGCCCACGAAAAACATCCATCAAAGACAAAAACTATAGGGGGGAAATTCCTAACCTGGCAATGCTGGTTTCAAACAGAAAGAATAATTGATATCCTATTTTGCTCTGTGATAAAATCAATTATGTGGCTGTAAATGAGAAGAAAATACTAGTAAAGAATGATCTAAGCAATTTCAACGCTTCCTACAAGAAGAAGATATCATCCAGATACCATCCATGATGAGTGGAGTAATGCAAAATAGAATAGCAAATATAATTTGCTTAATTTTCTCCTCTGTGGTACATTATCAGTAATGAGTTATGTAATAATTTATGCTAATTTATTAGAAAATACAGAGAAAACCCACAAGCTCACAAAAGAAAGTTTAACTTAATTTTAAGAAAATTGATTAAGATTGTCTACAGTGCATGAACATACTTCTGTATAAGTTCATTTTAATTAAAAATGAGAAGAAAAACTGAATTTCAGCATAAATTTAAGACCTTTGATTCATGGAGGGGAGGGGATGGAACCATGCATGATATCAGGTTGTACCTCCTGAAAATTTACTTTCAGGGACATGTGGGATCTCTCAATATTGCTATTTAGTTGTAGGCATGAAGGAGTTTCTAACCTCATTTTCTCAAATCATGAATAACCAACCGTACACCATACTGTTACATAAACCACCTCTATTGCATATGCCATATGCTCTCCTTAGCACCTCCTTTACCTCTCAAAACGTAGATTGATATTAGGTTAGAATTGAATTTCTGTTAATCATTTTATGAGAAATTCCCCAAACTCTACTCTCTGATCTTCCTTTACCATCACCTTGTATAAAAACATTAAGTTATATTAACAAAATAGACAAAACCTGCATTTTCATGTTTAAATAATTGGAAATTGGGTGTTTCATACTCTAGTGAGCATACTTACTGACTTCAGAAGGAAAATAAGCATTTGGATTATAATCTGCTCCCTAATAATCTATATCATACCATTAGAAAAAAGTATTTTCATTCCTTTAACAAAATTGAAACCTGACGCTAAAGTTCAATTTTATTTATTTATAGGAGTCTTTCCAGTACCCCAAACCAAAGGTTTCTTTGGCGAAACTATCGTTCAATCCTGCTCAAGATTTAACTGATGCCGATCGGAAACAGATGACAAGGATATTGTCACGTTTGACGGAGATGAATCAACAGTGGGCACAAAAGTAAGTAAAGTTTGATTTAATTTTGGAAGATTAATAACTTGATTATTGGTTCTGGAAATGCAACGAGACTGCGACTTTTGAAAAAATGCAAAAAAGTGTGGTAAATTTATTTTCAAAATAATAAATTTTTGTTATTAACTTAAGCCAGAATTAACATAATTCTCAGACAATTATATCTGTTAATGAATTGTAATGTTTGTTTGTTTTTTTTCTTCACTAAGAAAAGTCATTCATTAGTTGTCCCACTGTACTTCATATAACATAAGTACTGGATTTTTCAAGTTATCTGAAAAAATTAATTGGAATGTTCCCCAGCAACTGTTCATGCTGTTATAGGTTTAAAGAGGGCAAAAAAGTCATGAAATAAATTTCAAGTATTTTTATTACCATTATAACCACAGTACAATAACGAGTCAGTTGCATGCTCTTGAGCTTCTTACAGAAGCACCAAGATATTCAATGTGGAGAGCAGTATTATTTGCATCTGGGGGTGTGCATCTAAGTTCGAGAGGGTACACATGTATGCAAGTATCTTTCTCAGTTTCCTTCATTTCTCAGGTGCTTGGAACAGTCAAAATGGGACATCAAATGGGCACTTGTAGTTTTTACTGAGCTTCTGAAGATGAACAAGTTGCCTGGAGAAGCATTTGAGTTAGAAGAAGACAAAGCGGGAGAGAAAAAATAGTTTATTTTATGTATTTATTTGTCAACAATTGTAATTAACTTGTGAAAATAAATGTTACAAAAACTTAAGCTTATTAGATTCATTACTGGGTAAATAATTGTTTTAAAGTATGTTAACATGTTAGGGGAACAATTTCCCCACAAGCAGTTTATAAACTAATCTCAAAATTTTACAATACTCTGTAAAAAATTATCTCAACTAAAATAAATTGCCAAGCTTAGCAATTGCCATACAAAACAGTTCATTGCGCAGAATTACTGGTGCCCACTAAAGATTCTTCTAAGATTTCTCACTTAGCACGTTTTTCTTCAATAAGTGAGTCTTAATTTTTAATAGACCAGCCCTGTTTAAATGAATTAAATCAGGTCGTCGCTGAAGTCTATCATACCATCTGAAATAGTTCAAAACATTTATTAAACAGGAGTGCATATAAATTCTTGATCTTATCAAAAGCAGTGTTCAATATTTTTAAAACCAAAATAAATATAACATTTCATATTTTTACCCATAAGATCACACAACACCGATGTCAGAGTTTCTTAAAATATTTAATTCGTATATTACCATTTTCCCTGTAAATTTTCATGCACAAGGGATAATCTCAATAATACAGCAAATGCTCTGATCTTGTTACTTTCCTTTCAAGTCACTTATAGTTCTTCATATGATTTGTACAGGCAAGTCTTTATACAGGGAAGCAGTAAAAAATTTAACACTACAGACCTCCAAAAAGTAATTAATTTGTGATGAATACATTATCTCCTTTCTTGGATATTTGGCTGGTATCTTTATTACTGGACAAACCAACTACTTCCAATGACATAAATCATTGAAAAATAACTTATTTTTCTCTTTCCTACACAATGCTTAACATTTGAATTATATTACCAGGTTAACAATGCATAACTTGATTTACATTTCAGGGCATGCTTTGGCACCATCATGTACAATTATCCATTAATATGAACAAAACTCCATCTCAATAAAATGTTTATCCTAATACAGTTGTTAACTGCATCTAGTAGGAAGGGAACTAGTGGGACCACACAAGTCACAATTTTTGAAATGTGTGTTGTCAAAATGTAACTATAAATATTTCTCCATTACTAGCTATTCATTGGTCTTGTTTGATGGAAAATATTCTGAAGATGTTGCAGTATATGCTTGTATTTTGTTTTGTTTCTTGGTGACCTACGTGAACAGTGATATGGAACTGATGGAAAAGATTTTATTAATCTGACCTACCATATGTTTTTGAAGAAAATAAATCAAACTACTGATCTTTCCACATTTAATTTTATGTAACAAGATTCTGTGTGCATATTACAGCAGAAACTCAAAACACTTCTTACAATCAGAGTGCATCCCCAATTACTGGAGCGGTTGTTCTAAGGCACATTTCAGCACCCACGGATTTGTCATGGCACACGAGTTCTCCAAAAGTAGTTGTGTTAAAACATTACTTTTTAAATAATGCAGGTTTGGAGTATTAACATCAGGGTAACTATTCTATGATTAAAATTTCCCTACACTTTGAGAGTTTTTGGATAAGGGTTCCCTCTCTTAATTTAAAAAGAACTGAAGCTCCCAAGGATCCAAGTCACGGCGAGGCTTGGTCTACGCTCTCACGATCAACATCCTTGAGTCTATCCACTGCATAATTACCAATTCACTTTTATAAGAAAGCACTTTATAAGAAAACCTTGAGAATTCAAACTGCGTAGTTGCAAACACATTTGGATGAAAGAACACGGCAAGGTTTCTCACACAAGCACACCACTCTGATCGCAGTACTATTTAGTAACAGAGTTCCAGCAAGATACTAGGGTGAAATTGCCTCTTATATCGACTAACCACCCCTTGCCAGAGCAGCATGTAGTGCTGGTTAAAACCACTTCCTTAGGTTGTACCGTGTTCTAAACTTCAACCGGGACATTTTTTAAATTAAAAAAGGGAACATGAATAGCTATTAAGATATTTCTCAGTTTAATCATAAATTTTGTATATTTCATATTGTCAAGATTATTTTCTCAAGCAACTAACCTTTCAAAATAGTCCATATTGCAATCAACATCATCCTTCAGAAAAAGTTCAGAAATATCTTCAACAGTGACATTTTCCCGTTGAAAGCCTAAAGTCTTGATGAAACCATTGTATCTATTAAATTTATACCAAAATCTCCCATCATTCTCCAACTTTGGAATAGGAGGTAAAGTTAATATAACTATCCTCTTCGCAGTCTCATCAAGAAGATCCAGTAATTCTACCAATGAATCTCTCATATCTTCTGCAGAAGCACCCTGATTAGAAAGAAAATAAAAGAAAACAATGTAGTGACTTCAAAATAGTGAATTCAAGTTTCCATTAAGTTCATTCACAAACCTGCAAAATATTATTAGTTCCAATCAAAAGAATTATTTTTTCTCCAACAGGAGAAAAGTTCTTTTCTACACGTTCCTTTAATTCTTCAATTGTTTGACCACTCACACATAAACCAAGATATCGCATTCCATTCTCTGCACAGAGAAATATTAATAGTAAATAAATTAAATTATATATTTTCATTTAAAATTACACCCTCATCATTTTAACACATCACATAAAATAATGGGCATGTTATTCTGTTGATATTCCAACAATTTTATACTTAGTCATATGAAGCATGCATGTATCTATGCAGGAAGTCAAAATAAATACATTTCATACAGAAAAAACTTGCACAAATTCACAGAAATGTGCAAAACAAAACAAAAATTAATCTGTTCACATTTTCAAATTCTGTTACACATTATTAACTGTTGTCACAAAATTCTCATTTCCACTTACTTTTTTATCGATCAAATTAATTTAATTTCTCCACCACTTCCAAATCATAGATACTCCGGCTAAGCAACTACTTTCTTTTTCACGCCATTTTTGACACTACCAACTAGCAACTCAACATAATGCTCGATGCAATTTCAAAATATACAAACCATAAATACATCTCTCAAAGAGAACTTGTTCGGCGAACCGTAGTAATAGGCTGTCTCCTACTAGCTGATACCCGTCCAATAAAGGCTGAAAAATAAACACTATTGAAGTCGTGGTAGAGAATAATATAATTCACTAAGTAATGATGCTAGTGATGCCATACATGCGGTGATATTTTTCGCTTCTTTACGATAGATGCATAAGAATCATCATCAAAACTGTTTGACGGAGAGCATGCCCTTTTTTCAGAAAATGATCTTTGGTGCTGGCGTTTCCCAAGCGGCGTTTTAGTTTCGTAGCCATAATCAAAAGAAGAACGATGTCTTCGGTGTTTCTTCTCACTCATACTGGGTATTTTACGCTAAATGAACGATAACACTACCACACGTTTCCTGTCTCACGTTAATAAGCGATGACCAAACTCTACAACTAAGACTCTCGACAGTCGTTCGCACAATTTATCGCGCCCAATTTTGCAGAGCCTCGTTTACAACGCAGACGCAACATGTGGGCTCTTCCCCCTCCACTTGTTCAGCAACCAATCAGAGCCAGACGAACTGTATCGATAGTAGTTTCGAACATGGTTTCGTGGGAAGTTTAGAAAGGCGGTAAGCGTTTAAAATGTTTGCTAATATTTTTTAATGAAATAATAATTCGTGTTTATTATTGGAAACTAAACATTTCTATATTTCATTTACTTTAAATATTTTGTACATATGTATAAAGTTTGCCATTTGTAAAGTTTGGATCTTTTTTGATCCAGAAAATACAGGTAAATGTAATCCGGTAAATACGTAGATGTAAATAAATTCTTGTTACATATTCTTGGATTTTTCTAATGTGGCAGCTGGGGGTATTATCTTCAAGATGGAATATGGAACGACTTTTTGCGTCCTTCTCGGTCCTGCCGCAAGATGTCGCATGATCGTGACCGTATCACACAGTGCTGTAGATCAAGCGACTCTAGCGGCACGATGGAGAAAGACGCGAAAAACTGCGCTATATTCTATCTTGAAGATAATACCCTCAGCTGCCTCGATTCAAAAACCCAAGAACAGATATATTCCTGTTCTATGTGGTGCTAATCACCACATGCTTTCTTATATTAGTTGCAACTCTTACGATTTCAGAAAATTCAACCAAAATTAGCTTTGTCCCGTTTTTAAGCGTCCTTCGCTTTATCCCAAGAAATATTTGGAGTCATACTATTCATTTATTTATTTATTTATAAATCGTCTTTATTTCAAGCACAAATTGCAGAACACTACTTGTATTTGTAAAATAGTGTTTATCACCTTAATTAAAGTTCTAAGTTTTAGATCAGATTTCATTAAAGAAAAATATCTATCATCAATATTGTAATTTTGCAATGTTAATTTTATCCAACTTTCAAAAATTCTGAGTTCACGGAAGCATGGGCCAAATATCATAATTTGTCCTGTGCTCTATTTGAGAACGTAATTTAAAGAAAACATTGGAGCCGTTTTTTGAGAAAATAGTTCATTAAAAAATTACCTAAATATCACACAAAATTACCCGAAACTACTCATATGTCATTTTATTTGAAGCTCTATACACAAACTACTCATATGTCATTTTATTTGAAGCTCTGACTGCGAAGAAGAGATTTTATTTTGAAAAAATCTCTATTTTCAGTATTATAATTGTAAGAAGACGCCGAAAACATTCTGAACTTTTACAATTTTCGAAAATTAAGATATTTCGAAAATTCAGAGGTTTAAAAAATGAAACCTGCTCCATTGTTTTAGGCGTCCTTTTGCACTTTGCGAGAAAAAAATTTAAATTAAAAACATCGCATCCATTTTTGAGATATAAGGTACTCCCATAAATCACATTCATATAAAGTACTCCCATAAATCAAAATATCCATTTCCCACTCACAGTACCTCGAGTTTATCCAGGTCGATCGGGAATATCAATTTCCAAAAAATCCTTTCACTTGTTTAGATGCCGTTGACCAGTCTCTTTTTGCCGTCAACCGATTTTTCACTATCAAGGAATCCACAAAACGTGGATTCTGACTACACAATGTGTTTGATGTGATGAGGAAGTGATTTAAAACATATAGGAACCAAGACCTCACAACCAAGACCTCCAACCAAGACCTCCAACCGAGACCTCACAATACGATTTCTTTTCTGACGAAAAAATCTATTTTAATGGAGATTTTCAATACTTTCTTTTTACTAGGCATTTACTAAAAAAAATACTTAAGAATTTAAGCATTTACTTAAGAAAGTGAAACTAAAATTCTGCCTTCGTACTAGAATTTAAACAACTTCCGTTGATACCCCAATTTTCACAGAGACGTACGTCCATGCTTCATAGCACCAGTTGTCTCAAACGTAGTAAGAATTAATCTTTGCTTCAAGGGTTCGAAAAATGCAATCTTTTCGTATTTTTTTCGAAAAATGAGATCTTTTGGGCTCTTCGAGAACATTTTTGGGAGTTCAACTCGTCTGGGTACGTACTCTAGCGATTTCGAATTTCCAGTTGTATCTGCTGGGAAAGCCACTGCAGTAATTTTAAAGTAATATTTCATAATAAAACTAGTGGTGTTACAACAGCACATACCGTCTCACATTTTTTGTAACTTTTGCAATTTTCCAAAATTCAGAGAATTCAACCTTCGTCATTTTTGTAAGTATACCTCGCACAATCCGAGAAAACAATTTAAAGAAAAAAATTGGACCAGTGTTTTAGAACATCTTTTTTTTAAAATTACCTTTATTTCATGCAAAATTTCGCGAAAACTTCTCATATTATGAAAAAAATACATGATCTTATGAAAAAGATCATGTGTCCAAAATATCAAAATATCCGTTTCTAATTCAAAGGACCGTGACATCAACTAGTCCGATCGGAGAATATCGATTTTGTTTAACTTCTCTGCAGTTCAGACGCTAGCGTTGTGTACAGACGTATGTACCGACGTTTTGCCTTAAATCAATTTTTCGGTGTCACTCGCAAAACCTGGAGTCTGACTTCACAGCAAGTTAGAGGAAGTTATTTATAGGAGCAAGAATTATCCATTTTTTCGGTATCGGGTTTTCCATAATAGGCGTTTTTCTGTGGAAAATTTCTCTATACTTCGTACGCAATACGCGAAAAAATAAAATCACTTTAATGTCTGTATTTTCCATTTGATATTTAAATATGCAGGATAGAATGAGGATAAAGTGTATGGGGCAAATTCAGAGAGTATTTTAGGAGAATCCAATTATAGTTCAGACCTCCGAAATATTTTTGATTTTTTTTATTGTTAGCTTTATATTAAAATAATGGACAAGTATATTCATAACAGGAAATTGGATGTGATGAGATTTATATCAGGTATTTGAATAACTCGAGTAAAATTACGAGAAATGTTAGCTTTGGCATGTTCTCCGCCCTGATTATACCACCAGGAACTGCTTGTGTCGGAACCAGGTCGAAATATGGCGAATACGGGGGACATACAGAGGTGTCCAAATTATTTGACTAATTTTTTCCTTGATGCAACCGATTTCAAACTTGATTCAAAGTTCCTGAGTAGCACTTGACAAAATAAAAGTTTTGAAGTGTAATGGTAATGAAAATGTATGCATAGTTAAGGGTATAATAAGGCACGACATAGAGGTTCTAAAAATCAAGTTTCCTCTCATAAAGGCGTGGATTTGAAAATAATGCATGTGATCTATATCACAAAAGAAAAAATGGAAAATACCCTTGAGAACTTCGATCAGTCTGTGCTGTAAATAGCCCCGACATGAATTCCACAGAAAATAGTTCGATCAATAGTTAAAAGGAACTTCATAAACGAATGCCTTAAAAACTAGTTCATAAAATATTTCATTCACATCTGGCAGAGTGCCTGAAATTAAAAGAATAGTTTTAAGGGCACAATTATGAAACATTAACAATCTGTACACACAGATTATTGTCAAGATGTACGGTCGCAAATACATTTTGTCTCATTCAGAAACTCCAGTCATAATAAAAATAATTTGGCCAGCTCTGTATCGGATTGATTGATTAGTGATTCTGAGCTGTCAACTTCTAAGGTCATATGGTCTAAGGTCATTAGTGCCGTAAGTGTTTCTATCGCGGGAGGTGATCTTCCCCTCCTCTCCGGGTGGCGAGATGGCCTACGTCGGCTTGCGAGGATTTCCATCAACAAGGTATCTCCCACCTGCACGGCACCACCCTAATCGGGACAAGATCAATGCTTCCGAGCGGTCTTCTGACAAGGTCGTGTATGTCAGAGTAAACGTGTGTAAGTAAAGGGTGAGGATAGGGTAAGGAAGAGGAAGGAAAAATCGCGCGCGGTCCGTGGCCGTTTTGTTAATGGTGCTCAAATCTTACAATATATGAATCGCAGATAACACATCAGAAGGACAATAATAGAAGGACCAGTAAATAATAAAGTAATAATAATAATAATAATAATAATAATAATAATAATAATAATAATAATAATAATAATAATAATAATAATAATACAGTCTAACACCTTTTACCTACAACAGGAGCATTGGCTTGCGCCAGCGGAGGGCGGCCGTGTCCCCGCTGAATATTTCGAAAGGGGCCCAATACTCCTACGTAATACATTTTATTTCTAGCGTTGCCAGATGTTCACTATTTGAGTGAACTATCAGGAGTTTGTTAAAGTAGCATGAAAGGCATTTATGAAACGCATTTTTAGCGTTCATTTGCGGTGCTGTGCGCTTGAACAAAGACATACGTATTACGAACTGTTACCAAACTAAGACAACTCTATGGCCTTGCGCAATAGCCAGGATTGACATCAGAATAAAGTCAGCTTTAATCAAGATTAAAAACTTGCGTTCACTATTTCTATTTCTGATTCACTCATTAAAAGTGAAAATAGTGAACATGTAAAAAGATCTTACCGAATAATGAAAAAGTTATTGCATGAGTGAACAAATGTTAGTAGAGCTTTTAGTGTTAATTTTGGCAAGTTTTTAATCTTAGGGCAAATGATATTAACCTTAATCACAAAGACACGGTAATGGTAGAATTCCTAGATTAATGAAGAGAGGCTTACATGAATCACGTGGGTGGGATTTGGTTATTATTCGTACAATTCGTTTTTGTAATCTAAAAGTCTGGGAGCTATAAGATGTATTTCCCCAGAATATTATGCCATATCTCAGGCGGGAATGAACATTCGCGAAGTATACACAACGAGCAGTATGAAGGCTGACTGAATTTGCAAGAATTCTGAACGCGTAGCAGTAGCAATTCTGAACGCGTAGCGTCCTTTGAAAGCGTCTCAGTTTCTGCGTGACGAAGAAAAGCTCAGCCAGGTGAAGTTATGGTGAAGGGAATACATCATGTTCGCCGCATTCTCTCTTACCTCCTAAGCGTGAGGATTGAACTAGGCCTAGGCACGAGGGACATCGTTCGCTAGCTGGCAAAGTCGGACTAGCGACCAAAAATGCCACATACATACATACATTTATTTTATTATCATTGTATTAAGTTTTATTTATTTACTAATAAAATAAGTCATTTGCAAAAAAAAAAGTTTAACAGAAAAAGAGGTCCAGTGGGGGACTGAGGAGCCCAAAAAAGTGAACTGGGAGAGGTGGCTCAGGGCATCAACATGGTTGAGTAAAATACTTTAAATGTAGTATTTAAATACTTCGCCAAAATATTTCATAAATTAGTAATTAAACACATACTCAAAATACAGTAAAAACAATAATTTTTATTATTACTTTTTATTGCAACAATTTATTGTAATTGTCAATTACAATTAATTACTAATTTACAGTCATAAGTTTCTGAACAATAACTTATAAGTCTAACTCAAATAAGCGGAATTTTCTTTTAAAGCGAACAGGTTTTCAAACAAATCACCAGATCATAAATCCCTATTAGACGAATGTATAGAAGGATTTTCCCAAGGATGAGCCAAAGTGACAGTTCGCTAAAAAAGTGAACATCACATGTAATTCAGAGAAATATCCCTCCGCCGCGACAGCTGTTCAGCCACGACCATTCCTAAAGTGCTAATGGCTCCTGTGAAAATATCCCTATGCAGGAGTCTATGAGTTTCGCTGAAGTATATGCACGTACGCGAATCCGGGAAATCTTTAAATTTAATTAAGTATGTGGAAAATCTCTTAACGTACTCTTACAATCTGTAAAAGAAAACTGCCACGAATGTAAATAGAAAGAAAAATGATTTTAAGCTGGAAATACGTGCACCGGTACGCATCTCGCACTCAAGTATCGGTTTTAAAATAAACATAATATTTATCTCACAAAAAGTAAATTTAATGTAATGTTTATAGAAAAAAGATTTTTTTACAGAAGAGCACATAACACTGCACTTCCTAATTTCAATTATTTTTCGCGGTGCAATGTATTTTTGCCGGACGAGGACATCACAAAAGGAAATATCGAAGCCATTTACATGTTAGCCAACTGCAAACGAACGAATGCAGGAAGGGAGACTAATGGGCTCGAGGGCACAATGATCACAGAACCTTCAGTTATGTTGCCAGCACTAGCTGTCACTTTGGCTCATCCTTAGGAAAATCGTTCTATATAAAATTCGCAAAGGAAAACAATCGTTCCATTGGCGCAGATGAACGTAAACTACTGTTATAAGTAGAGCTCGGACATGTGCGGACTAAAAAGGTCGAAAATAGGCAGGCAAATAAGCTCTTAAAATCTTAAAAATGGTCATTATGTTTGAATAATAATAAACTTTATACGTAATACGTACTGTATAAATGATGAACACAATTCTCTAAAAACAAATCGAATTTCTTCGATTGTCAAAACATATTGCGGTGCTAGATATTATTTCCTGAGAGTTGACTCGTGTGGAATTTTATATTTTGTTGGTTAAGCTGGTTAAATGTTAGAATTTTCAAGTTTTGAAAAAGGGGAATGTTTGCGGCATGACACATGTCAGTTGTAATTCTTTCTTGTCTTCGTCTTGTGACTGCATTTGCTGAAGAAGGATTGAATAGTTTTTCTGTCTTTTTTGCATGAGTTGCATTGTGTTTACGTTGTAAGAAATATTTTTGCACAGTTGACCTCCTTTTCACAACACTACAAAAATACATTTTTAGTCCGCCGTGAATTGCGTCGCCGTGAGTTAGACGAAGACAGAATATGGGTAATCCCCTGAGATTCTCTCCGTCGCCGCGCACCCTGACAGCAGTTCAAAAGGAGATGTACTTTCATATTTTGCTGGTCTTGAAAATTAATATTTGAATTAAAATAATCGAGCTAAAAATTGGAAAAATTAATCGATGTGTTCATTAATCGGGTAAAAATAATCGATTTCAATTTTCGATTAATGGAATAAAATAATCGATTGTTGTACTAATTGCGATTAAATCTCCCATCCCTACTTGAGTGCCTCGGACCGGGAAGGTCCTGTGGTTCGAGTCCCGACGATGGATGGATTTTCGACACTAGATGTCTGGAGGAGAATTCTAGCGGCCGGCTGCTCTGATCGGTACTTTTCCGTGGTTTCTCCGATCAACGGAAGTTATAGTACTTTTCCGATGCCGGAGAAGTACCATAACAAACGAGCCACGGTCCATCCTCAATCTTTCCTTCTTCTTCTTTGTCATATCCTCACCCCTTACTTACACACACATAAACTCACGTGCACTACACTATGAGACATGTAGGGAGACCAGTCGAGAGCTTAGAGTTTGTCCTGGGGGGACGGTGCCCCGCTGATGGGGGATACCTAGCTGAGGGAAAACCGGCAAGCCGACGGGAAGGTTCACGCCGGATTTCGCCATCCAGCGTGGGAAGATCACCGGCACCTTCCGCAATAAAAACATTCACTACACTTACAGAACGAGTAGCCCTAGAAGTTTGCGTGCCCGGAATCACTAATCAAACAATCAATCAAAAAGACACCAACCCAGCCGGGACATGGAGACTACGCTCCTAACATGTGTGCTAGTGTAGTGGATGTGTGTATGTATGCGCGCACGCAACAGGAGAAGATGAGGATAAGAATTAGGAAGGAAAAATTGCGCGCGTTTTCCGTTTGTTATGGAACTGCTCGGGAATTCTCCTGGCACCGACCAGAGCAGACAGAATTCTCCTTCAAATAGCGGTTGAATTCGAATAAGCTATGAAGCTAGTGTCGAAAATCTTACCACCAATGGAACTCGAACCCGGGGCCTATCAGAGGCATAGCACTGATATCAGCTGAAGTCTTGAGCCACCTTTGCCGGTGCCCATGGTTCGAACCCGCAACTTCAGTGCCGAGGGATTGTTGGGCGCTGCGGTGTGCGTTATTCAGGCCCGCCAACTGGGTGAAGAACACGGGAATGGCAACTCCAACTCCACATACGCAGTGAGTCATTTTGGATGTAAAGCTAGAGTTGCTACAACAGCATATACTTTTTTCGCATTCTTTGGAACCTGCAAAAGTACGGATGACCAACCCGCAGAAATATCTGACAGGGCTGGGGCGTTAACTTAGGCACGTAGGTTTCGTAAACGGCGTCGACGTTTGAACTACGAACCATTCCTGGAGCCATGCTTAAAGTATATGCTTCGCTTTTTGTTAACAAAGGGGTTCACGATTTCAGCAAGAATAAACAGTGCATTTATTTTTCAGATGAAAAAATTGCAAGAGCAAGGCGACAAGCGAAACTATAACTTTACGTATTACATTACACAGCACTGTATTTGACTTATAATATATAACTCTCATTAATATGAATTCCAAAGGATCGAAATAATCGGGGTTCGTGTTACAAAAATTGTTGTTATCCGAGTGTTATAAATGACCGTATTGCCCTTAACGGGACCAAAGTTGTGTTCGTGTTACGACAAAATTCGTGTTAAGCGAGTTCGTGTTAACGACGATTTACTGTATTTATAGCGCTCACTTCTACCTAATCATTACAACAGAATAATAACATTAACCTCGAAAGGTTTGACGTAACACCTTGAAAATCAACTAGCTACTTGACTGCTTGTGTCACTCCTTTAGAATTATAGACTTTAACTCGAGATATTCATGCACCACTTTAAACATTTCCTGCATCACACACCAAGGAACTCGTTCAACCTTAACAACATAGCACTATCACACTGGGCAGTCAGGGGGTAGGAATATTGCTAAAATTGACAAAATGAAACTAGTGGGGATGAAACGTACTTTCTCGCCCGTACTTTCGCGCAAAATTACACGAAAAGTACTCAAATTATCGAGAAAGTGTACATGACCTTATTTCAAAATCTATCTTTAAGGAACAGATTTTATGAAGGATAAAAATCTCATGAATGACATGGCGCAGGTGGCGAATGAACATGACACCTGCCCCATTTTCTTAAACGTCCTTCTCACTATCCAACAACAAAGTTTAATCAAGAACGATGGAGCAATTTTTTTTGAAAAGTTTGGAAGTCTCCTAGGAGCTTTATGATAAGTATCCGCCAAAGTTAAAATATCGGTTTCAAATACAAGGGGCCGAGATCGATTGGGGAATATCAATTTTGGAGAAAATCGACTGAACGGTTTAGCTAGCGTTGTTCACAGACGGAAGGACGGGCAGACAGGCATATTTTCATTCGATTTTTCGATATGAAGGACTCACAAAACATGGATTCTGACTATACCATATGTTCGAGTTTTTTTTCTAAATTTAGCAACATAATTTATTCACTTTTTCGTTCCCAGGGCTCTGTAATAAGAGATTTTCTATCGAAAATTCGCTTTTTCCCGCACATTACAAAACTTTCTCTCTACCGCGTAAGCGGTAAAATACAAGTCCGGGAGAGGTGGGAGGGGAGAGGAGTCCCGACGATGGCAGGATTTTCAGCTTGTAGCTTTCTCCGATCAACACCTGGCGAATGCCAAGGCAGTACCCAAACAGACGGGCCACGGACCGCGCGCGATCTTTCCTTCCTCTTCCTTGTCCTATCCTCTCCCCGTTCACACACACACACACTTACACTAACATGCACTACACTACCACACATGCTGGGAGACCGGTCGGGGACTTGGAAAGCTTGTCCCGGCAAGGGCGGTGCCCTACTGGTAGGAGATACCTGGTTGTGGAAAACCCCGTTAGCCGACAGTCGGTCGGCGCCGGATCTCGCTATTCAGCGGGGATGAACACCGCCATCTCCCGAGCAATAACACTACGGAAGTAATGACCATAGTAGTTGACGCGCGCGGATTCACTATCAATGCCCCACTGCACAGTGTCCGCCGGAGCAGCAACTCCTTTCTGTGCGCACCCCTCGTCTTCTGCGCTGCGGCCGCGAGACCCGGTGCCGGAGGATGAAGTAGGGATGCGGGGCCCGGCAGCGCCAGGGAGACGGGACGGCAGCCAGCCACCTTCGTTCCCACGCAGCCCGACAGAGGCCGACGCCCCCCGCTCTTCTCGCGGGCGGACACTGCCGGATTGGAGACAGCCAGCATCACATGTTTTTCCTACTCCAATTGTATAATCCTGTCTTTTGATATCTGTAACGCGTTGCATAATGGTTCTCATTTCGATAAAGATTTCATTATGGTTGAGGTTCCTCACCAATCACAGAGAAGTTCACAAACCAAGTATTGACATTTAATCATTGAGAATCGATCTATTCTTGGGTTATTCTAACGTGGCATCTGAGGGTACTATCTCTGAGATGGAATATGGCACTACTTTTTGCGTCTTTCCCGCTCCTGTCGCAAGATGTCACATGATCGCGACCGTATCAAGCAGTGCTGCAGATCAAGCGACTCTAGTGGTACGACAGAGAAAGACGCGAAAAGCCGTGCCATATTCCATCTTGGAGATACTACCCTCAGATACCTCGTTAGAAAAAAAACTAGTATAGTAAACATTTTATTCGATTGTGTACATTAAAATTGCATTTAATATTATATTATGCTTGTCAGTTTTAATTTCTTTGATTATTAGTAATTTTTGTGGACTATTATTTAAAATAAATTGGATCGTAATTTCACTTTGGTCCTATTTGACTAGCGCAGTGGAAAACAAAAGCCAGCTGCCACAGGGCAAGGTAGCAAGATGTCTGCTAGGTGGCCTTAACTGAACCCTACATGTCAACTGCAACGAGACGATGTAAAAGTTTAACTTTTAAAAGTTAGCATGAGTCGTAGAAAAAGTGCAGTATGAAACTCGATGTAATGGGCATTAATACACTCGTGTGATGTTTACGATACTCGCTCGTTCCCCGATCGAATCGTAATATCACAGCCGTGTATTAATTCCCCATCATTACATCATCGTTTCATAGTGTACTATGGGTGTGCTAAACTCGTATTATGTCCCATAGTAGACAACACTGCACACCATAGAGGGCCCATCAACAGTACCGGCTCCGTATAAGCGACTCTGACAGTTCTCTCGCCATGTGCTGATGTACGTCATGTGACCTGCTCTGAAGCAATCAGCTTGCGAGGATTTGTTTACTTTCTCACAGCCAGAGATCAAAGCTGTCGCTCATCTGACTCACACGAAGTGGCAGAGGCGAAAACGTTCGGCTTTGGCGAAAGTGAAAATGAACATGATATCAAAAATTGTCAGTGCCTGTCAGTAAGTGAGATTTAATTTATCTGTGATATAGGTAGTACCATGTGTGTAGTAATGTGCAACAGCGCATTGAACTGTCAGAGTTGCTTATACGTTGCCGGTACTATAGGCGAGAAGTTCTCTAGCCAGCGCCGGAAAAAAATGTGTTAACACTTTTAAATTACAGAAAAAAGAGTTTCAACCAAAACCGAACCTCCGCTAGTTTTAGAATGAATATATTTTGTTATATTCGAGAAAAAATTAAAGAATAATTTTGATTCATTTTTTAGAAAGTTTCGAAAAATATGGGTGGGTTCTCCGGCGCACCGATTTTGACTCATTCTGGGAAGCACCAGTTTGCGTCACGAACCACGTGGCCACAAGAGCACTTCGTTTGAAAAGCCAGACCAGTCGCAGACCGCCATGTTGCATAAAGCACCGCAAAGTAGGATAAAGTGACAATTTTTAACAAAAAGTAAAACTATGACGGTGTAATTGGAATAAAAGTTTCAATATTTAAAAACATGCTTCATATATCTTTTTCAATGACTTGTAACAAAGTGATTGTTTTGGAGCATTCAAAATTCCCGCTAATATTGTGACGCAAACTAGAACCTGAAGCTCATTGGCTGAAGTCGGATAAGATGCGCAAGACCCCCCTCCCCCGGGACAAATTAACGTTTCGAATTCAAGAGGCCGCAACAACAGCCAGATTGATCAGAGAATATCGAATTTGCTGAAAATTGTGGTTCGGTTTATGTGCTAGTGTTAATCACGCTCTGGCGGAATGTCAGACTTGTAATTTGAAAGTGCGTTGTACTTGAAATATTAAGGTACTTGAATTTTGTCAAAAGCTGATGCTTGCAACCATGTTGATGTAATACGATGGAACTGAAGGGGGCTGAACATTTTCGGTATGAAGGACCCACAAAACTGACTACACTACGTATTTGAAAAAGTAATTACAAATAGAAACGAGAAAAATCACTCTTTAGGTATCAAGGACTTACCGAACGTAGTAAACCACAAAGAAAAAGAAAAAAATGTTTCAATTTTCATGGCATCATAATTGTGCTGGGGCTCCCAGAAGGTGGTCAGTTACTCTAGGTCCCGACATACCGTAATCGGACCCCCAGTTTTTTTGAAATTCAAAACTAAATGTATTCATTTCTAATTCAAATTAACCGCTATACGTTATGTCTGCTGTATGGAGAAATGAATTATGTTTATGTATTGAGGCAGTGGCGTAGGTATGGGGAGGCAGAGAGGTGACACCAATTACACGATTTTATAGTTCGAATAATATAATTTTAATTATTTATTTAAAAATTATATTATTATAAACATTTTAATTAATAGTTATACAATCAAATCGTATATACTAAGAAAGCAAAGAAAAATTATGTAAAGTTAAACGCGAAACTATAAGCAGTGAGCCCCAGTTCTTCTGTGATCCAAGAGTCAATTTTGGCGATTACTTTATCTTATCGTTAATCTTGATAAAATAATCTTCCAATTATCTTTAATATCGTGCAAATATACTTGTAGTTTTATTAAATAATGTATAAACTATTGAGATATACATATTTTTATATTTAATTTAGGGGGGGGTCATCATTAGTTTTGCCCCGGGTGACACCAACTGTATTGAGGGGACGAAACTATTGTATCAAGGGACCGTTGTGATTATTTATGGCCCGAGGCATCTTGTTTTGTCAGGATGCTCGTGTGCAAACCTGTGGTTCTATGGAAATAATTCGAAGGAATTGCTGTACTGGCCTCTGAAAAAACATCATGAGCCTCCACTGCTGAATACAGACACCCTCGAACGTTAAACCACTATCGATCTGCGCATGCGCAGTTCTAGTTTCGTATTACTTTTGTGCATCTGCGCATGCGCAGAAGATCGACAGTGCTCTCCGCTATGGCGTACACACACTCCCTACTCTCTATTAGAGAGTTTGTGCTCCCTCGAACGTTCAAGTACTATCGAGCTTCTCCGCATGCGCAGTTCAAGTTTCGCATAATGGTGGAAATAGTCCAAGTTTCGATCACTTTAGTGCATCTACGCTGGCACAGAAGATCGATAGTGCTGTCCGTTATGGCGTGCACAAACTCTCTATTATTACGCGCATATTTTTTGAGCCCCTGAATACCTTGCCCATCTCCTTTGCAAACATTAGTTGAATTAAGAATAAATGATAGAAACCAGTGTTGTAGACAAATCTGATAACCAAATATGTTCGCTCCCATGTAATAGAAAGTATTTTGCGTCGAAAAACGAACTACAAATTTGATATAATATTCCTTTTGTGAAGATAACCAAACTCCCTACTCCTCTCGCTACTAGCGCAGCGAGGGTTCAAGAACACGTGCGCGGATAACACTTCTTTAGCGCCCCGATATACTTGATCCCGATACATCGTGTATACTTGGATTTTTCTAGTGAGGTATCGGAGGGTAAAATTTTTTTTAAGGGTAGTATCGCCCAGATGTAATATGGCACGGCTTTTCGCGTCTTCCTCGACGTGCCGCTAGAGTCGCTTGATACGGTCGTGATCATGGGACATCTTGTGGCAGGGCCGAGAAAGACTCAGAGAGGATACTCATGGTGGAAATAACAAAATGTTATTTCCACCACGAGTATACTTAAGACTAAAATGTCGTGGCATATTCCATCTTGGAGATACTACCCTCAGATGCCACGTTAGAAAAACCCAAGTACTAATACAGCACGGAACTTTCATTTTCTAAGTCCATGGATGCCGGGGCGTAATATAAATAGTAATGATTCAAACTACTTGAAATGCTAAAGTACTTGAAATTTGAAAGTATTTTGTACTTTAAATACTAAGGTAATCGAATTTCAATACCTGACGCTTGGGACCATGGTGAACGGTGAATAATAGCCTTGTTTTCACCACTAAAGGTGCTGTAGGATTAAATATCCAGTACATGTTTCTTCCACAGTGATATACTTTTAATTAAGAAAGTATTTGGAGTCGTATAACATTAAAATACCGTACAGTTGGCGATATTTTTAAGGCTATCACGTGTTTCTGTTGATAACGGTTTCTATACGACAACAATGATTTCAGAACAATGAACTAATTCCTTGATATAACTAATAAGCAATCAACATCAACGTACGTTGTAATGTACCCAAATCTGGGTGTAATGTATTGAGTCTTCAGTTAGTTTTTTAGTACTGAATTTGTTATAAATTAAAGGGCATTAAGTTGATTCAAATATAAATTAAATAAAGATGCTTTCAAATAAAATAATTACATTCTTTTTCTTTTTTTGAAGTCTTTTCTATGTAGAGATGCTTCTGTAATTTTGTAATCTCTGAATCAACAATTTTATGTCTATATATATGCACAAGTTCTGGGGAGGATGGTTTACAGGTTTCATTGTCTAATCTCAATTTTATTATTATGAATTAAATGTATTGACAGTATGTATGTGTCTTCAGACTTGCAAAACATTGTTGGTTTTATTAGAACATTAATCTTTTGATGACTCCATAAAATATGAACAATATCAGTAGTGAGGAACAGTTATAATATCAGTAGTGAGAACCTAATTAAATTAATAAAAATATATTTCATTCATTCAAAGAATCTGGAATAATGGAGCAGAAGAAACATATTGTTCTGTTATTGAATGTGCCAATTTATATTGAATTAAAAACATTCTTAAAGGTTACATTTTGCTGATTCTTTGCTATATCTTTTGATATATCAAAAAATATAGTTATTTTATATAAATGAAGAATTGGAGATAAAATGGAAAACATTCTTTAACATTGATCTTTTTCCACAAATATTGAAATTAAATACAATACGATGCAGTTTTGTTGTTTTCTTCTTACACTTCTAGTTACCGTTAAGCAAGATCTTTTGCAGGAGTCACAACACAAATGATTCCTGTGCAGTTATTCAAATATAAGTTAAACAACAATTTTTTCTCTGTCTTTTGTAACCATGTAGCCTACCTTGACAAGGAATTCTATTTGATCTTCTTGAAATTATACAATTTTGATTCAATAAACCAAATTCACTAATAGGTCAAATGACGGGTATCATAAAATCATAAATAACAGCTTTAAACCATAATAAAATATTAAATATCAATAAGCACAAAAAAAGTTGCTACTTTGATCATTTTGGACACAATACATGAAAGCCTTTCTGAATTTCCAGTATTACAGTGAATATGTGTTCATTTCATAGTGATTCTTGATATGTTCAAAAATTTAAAAAAACATTTCTACAATCACAATACTTAACAAGCTGTTTGCTTATTGTTAGGTAATTCTCAATCTGTCATTGTCAGTTTTTATTTTGAAATAATTAAGGAAATGGATACTTTGCACTATTTACACAATTAAAGGGAAATGTATAAGGAACAATTAAGCTGCCATGTTTAGCCAAAAAACACATTGTATTTTTAAGAGAACAGATCATAATTTTTGCTGAATAATAATTAGAACTTGATTCAAACAGACATTTTTCAGTCAAACATATTATTTCTTTTCTTTTATCACTTAAAACAGATATTGACTATGTGAAAAATAAGTCACTGAAGTATCGACGGGCTACTTATCAGTACTTTGTGAAAAGTATTTCTAGTAAGACGAATTAGAGGTAGGAATTAAAGGACTACTTTAAAAAAAGCAATTCATTGTCAGTTATTTGACAATTAAAAAATTATTTATTATATCCAAATTATTATTACAGTCAATTATTTGACTTATCAAGTAATTTACTGTCTAACTTTTTTGATCATTTTACTATTTATCACCTTTTTATGTGATAATATGAATAGAAAAAATGAAACATAAAAACGTTTATTTCTCAACAATAAGTGACTGTAGAGTAAATTTAAAAAAAATAATACAAGTTTACATATCAAATACACAACAGTGGAACAAATGTTTGAAGTTATGAACAAATATTAGTTTAGCATTCTGCACAATTATGAATAAATATTTTTGTAAACAAATAATCCCTTGGAAAGATTGTTTTAAAATAAGACTTTTCAATCAATTTTGAAATTAAGGGAATCTGAACACATGTTTGTGTTCTAAATCCATCGATAAATCTGCTTTTCTATCTGTTCTTAACGTCTTCCTCGTCCTCGTCCTCTGCCTCTACCTCTGACCCGACCACGGCCTCGTCCACGGACAGAATTTCTTGCCATTTCTTTCTTCTTTTTTGCCTTTGCTTTAGGTGTATCGTCGATCAGTAGGGTTTCCAGGGGGAGAGAGTCAGGAAGAATGTAATAACGAATGTTGTTGCCTCGAATACTTAATGTATCCAGCTGTAATGGATCTCTATTCTTCACTGTCATTTTCACTGCTTTCAAATGTGTGTTCATCGCCACATCTACACCAGTAACAGTTCCATGAACTTGAGTACCGTTTTTCAACTCTATTGTTACAGTTTCATGACTGAGTTTCATAAGGAACCGTACCAACTTCATGGCGGATTGAAAAGTGTACTAATTTACCGTAATATATCTCAACAAACTGCAACTTCCAACTTTTCATCGGACATCTATACACGCACCACGAGAATCAGCCGTACGCCGCCAAACGTTTAACAGGAGTGCCAACATAGACTATGTATTTTATCCAAAAATGTATTAAAAATTAATCAATAGATAGTTTGGAGTGCGGCATTTCGCGAATGTACTAAACGCTTTTAAAAATATTTTAGTATTTTCATTTGAATCCCTACTCGTTAAGGTGAAAGTATATATTTTACTTAATCGAACACAATTAGAATGTGAAATAAATTACTAGCGATGAATATCCTATTTTGCGATGACCTTTCCATTATCCAGATTATTCGATCAACGGAAATGAAAAGCTTAGATGTCATACATTTTATTATGCAATTAAATTCATGAGAAAGCAGTTTTTATTTTTTAGTATCGGTATGTTCATCTTACTTTCGATGTCCCAAATTGATTCAGATCTAATCATTAAAAAATTAAGCAACGATCAGATCCTATCAATTTGACAAAACTGGCTGGAAGTAGTAATGTTTATCACTTGAAAATACTTATTACAAAATTGATTTGAGGACGGGCGTGTAACAACAAAAATTCTTGCCGAATTAGAACCTCTAATTTTATTTTAATAATTGATTTGTAAGAATTTGGAAGAATGATACTTCTCATATACTTAATGGCGGAGGACTTTAAAACTTGTACTTTCAAAAGAGCTATTTCTATCATTGTAGTATAGCCATAATTCTATCTCGAACCACGTGGTGTTATATTCCTAGGATTTCAAGGACAAGGCATTAAATAACATATAAAATTACATCGTACGAACGTTTTAACCTTACCTTTGACATGTATCGTAACATATTTGATATGTACCAACTGAATTATTATACTTTTCCAATTAATATAATTTTATTAATAACAATGCATGTGTCGTAAGAGGCGCACTTTCTGCAATTAAAAGCAGCGATAATGAAAGAACTCTGAGTTACGTTATTTTTTACTTGTCCAATAGTCCTAGAAAGGAAAGATGGAAATTATTGCCCACTAGACACCCTTATTTACTACTTAGATTACTTACATTTTTAGATATTTTCATGAACAGTATAGAAATACTTGTTCTTTCTCATGATTCCACTATCCACTTTCAGTGGAAAATATTGCATGTATACTACGGTTTTTACAGAGCTACGTTTGAAGTAAATCAGCTGGTACGGTGTCATTTAATCAGAATGCTAAACGCCACCATTATGACGTCACTTGTGACATTTAAGCTCCTGATTGGACGGCACCGTAATAGCTGAGCAAATGTCAAACGCAGCTCTGTAAAATATAGTACAGTGAGTCGTGCGCATTTCCCCTTCCAAGTTCCAACACGTGACATCACTTAAGCAAACGCTGGTTAGCAAATGGAGAACATAGCATAATGCGTGATGGCCTCCGCTCCCTCGGCTGCAACGTACCAGAGAACACGCCCGTACGAAGAGCACCACCGACCACCCCACTGTGTCTGTAATGGAACAACATTGCGTGTGCCCCTCCAATGCAACCATAGTTCATGTGCTACTGGGAGTGAAAGTAGAGCAGCATATAAAGTTTATGAGAAACCACAACAGTGTAAAAAAATCTGTGTATAATGTTTTTTTCTCCTTTATTTTCCAGATAGTAGTTGATGATAGTAAAGTGTTATGAGTCCTCCCCGATTTCTTCCAGAGACTGTCGACAGTAGCATATCTTTAAATCGTAAGATAGCACATAAGAATACTTAATACCCCCCCCGCCCCAATTTCATGTAAACCAAAATCAAGAAGATGTTTATGTATGTTTAACCTGTATTTAACTGTAATTTGATTCGTTTTGTCAAGAAGACAAAAATGTGTATGGGGCGTGTGGAGGAGAAGTTATAATCTGCTCACTTTCGATGAGCTCCAGAACCTCTTCATCTATACATTATCTTATACATTAAATCTGTAAAGAGAATGATATTGATGTCTGCCCTATTCAGCTCAAAGTGAATGGTTTTAAACAAATGGAGAAAGAAAATTAGCAGTGGAGGTCACTATATCTTGAATAGATCGCCGCTTTCCTTTATCAATAAAAAGCTACGTAATATGTGTTGTTTGAAATGAGCGGCTAGAATGGAAACAGGAAGATGGCGTCATGCGCAACTTGTCAAGTTCGCGGGAAATGGAAGAGTAGTTGTCTTGCTTAAAGTACATCGTGCTGTGTGATCATTAAAACGTTTGTTTGTGATTATTAACTGTAAGCATTCAATGTACTTAAATCATTCTTGTGATATGTACGGAATACATGAAAGAGGTGGGGGAGTTCTGATTATTATTTGGAAATTGTTTTCTATACATATTGTTACATACATTAAGACTAGAGGTGCTATAGAATAGCACAGACATTCTCGTTCCAATTTTACTTTCCCGTATGCACGGAGTAATATATGCAGTATAGAGAAAGTTATGTAATGCAGCGGAAAATCGATTTGGAGATTTCAACGGAAATACATGTTTTGGGGTCCCTGATATCGAAAAAGTTGTTTTATTTTCAAAACGTCTGTTAGTCTGTCCGTTCGTCCGTACGTACTGAAACGCTCTCCGTTTCTGTTAAATTATTTCTGCAACCGGTTTCCGAATTTATATCATTTTTGGGCGCCAGGAAAGGGTTGCGATTTTAAATTTCCCGCAAACACATCTCAAGGGATATAATTATCCTACTAGCTCTGCCGGTTGGGTTCTTACGAAAATAATCGTCGCCGCTACTTACTTTCTTCCTTGCAAACGATCATTCGATCCGCTCTTTATACGGAAGAAGCGACGAATCTGAAATTTGTTTCTGGAAAGAAATTATTAAACTGTGGATTGCACAAGATGCTAAAGAAATGATAATCAGCTTTTCCTTTAGTTTATTCATCGATTAATCCTTTCTAACATAAAATGTCACCTTGGTCACCGATCGTAAAAATTGTCTATAGCCCTATTATTCTTACTAATTTAGATATCCATGCGCTCTTGGACGATGAGGCCAGGAAGAATCCACCGTTCCGACCAATCTTCTCTCTTGTATCTTGTTCTCGGTCCGCTGCCGGGTCAATGTCCTCAACTTATTAATTGTTTTACTTGCTTCCCTATTCTTTGCCATGGATGGGCACTAACTCCAAGACTGTCACGTTTTACTTAATCCACGATACACGAAAGTCTATTTCTTTTAATTAATTCCTCCAGCTTTCAACGCGATAAAACATAAAGTTCATCCCCTAAACTACAAGATGTATCTCGAACCTCTCGTCCCTGCTCTCACGTCTGTATTTTCTTCAACCCCAATTTGCACACTCCCGGTGCCAGAAGTATTCAAAGTTCCAAATAGAATTACGCATACAAAATATAAGTCCTCGCTCCTCAATTATTTCCCGCAAAAGTCCAAGTCCCGCATCTATAATTTACAATAACCTCTGCAGTACGATGTGCACGGTACGCGGCCTAAAGCTCCTCTCACAAATATTACGAATTTCAACCCTCCATAACTTTCATACATTCTTGTCTCTTGTTTTTTGTTTTTTTTTAAAAATTTGTTGTGTCTACTTCGACGCAACGCGTCTCCAAGCCCCTTGGGGGGCGTGGAGCGCTTTGCGCTTCTGGGAGTAATCCTCCCATTACTGCGCTTGTTTTTTTATGGAGTAATCCTTCGTTAACATTGTCGCGTCTCATCATAGTCGGTTGTCAAGAGGACCGCCAGGTTGCATCTCCGCGTACGCGCCTCCTACCGCGCGCTCCTGCGTCACTATCCAGCGGCCAGAATTAGGAAGGAATAAGGATAGGGGTAGGGTTTAGGACACTTCACAGGGGTTGGAATAGCCCTTGTGAAACAGCCGAACTCGTTTTGTTGGAACAAGTTTCACATGAGATTCGACGGGAATCGAACCCGGATCTCAGTGGTGAAAGGCTTGCGACTTTGCAATGAGCCAGGAGTTCAGCAAATTTTCAAAAAATCGGAGAAAACCGTGAAAATTGAACCTACGCTATGTTTATAAGCAGTTTTACAAAACAATCTCGAGTTTCCTTCTACGGCATACTCCATTACTAGTTTACCACCAATCCTACATACCCTTATATCACATTCTTCTGTCCGATACTTGCCACGCAATGTTTATTTACTTCCGCTTCCCTGGTTGCTAAGGAACGCCCTGCCTGCATGCCTATGCACTCAACATTTACACTTTTTACGATGAATTTAATACATTTTTGTCCCCAATTCCCATCAAAATATTGTGTGACAGTCTGGTATGCCACAGTACGAACGTACGTACGTCTGTGAACACTACTAGCGCTTAAAACCACACGTACGATCTTTTCCAAATTGAAGAAAACCCTGTCCACCTGGCCCTAGTTGAAGCTTTGAGATTTTGAAAAACATTCTTTGAAATTTGGGGGTACTAAGTCCTAGGAACATTTTCAAAATTTTCTCAAAAATGGCTCCAAATTTTTTCTTTAAATTTATTGTATGAATAGAGTAAAATACACTTATAAACATAGCGTAGGTTCAATTTTCACGGTTTTCTGCAATTTTTTGAAAATTGACAAAATTTGAATTATTTCGGAATTTTCCTACTACTACAAAATTGAAAACAGATTTTTCCTTCAAATAAAAATTTGTTGTTCATAAATAAATTGTTTCATAACGTTCATGTCAATATTTTTAAATTTTTTTAGTTTGCGTGCAATAGTGCGTGCAATATTTTCAATTTTAAAAAATTACAAAAACCAGATTTTCTCAAAAACGGCTTCAATTTTTTTTCTTTAAATTTTTGTACGGTTAATGCCAACCAAACTCTATACGATAACATCAACGCCATATTGCTCTATTCTTTGTTTTCAAAAAATACAAAAATGTAATTTTTTTGACTTGTCTCTCACGTCGGTAATACTTACCTCAGAGGCGATTTCTTCAATGTATTATATTTATGAGTACATGTGCTTTAAATAATGTCAAATAAAGTTTCTCAAAAACACAATACTTTTCTGTAAAAATGAACTCAAAAGCCCTTATTTCCAGAAACACTCAAACGCCATTTTCTCAAACATTGCTCCAATTTTTGTCTTCAAACTTTTGCAAGAAATAGTGGTAATGGCACTGTTTAATATGATGTAAATTTCATTTCGGTGTACTTTTTTCTTTTTAAAACAATTATACAAATGTAATTTTTTTCAATATCTCTCACCCCATTAATTTGCACATTTCAATGGATACATGAAATGAATACAAGAAATGATTCAATACATGATTGAATTCGTAAGGGGAAGTGCTTCAAATGAAGTTTTTCGAAAACTCAATAGATTCTTGTGAAAAAGGGCTTCAAATTTCGCATTTACAGTCATGCTTGACGCCATTTTTTTAAAAACGGCTCCAAATTTTTCATTTAAAATTGCTATTTAGGATGAGGTTTTAGCATTTTTCAATATTCTTAAAATTAATATTTGGGTTCTACTACTTGGAAACCAAAACGTTGGGAATTTTTTTTAAATGTAATGTGGGTGGCGATAGATGGCAGCAGGCAAGAAGGAGGGGCAAGACTGTACAGTACCAGTCCACAAATAGGTAATTAGAAAAAGTTTCTACGAGAAAGTCTGTGCCATTTTGTGACACCTCTAGTTTCTAATTTCCTTGCTTTGGTGTTGCTTTCAGGTCTGCTTCATTATATGACCAGATGCCGTCTATCGTTGCCCAAAGTATATTTCTTTGACAATTTCTCAACTTTTTGCTTTCCTAGTAGTACAACTGAATAATTATTTCAAGAATATTAAAGAAGAGTAAAATATCGTCCTAAAGAGACGTTTTCATTGACAAATTCGTAGTCTTTTTAAAAAATTGCAATTAAGCATTGCTATAAAATGCGAAATTTAAGCTCTTTTCACAGGAATTTATTGAGTTTTCAAAAAAGTTCATTTAAAGACATTTCAAGCACATCTACTCACCAATACAAATCGATGGAAATGTCCATATTAACGTCGTGAGAAGTATTACAAAAAACATTTGTATAATTTTTGAAAAAAACAAAAGAATACACCAAAATGAACTTTACGTAATATTAAACATTGTAGCTAGTTCTATCTATTGGAAAAGTTTGGTGGTGGTGGTGATGGTGGTGGTGGTGTGGGGGAAATTGGGGCCATTTTTGAGAAAATGAAGTCTGAGCGTTTCTGAAAGTGTGAAATTTTGAGCTTATTTTTACAGAAAACTGTTCAGTTTTGGAGAAACTGTATATGACACTATATAAAGCACACGTGCTCCTAAATACAATAATGTGAAGAAATCGCCTTTAACGTAAATATTACCGACGTAAGAGACAAGTCAAAGAAAATTTCATTTTTGAAACTTTTGAAAAAACAAAAGAATGGAGCAATATGGCGTTTATGTCATGTATAGGGTTCGTTTGGCAATAACCCAACTAAAAATTTAAAGAAAAAATTTACAGCCATTTTTGAGAAAATCTTGTTTTTGTTATTTTTTAAATTGCAAATATTGCACCACTATTGCACGAAAACTAATAAAATTTCCAAAAAAGTCTACATGATTTTAATGAAAGAACTATTATTTATGGACAACAAATTTCATTTGAAGGAAAATATGTCTTCAATTTTATAGTGGGAAGGCACCGAAAAAAATTCAAACTTTCTAAATTTTCGAAAATTCAGAGTTAACCTTGAAAATCGGATCTATGTCACCTTTATAAGTGTAATTTACTCTATTATTACAAGAAATTTAAAGAAAAGAATTGGAGTCGTTTTTGAGAAAATTTTGAAAATGTCCGGAAGGCTTTGTATTAAGTACCCCCACATATTAAAGAATATTTTTCAAAATCTGAAAGCTTCAACTAGACCCAGATGGACAGGGCGTTCTTCAATTTGGAAAAGATCGTACGCATAGTTTCGGTGCTAGCACTGTTCACAGACGGACGGACGGACAAGCAGACAGATGGACGGACGTTTTGAAAATAAAACACATTTTCAGGGGACCGAAAACCTATCTTTCCATTGAAATATCCACCTCGATTTTCCGCAGCATTACATAATTTTCTCTATACTCCGTATATTACTCCGTATGTATGTATACGAGAAAGTAATAAGGTTGATAGCAGGATTTGCTGTTATAGGCCAAAACAATAGCCATGTATGTAAGTGTAAAGATCTTGTTAAAAATAAAACACAATGTATAGTCATAGACATGCAGTATTTTGTAACTGATCTAAAGCACTTTCTTCTGTCGATGTAATCACACGGGTTCAGCTAGTCTACATATAAAAGAATTCCTCACATATTCATATAATAATTAAACACTAAATGAAGCACATTTATGTTATTCATTAAGAATTCTTTCAAATTCTATCAGCCTTCATGCAGCAGGTTGCGTGAATTTTTCAAATGTACATTCTCGCCTGAGATACGGCATAATATTCTGGGGAAGCTCATCACTGGGGTAGTACCCACAGTGGCAGATCTGGGTGGGTGAGTCATGGGGGCGGGCCTTTATTTGGCAAATTTAATTTAAATATTTTTATTAGAAATATGCAATTATTTAAACAATAATATTGTGTAGTACCATATATACGCTACAAAAACAATATACAATATAATAAACAATATGTTTATTATTTATAAAAAATATATAATGTTCCCACCCTTCAATGATCGGCTGGTTCCGCCCTTGAGTACTCTGACCTCCAGATTGCAGAAAAAAGTTATTCAAATAATAAAAAAATGCTGCCTACATAATTCTTGCGCGCTACTCTTCATTGAGCTTCGAATCTTACCATTGTCTTGTATATTTATTTATAAATTCGTAGTTTTTGTCAAATCTGACTTAATGATGGAAACATATATTTTTATGTAATATTGATATTTATAATTACAATACTTATCGTAGAAATCACATTCAACAGGTGTCAGTATCAACAACTCACTACAAGAAATCCAAATATAATATATTGACGTTACTTTACAACACATTCCCAGATGACATTAAACAAGTTAACTAGGTACACACAAATTTAAGTTAAAAGTAAAATATGTTCTGCAGCAAAACTGTTACTATACAATTAGAGGCTATACTGTTTATCAAAAAGAGAAATAGTGTTTATTTTAAGTGATATATAATGCATTGGTTTACATTTGTATTGACTATTTTTTTGAAAATGGCTCAATATGCCTGTAACAGGAAATGTACTTCAGTTTCTTGGTCAATGACCCCCATCTCGATCAGGTTTTTGTCCAGTTTCCCTGATCCATTGAGAAAATGCTGAGATGACCCTTATTTTGCTTCTGGAAAAAAAATTAGCTTCACAGTTCGTTTACCAGTGCAACCATTACGGTTTTTTATAACTCGAAAGCGAAAGTGTCTTATTTTTTCATTTTTTCAAATGTTGCTCATCTCGCGCTTTTTAAATTTTAGCTTTAGTATTTTTATTTTATTTTTTAAAACTTTTATTCATCTTTCAACTATTTATAGTTAAAATGTTATGAAGGGTATCTAGAGCTCAAGCAAATGTGCGCAGAATTTACTTCTGCCCCTTGTCAGTTACAGTTTTTAATGTTCTTTGACTAAGTAAATTAAATCCCCTTTCACCATAAATAGTTGAATGATGAATAAGAGTACCAACCCACTCATTGGGCGGGACCCTTTCGTTGGCAATGATATTTGTATCACATACATTTTTATATATATATATATATATATATATATATATATATATATATATATATTGTGACATACCGATATGTCACATGAAAATAAACTAACATTTATTTGTAGACTATATGGTGGAACATGCATTAGTAAATATCACGTGAGCACGGGCTTAGCAACGACCGTGAATAAACAATGTAGTTTTTGTTTTTTTGTAAATGCATTAAGGGGTTTCTGGATGCCGAAAGTAGAAAATTTGGGATTGGCGAAGAAGTTTAGACGATCGAATGTCAGCTACACCACAATATAACGAACGTATGGATTGGCTGGGTGAGAGAAGGACGGTCAAATGTTATGAAAAAAAGGAAGGTAGTTTAATACGAAGTCTTCGAGGGGTGAATCATGCAGGAAGATTTCATTCTGACCGGCATCGCGCTTCTGAACTGATCGTAGGTTCGTGAGAGGGAACGAATATAATACAGATAGTCAGAATCGGGTTATCAGTGAAATTTTAAGGACAGTGAATGATATTGCAGATATTTTCATGTGGAAGTAATATTGATGTATAAATTGGAACTTTGTCGGGAGTGGTAATCGAGTTCGGGACTATGTCATAGGACGTAATCGGGACTGATAATTTTGATAGTTTGAGACCAGCTTGGATAGGGGCAGAAGAGGATTTCTTGAGACTTTGGACTACGGCAAGCTCTCAAGATATTTCGACTGAGAAGTCTACGAGGGACATCAACGAAGAATCAGAAGAGGATTTCTTGGGATTTTGGACTACGGCAAGCTCGCAAGATATTTCGACTGAGAAGTCTACGAGGGACATCAACGAAGAATAGATAATTAACCGCGGTATAAAATTGTAAATTCAAAGATATCTTGATCAAAGGCATAACATAAATTCACTAAATTGTTTGCTAAAAAGGTAAAAATAAACTTTGTTAAATTTTGTTCTTTAGAAAAGAAAGTGATCTTTTATTTAGTCAATCCAAACAGAAATGAACTAGGAATAGAATCATTCTATTTCAGATTCCCAGCTGCGCTGTATAGTCAGCGGATCCTATAATCCATTATAAAGGTAATAAGGATTATAATATATCGTGACCCATTGACCCAGCAAGCCGGACGCTAAGATCTTTGGCAGATATTAATGTAGAGGAAATTTTGTATATCTCAATATATATACACACAAACACATACACACACAATAAATGGATGTTGGTATATATGAGATGTTAACTGCGCCATCATCTGACCGATGTCCATGAAAGTTGGCACATCGATGTGTTTTTTCACTCAGAAGGTTTGTGTGCTGTTAATTTTGTTTTAACTCCACTAGATGGCGCTATAGAAGAAACCAAAATATTAATGTCAAACGCAACTCGCAACACCCGGCTGCTTACATCGGTAAATAACTCCTAAACAAAGTGTTCTGGGGCCTTAAAAACTAAAATTTTGAGGTAAACGGCCTCAAAGCAACGTTTCTCACACCGTAATATATAGGATGGGATCTTCCTAGGCATTCTACTACATTTTTGCTGGTCCGGCGCTTTACCCCATCTGTTCAGAGACGTGCAGAATCTGCAACTAAATATGAATGAGAGGGACAGAGTCAGGCAGACTGAAACAGGGACAGAGACGAAGAGAAAGAGACAGTGAGATAAAAGGAAGGGGAAAGAGAAAGCTGAAGGCAGAACGTCTGCCAGATTCCGCTAGTACTTATTTGTTTGTATTTAAACATTATTGTTCTCTCGTGGGCGCTTTTTAGGCGATTGCGAGGCCTTTTTTACTTAAAGCATCAACAGTACCGACCTTTGATGGCGTCTGAAAGATATGCACCAAGCTCAAGAGTTTTAGTTTTGAACATGTTGCAAGTGTGCAGCTATTATGAGACGCCACAGACTTCCTTGTTTTTAGTGAAGTCGTAGGCTTCCGCGGCCGGAGTCATGTGGATGATCTTGGCTGTCTGGGTGACGCTGCGTCGAAGGCTGTGTTGCCAACGTTTCGACCATCATTTCGTGGTCTTTCTCAGGGCTGGTCTGCCTGAGAAAGAACTTGTCTGAGAACTTTCTTGTCTAAAAGCTTATAGTAAAACCTTGTGGCGAATTTTGTATTAAATTACATTCTGATTACTATTAATACTTGAATATATATTTACCAATTTGGTTCAGTGAAATAAGGCAGATTACAGCAGTTAAAAAGCATTCTTTATTCACACAAAAATCACATTTGTTGAAACATATTGCCTTTGAAAATTTGGCATAGTGCAGAATGCGTTGTAATTAGAAATTAATGTAACCATATCACATAATTCAGAGCAGTAACAATATCTTTGGAGAACGAACTTGAATTTTGAAATCTTGCACTCTACTACCCCTTCGCGTAGTTAGTAGCACCAACATTCCTATTGATAATTATTGTTACATCACATAATAGTTTCATAAATAATTTTTAGTGGAGATTTACATTTTTACGAGTTATGTGTTTGTTAAAGGATTTATTGAGACATCCACCCGGCAGATGAATTTACAGTACATCAGATTAAATACTAGTACATAATAACTTAGAAATTGTTATGTCTTATCAGTGCACGACACAATATTGTCAGAAAAAAAGCAGCAATATTGCGAGATGGCTTAGGATTTTCAAAGAAACAAAAAATTGGGCCAAGTCATTTTCCGTGGTTACTACACATTCGTAATACATATGCTATTTTTTAAAATAAAAATACAGTGGAAACACTTTTTTAATTCCCTTACATCAAGAATTTTATTACTTCCCTTAGATAACGCAAACCTTATTAAGATTATTCTTGTTTTTTCTCCCGTTCATATTTGAAACATTGTGGTTCTTTTGTGAGTTCGTACAACTCTGGCATAATACCAGAAATCTTAATAAAGTGACGTTGACAATTCTGTTTTTAAAGATTTTTATTTACCCGTAAGGCTAAATAATTTCAGAGGTAGACCGCCCTCTTTGGTTTATAATATTAGAAGGTTTGTTTGTCTCGCTTCAACGAATGCTTGAAACTTCTCAATCCAAAAATGCTATTCTGTTCAACGAGATTAAAGCGCTTATCGATGAGTGAAAAATACGTAAGTATGATAAATACCACAACACGTGGTAGAAGTTCATTGTTCATAAACTACACCATTTTATAGTGAGGTTGTAGATAAAAAAGAACGTTGCTCTTGAACACTTTTGTCAGCCATTGCAACACTTGCCAGCAAACAGATCTGCAGGTTCCAAGTAGCGCCGTTGTAGGGAGTCGAAGGCAAATGGCCACCTGCCTGCAATTCCGGGACTCGGGGCATGTTGCCTTCGGGAAAGTACCGAAGTGAGGCACTGTCGTTTGGCAGATGACGCTTTAGCGATGTGGATTTCACTGTGGACAGAACAAAAAAGTTGTTTCTTAAGTTTACAGAAAACGTATATGAGGGGGTTGTAAAGCTACGTTTTATATTGAAAACCTGCGCTAGAGACTAGCTGAGCATTTGCTTAATGAATCTATAAAGGATAGTGGTGGCCCTTAAATACTCAGAAATGGAGTTGTAAAAGTATCTTTAAAGACAGTTGTCCCATTTAACCTTGAAATTCATAATTTTTATTTCGTTATTCTTGGTAACATAAAAAAGGGTTTGTTCTTTAGTGAATGAAAATATTTGAGTCCACTCACTTTTAAACTTGCATTTACAGCGTCTTTTTCGGCCTAGGTCAATAAAAACAATGTCGGTCTAGGCGGCCTGCAAAGACATTCGCATTAACTTTAGCCAAACATACGTCACATGGAGTAAAAATCATTATTTTTCATCTTCATTTAGACATATCACTCACTGACGAAAGTTAATTTATTTAAATGAAATTAATTTTGAAATATGAATTAAATATTAATTTATTAAATAATTCTGTAAATTACATATTTCATGGTTTTTCAAACTGAGTGATCGGAAACTCATTGCAACCTTACTACAAAATAAGATATTGGTTCTGAGGATTTTATTGGAAGTAACAAAAACGATCTATAGATTATTTTTCGTTTAACTTTTTAGAAACTCCCCAAATTGAATTTTCTTCATTTAGACATCATAATTCTCGAAAAGTCTGATGGCTTTTGTCAGAATCGTTTACCTCTCTGTCATTATCATTTAAAACAAGGTTCTTTACAAATTTTCTAGATAGTGTGGTCGTATTTTCTATGATATTCCACGTTTCTTTAGTTTTGTTATTAGCGTACAAAATATCTTGGACATTTATAATGATTTTTGCTTCCGACTTTCCTTAAAATGCTTTTGAATATTCGGAAGTCATGGAAATATTGAGATACGTTGTTTTATAAATGAAATGAAGAGTATATTCAGTTTATTTGATCTAATTCTTTGTTTTATCCACAAATTGCTTTTCCATGAAACATTTAGTTCTCTTTTAAAGGGGAATGAACTTACTAAAGTGAAATGAAATCTTTGAAAAAGTGTTTGTCATTTGTATCAACAAAAATGTTAAACAGCGTCCCATGATTTCTGCTCCAAGCAGTGCATAATAATTGTATTTTATCTTTATAATCTACCCATGCGTGTATTATGTGTTAGAGTTACTGGGAATTGTAAGAATTTGTGCATTGTGGTAACCGTAACCTAATCCATTCGTTATTTATTTATTTAACGTCAAAACCAGTTAAAAACGTGTGACGTATTTTGGGGAGAAGTGCACCGTGCATGGTTTTTTACCTCTGGGATCTCTACCCTAACTCATATACAAAGTTGAATATAGTTTTTAACAATATGTGCTTGTTTAAAAACTGTATGAAGGTAAAATAAAAAATGCAATTGATGTTTTTAAACAATTTTTCAATAAAGGTTTCTTAAGTATTATAAAGAGATTTTCTTGAAACAGTTCACAACACTTCGTTAAAACATTCGAAATAATTCAACAATCTTTCTTGACAGTTAGCTTTTCACTTTCGTAGAAAATCACAAAAATATTAGAAAACCTTTTTTTCTTCTAGAGAAAGCTACGTAAAGTTGTCATTGCGAAAATACAGCATCGGGCAAGCATCAGCATCAACCCTACTGTTTGCAATCTTATTTAACGTTGTTGCCGATCAGAGAAGTACACCCGTGTAATTCAATCGCGTAGAATATTAAGTAAGTAGTTTAATTTCACACACATTTGCAGATTCTACAGGCTCTGAGCAGAGACGGTAATATCAAGAAGCGCTGAACCAGCAATCACGTACAGTTCGGTTCCGAATTCTCCGGCCCTGTGAGAGGGGTCTAAGTTTCTCCGCGGGGTGAAGGGAGCGCGATAAGGTGATGGGCTGTAGGATTTGTTTGACAGACGTCCGTCAGTCACACATGGGCTGTAGGAAAGGGCCAGCGCATGCTTGGTCAATGCATTGGTTTCGCAAACATCAGCTCAGTTTTGATTCAGAGTGCGCGAATGTTAGATGCGAAATGGCGAAGCGGAAATCGAATTTGACAATTCACAGTGAAGGTCGGTTCTGCATCAGGCAACTACCATGGTCAGATGAATCAAGAAAATTTTGAAAAGTGGGTGAGAGAAACATTATTACAAAAACTGCCTTCTAAGGCAGTAATTGTTCTTGATAATGCTCCATATCGAAGTGTGTTAGCCAATAAAACTCCAAATGCATATGCATTAAAGCGCGACATGATTCAATGGTTGAATGCTAAAGGAGTGCATGTTCATGAAAACCTGAGGAAGCCTGAATTGTACCAACTAGTTCTGCAGCTAAAACCTCAGAACAAGACATACGAAATTGATGAGCTGTTTACCAGTATTTACCCTTCCTCCTTACATGTGTGAACTGAATCACATTGAAATGGCATGGGCATTATAAGTCTCTTAATTTTTTAAGAGACTTATAAAGGAAAGCAAAGAAGTTGCCAGAGCTTACAAGCCACTCAAGTCAATGTTGAAGACTGGAAGGGTTACTGCGCTCATGTCATGAAACTTCTTCGACGCAACGCGTCTCCAAGCCACTTGGGGGGCGTTGAGCGCTTTGCGCTTCTGGGAGTAATCCTCCATTACTAACAGCGCTTTTTTTAGTAATCCCTTTTTTTAAGTAATTTTTTAGTATTGTCTGTCGCGTCTCGTCGCAGTCGGTTGTCAGGAGGACCGCCAGGTAGCATCTCCGCGTACGCGCCTCCCACGTCACTATCCAGCGGCCAGAATTAGGAAGGAATAAGGATAGAGTTAGGGTTTAAGACACTTCACAGGGGTTGGACTAGCCCTTGTGAAGCAGCCAAACTCGTTTTGTTGGAACAAATTTCACATGAGATTCGACGGGAATCGAACCCGGATCTCAGTGGTGAAAGGCTTGCGACTTTGCAATGAGCCACGAGTTCAACTAGAAAATAAATACTGGGGGAGGGACGGTCTAGTGCCAGATATTATAGATATTATAGTATTGTTATAAATATGGACTCGGATATCGGGTGTGAAGACACTGAAAATAGCGATAGTTCATCGGTGGTCAATGATTAGGTAAGGTCAATGTCTTTAACTCAGTAGTAGTGTCCATCTCTTCCCCCCTCCCTACCGTCGCTTCCTTTCTGTATCCCCACTCTACCCCCTCTCCTTCGCTCTGCGACTGACACAGCGAAATAGCATGACGTCACAGAGCCGGAGACATCAGAACTGAATTGTAATAGAATGTTTAAGAGGATCATCTTGTAGACTTTCGTGTGGGGATCGTTTCATTAAGGCCTTCAGCCTCAAAACTTTATTGTTTAAGGCCCTTAAACGCTTCGTTTAGGAGTTTTTAACAACATAAATTCAAAAATATGGTTCAGTGTTGCGGATCGCATTTGACTTGAATATTGAGATGCATTAAAAAAAAACAAAAAACAATCCTTCATCTTTTTAAAGTCAAAGTGCAATTCGTCACGTCTCCGTGAAATTATCTTTCTTTAGAGATCTCATTTGTAAAAACTGGAATACGTGTGAGAGCTGCAAAAGGTATGTCTATTGCTGAAATAATATAGGAGGCGATTGTGAATGCAGATAGCAACGAGCGAGTTTTGGCGTGAACATGTAGGAAAATATTCACTCTCGTGTAATAAAAAATATTGGCAGAGGCCAGTCAGCTACAGATTGTAGATAGCATTCCAGGTAGTGGTGGAATCCGTGGGGGGGGGGAGAGCACGGGAGTCATGCCCCCTCCCCAAAAGACCTAGAGTTTTCGTTCGTTCCCTTCCTTTTTCTGGCAAAAGTGATTTAAATATTTATGTTAGAATTGTGTAATTATTTAAAAAATAATATTGCATAGGATCATGTATACACTATGAAAATAATATCAATATAATAACGTATATTAATTATTTAACAAAAATCAGTGATTCCCACCCCAAATGGATCTGCCCCTGGTGCTAGCTTTCTGCGAGGTTGCCCACGTGCGATTTCCGGCCGAACAGAAAGGAAGCTGTAGCTTTCTAATACAAATAGATAGATAGAAGCTTTATTAAAATTGCGCAGATGTTGCCCGGTGATAGTGTACAGAAATATGAAAGTATAGTTACAATTACAAATAAAAGAATAATGAATAAAAAATAATACGAAAACAAATTATCTTTGTCATTACCTAGACATGCTGATGGCATTTGCATTCCTATGCTACAAATGAAAATACATATATATTAACATATAGATAAATAAACTTACATATTACACAAATATACATACATACAAACATACTCGCGAACATACATACACAGACCAAGGAACCCTCGCAAACTCACCAGATCGTCTCAATTTCTGTATCTGCGTGACGAAACAAAAAGCATAGGCAGGCCAAGTAAGCAAAGAATGGCGATATGAATACGCTATGCTCACCTCCAGGCGAAAGTAATAACAACAGGGGTCAGGTCTGGGATCAAAGGTGGTTGGTGGAAGTCGGATTAATCCGACCCTATAATGCTAAATACATACAGCCCTTATCATGCCCTTCGTGATAGAATCGACTTTCTACAGCGAGAACATGGAGGACAAATGAGTGAATGCTTGTATTGCACATTGTGCTCATAAAATTATGTCTAGAGGCAAAACAAAGGGGCATCTCGGCAGTTGATCAAAGGATCAAGAAAACTGGACAAAAAGAGAAATGGAGATGGATCGGTTACTAGATATTTCATTTGAAAAAATGGTTTTGTTAATTGTGATTTGATCTATTGCTTTTTTTATTTAACTGTATTTGGTGTAGGTACGTATATCAAAATTTAAAGAATTGATTAAATAGAGACTGCTCTCTTTTCCCACAGAAAATGTTCAATATCTACGTACAATAATGGATTCAAAACAGCTATTACTCTGTTCATAGTTCTCTCTAGATTTTCTAAGAAAGTGAAGCGGTAATCTACAGCTAGCGGTCCGGAGATGCATAGATAATTTAAGTGTAGTTGTAAAATGTAAGACTGATTTCAAAAATATTTTTAACTGAATATATATTGAATTCTATCAAGAAAGTAAAATATATATAATGTCTAATGCAAATACACGAACCTTCACATGCAGGGCTTTTATAAGATTTCCTCGATCTACAATATAAGTCTTGAAGATAAAACTAGAAATTTGGAGAATGCATTTGTAGTTCTTTATGAGTGTTTGTAGTTCATTACGAAATAACATATGTTCAGTAAAATAAAAAACTCCATTGGACTTGGATCACTCTGCAATACTGCGCTGTGTCGCAATTTAATTTGAAATAGATTGAACGTTATGATGCAAAATGTGGTTCAAATCGACCTCGCAATGTAACTAGAGCCGAAACTCCGCGAAACCGCCGGGACTCGTACCCTAGGCCCTCACAGAAAGCGACGCTGCAGGCTGCAGTCGGCAATACTGCCACTGAGCCATCGCATTGGGGAGCGAGTCGTATTCGATCGTGCTTCCGAGTCTACAAAACCCGTGAAGAGTTGGCAACACATGGGCGTGGCACCTGGAAGGAGGGCAACTGGGGCAACTTGCCCCCTCAACTTAATTGAGCTTCGACTTTTTCATGAACAAATAAAAAACGCATTTTTAGACAGCTTCTAGTAAAAGATGTTGCCATCAGAGCGTGCAAAACGTGCTTAAAGTTCAATTTTTACTTTCTTGTACTTCGTAAGAGGAGAAAGTATTGTAATCGTGCGTCGGAAAACAGCAAATTCTCGACAGAAAAACATCTGGTATGACACGAAAAATTGTGCAAATATTGCCCCTTTTAATAGTAAATCACTTCCTTAAGCATGTTTAGTCAGAATCCACATTTTCTGGGTCTTTGACATCGAAAAATCAACTGATGTCAAAATGTCTGTCAGTTTGTGGTCTACGCTAGCGCCTACATCGTTCTGACGATTTTCTCCAAGTTTTCTCCATTTTCCCCAAATGGATATTCCCCGAATGATCTAAAAAACTCGAGACCCTCTAAGTTTCAAACGGATACTTCGATTTTTTGGGGGTACTTTACAAGTTTCAAAATTTTCTCATAAATGGTTCAAAATTTCTGGATCTTTGGATCTGTCTTTGGAAAGTGTAACGGACGCTTTAAAGAATGCTGCAGGTACCATTTTCGGCAATATTTATGATTTTAGAAAAATTAAAAAGTTTTCATTTTTTCGGCGTCTTCTTACAACTACATTACTGAAGATAGAGATGTTTTCCTCAATGAAATCTGTTCTTCAATGACAAGTCTTGAAATAACGTCATGCACATTTTTTCGAAAATATTAGTGGTTCTCACGTAATTTTAACAGAGCTAAAAGCTGCGCCAATTTTTTATAAATTTTCTCCACATAGATCAAAAGATTATCAAAAGAAATCCTCCATAGATCAAAAGATTTAAAAAAATTGATATTAGTCTCATTTTCAGCGAACTCTCTGTATTTTCGAAATTTGCAGAAAATTTAACATTTGAAAAGTACAAAATTGAAGATGGTGATTTTTGCCTCAAATAAAATATGTTTTTACAAAATCAGCTCTTTATAAAAGGTCATGTAGAATTTTTTGAAAAATCTAGTAGGTTAGCGAAATTTCTGCTTGAAATTAATCCAAAATTTATAAAAATACATTTTCTAAAAAACGGCTCCAAATGTGTTCTTTATATTTTTACATGGATAACACACGGAACGCTCAAAATATTGACGCTCCTTTATTTTTTAATTAATCTCTTTGAATTGCCGCAAATTGCAAATCGTCTCCTAGATTATTTCAGTAGTGTGTGTACACACACACACACACACACACACACACACCTTTTGCGGCTCTTACACGCAACCGATCTGTGTAGATGCGGTCTCTAAAGAAATATAATTTCACGGTGAGGTGACTAATTGCACTTTGACTTTAAAAATATGAATGATTTGTTTAGAAAAACGCGGCTAAATATTCATGCAAAATGCAACCCACAACACTCGGTCAGCTATATCATTAAATAACTCCTAAACGAAGCAGTCTACGACGTTAAAAACTAAAATATTGAGGCTGAAGGCCTCAAATGAACATTTCTCACACTGCAATTGACACGATGAGATATTTTTTCTTTGAAATGTTTGCTGGTTCGGTATTTATCGATGCTACCAATACAACCTATACATGGAGGAATACAGAATATATTCCTCCATGACCTATATTTCAGCCCTTGGTGCTGATGGGCATGATGTCATCTTTGTGACATCAAGCTCAAAAGTCATAGATTCATCTGTCTTATACTATTTATGCTTTCTGTGTACACCGTGGTTTGTGCAGGCTGACGGGGTTTATTTGCATAATTATTCATTCAAGATTCGCTCTCGCAGCAACAACTAGAAGTACTATTAATAGTTGCTTGATACAGATGAAGATTGTTTCTTATGCATGTGGTGCAACCATTCATTTAACGTTTTGCCGGGGTCTACAGATACTGTGTACCTTATTGTGGAGGGAATTACAATGGAAACACATGTTCCACATGAACCACATGTTCCCAAGTTTGTTTCACTACACCCTAAGGAAAAATTAGGGTGTGATTTAACATGCTAGAGTTCTCGCACGGGTGCGCTAGTTTAGGAATAATGCGAAAAAATATGTGCTGTTGTGGCACCACTAGTTAGCGCTAGTGCTAAAAGTGAGACGATGCTTAAATGTTTAAGTAAAACTGTGATTTCAACATAGAAAACAAAGCCCCCTGGACTGATCGCATCAGCTACTACTGCTGAGAATATAGCATTCGTATGCTTGAGTTAAAAATGAAATTTGTATAAGGTTGACTAAAAAACTGTAATACACACTGTTTTTGCCTAGAGGCCTCGTTTCCAAGTGTTTCCACAATTGCAAAAAGGCGCACCCAGGATTTTTTTTTTCGGAAGGGCTACAGGTTTAGGTTCCGACCGACAAGATGTTTTCTTCTAAAGAATTTTTCATTTCTGCTGAATAAAAAATGCGTATTTACTTGTTGACTTATAGTTAATTTTTTTAACATAAACAATTGATATACTGAATAACGTTTGTTAGCATACAAATTATTAAAAGGAATTGGTTTCTGGCAGTGGCGGATCCAGGGGGCGGGCCCCCCCCGATAAAGCCTAAACAAAAACTTTTGTTACCTTTTTTATTGGCCAAAATTTATTTAAATATTTATTTTTGTTAGAATTATCTAATTAAAAAATTATATTGTGTAGTATCAGATATGCATTACAAAAATAGGCAATATTAATATAAATTACAAATATTATATGTTAGAACATTACAAATATAATTAACAAAAATCTATGAATCCCCCCCCCCCATAATAGACTGGATCTGCCCCTGGCTTCTGGATTGGAGAGGGGCTGAAATCCCACTTTCATCCCCCTCCCCGGATGCTCCATTGCTGTTTCGTGAAGAAATGAGTTCTGTTTATGTATTAAGGCGGAAGGAGTCGCAGAAATAGAATTAAGGCCCCTCGTGGTCCTACAAAGATACAGAGGTGGATCCAACCGATCATTGGAGGAGCGGGCTAGATTTTTCTTATATAATAAACATACTTGTTATTCAGTTCCATCTCAGCAGCCGACCGAGACACATCGTGCTCCGATCGCGGCCAGTGAAACATTGTTTTCATATTGTCATTCAGACAGTGAACTTAGTGACATTTCATTAGTGGTAATACTCTAGTTCCACGAGTTGTGAGTGTCTGAAATCAACTATACGGGCAGCCGCTGCAGCGGCTACCCTGCTGAAGGATGGAGCCCACGGGCATCGGGGCTCCCATAACCTCAACAGCACCACCTCAGGTATCTACTCAACCAAAGCTGAAAACCTACGCAAATGCCATGTCAACTGAAGTGTTTCCCACCAAGGACCAAGCCATAATCATTGACTCACTAGAAGGTCTCACCATTAAAGATTACATAAACAGTCTCTCCAACATTATTGACCCTAATGAAATACGATTTATTTCAAAAATTGCAAACAACAGAGTATGTATTTTCCTAAGCTCTCAAACAATAGCTGACACCTTACAAACAACCATAAAGTCATTAAAAAAAAGACCATGAATTGAAGCTGAGACCACTTGTAACAAAAGCCAAAAGAATAATTATTTCAAACGTCTGCCCCATCATCCCTCACTCAGTAATAGAGAATGTACTCATCACAAAGAACATCAAATTGGCATCCAAAATTTCATTTGTTAAAGCTGGTATTCCAGGACAGGGGTTCTCCCATATTATGAGTTTTCGGAGACAAGTATATGTCTCTCCTGAAGATGTAAGTCTACTAGCTGAATCCACTACTGTATATTATGATGGCTCAACATATAGGATATTTTTCACAACTGATGAAATGGCATGCTTTAATTGCCACCAAACAGGGCATTTAGCTGGACAATGCCCTCACCCAACACTTCTAATCACCATATAGGATAATTAGTGAAAAAGCCTGTGACATGCCAGATCCAGCAACCAATGGAAAAGACACTGACCATAAGACTACCAATTTAAGTAATGCTCCCATGGAATCTGAACACATTAGTGAAAAAGCCTGTGACATGCCAGATCCAGCAACCAATGGAAAAGACACTGAAGTAGCAGACATACAATTTCACCATGAGCCCATGAAAAAAATGCCCACAACTGAGCTTGAAACCATGGAAGAGAATGGTAATATGGTCTCTACTATACCAAAAGAACTCTTTCATCAGACTCTTCATCACAGATTGAACAAGAAAATAAAAATTGGTTTATCCTAACATGGAATCAGGAAAACATCCTAAGAAGAAAAAGAAGATGCAAGAAGTAAGTGAAGAAAGCATAATTAAAGAAAAGTCTACAACTAAATCACTAGAAGATCTTATTTACCCATTGAAGGAAAAAATTGAGACTAACAGTGATGATTTTCCCCTTACCTACAACCAACTGAAAAATTTTATAGATATGGCATCTGGATCCAATAATCCAACCTTAATAGCTAAAGACTTCACAAATGACATTCACTCTATCATTAAAATGATGACAGTTACCTATCCTTTACTTACTGAAAGATCTATAAAAAATAGATTCACAAGAATAATAAATAAATTAAAAAGTTCACAACTACAGGAAGAAGAAACTGACACAGAAATGTCTGAATAAACCCTCTCAATGAAAATTACACAATGGAACTGTAATGGTTTTTATGCAAGATTACCCTACTTGAAATTGTTAATAAAAAACACTAAACCAGAGATTTTGTGCCTTCAGGAAACCAACTTCAAAGAAAATCACTTTGGAAAAATATCTGGTTATAAGTCATCTATTCGAAATAGAAATAGTACGCAAATTGCCAGTGGAGGAGTAGCAATTTATGTAAAGAACGATTGTTTTATGCAGGAAATTCCTCTACAAACTGCCCTAGAAGCCATTGCGGTCAAGGTAAAAATTAATATTCATATAACTGTTTGTAATATTTATATCCCCAACAGTCAACATTTTGACATCTATGAACTGGATAATATTCTTACGCAGCTACCTAAACCGTATGTAATAGTGGGTGATTTCAATAGTCATAGCAAATTGTGGGGTTCTACCAAATTGGACAGAAGAGGGAAAGTAATTGAAGAGTGGCTGGATAACCACAACAACCTAATCTTATTAAACACTGGCTTGCCTACACATTTTAATATAAGTAATGGTACAGATAGTGCTATTGATCTAAGCCTTGCCTCTAATGATATTGCAGTAAGAATTCTATGGTCTACAAACTCAAACCTATATGACAGTGATCATTACCCCATTAACATTCATATTCCATCTAATGAACCAGTTTCAGAACTTAGGTGCTGGCCTAAATGGATTTTACATGAAGCAAATTGGCAAAAGTTTCAAGAGATTATTAGTTCCAATGTTGACAATCTCATTAAACCTGACAATCTAAACCCACAAGATATAAATAATTTATTAAGTGACTTTACCAATTTAATTATAACAGCAGCTAATGTCTCTATCCCCCAAACAACGGGAAAAAATAAAAAGCACCAAGTGCCATGGTGGAATGCAGAATGCACTACAGTTATTAAAAATAAAAAGAGAACCTTTAGAAAATTCAAGAAAAACAACACATTAGAAAATGGAATAGCATATAGAAAAGCAAGAGCCTTAGCAAGACTCACCTTAAAATCTACTATGATACAATCCTGGCATAAATACACATCCAATATCACCCATCAAACCTCAACAACTGAACTTTGGCAAAAAGTTAAGTCAATCAGTGGAAAAAGTTGGCCTAGTACACCCAATACCTTCATGGATAAGAATGGAAATCAACACTCTGGACCTCAAGCTATTAGTAATATTCTTGCTAACAACTTTGCTGACAACTCAAGTAATAAAAACTATGACTCAAACTTCCTGTCTGTAATAGCTCCAAATATCAACTCAAATCAAGAACATATCAGACTGACTCTACGAGATAATGAAGAACAGCATAACCAAGAGTTCCTAATGAGCAACTTACAGTAGTACTAGACAAAAGTAAAAATTCAGCCCCAGGCCCTGATAGAATTCCGAATAGTTTCCTAAAAAACCTGCCTAAAGTTGCACATGAATACCTACTCCAATTGTACAATTTTATTTGGAACACTCAATCCTTCCCCAACCAATGGAGAGAAGCAATTGTTGTACCAATACCCAAACCAAACAAAGATCACACCCAACCAACTAACTTTCGCCCAATCTCCCTAACTTGCAATATATGCAAATTACTAGAAAAAATGGTCTGCAACCGGCTGAGATGGATATTAGAAAGCAATAAACAGATATCACCGCAACAAAGTGCCTTCAGAGCATTTAGATCTACCAATGACCACCTAGTCAATATTGATACCGAAATTTGTGATGCTCTGGTTTTGAAGCAACATGTGATGGCTGTCTCACTGGATATCGAAAAGGCGTATGAAATGGTATATAAAGACAGGCTGATTAACATTCTGTCAAACTTGCAAATTAAAGGTAACATCTTAGCATTTATCATAAACTTTCTAAAACACAGGTATATTAGAGTCAGAATTCAAGACACAACATCGCAACCCACAGAGTTGACAAATGGTCTCCCACAGGGATCAGTTCTTAGCGTATTACTCTTCATAATTGCCATCAATGAAGTAAACCTGGTAGTCCAACACCCTGTAAAATATACCTTTTGCCGACGATATCACCCTGCTCTGCAGTGGAAAAAACCTTCAGACAACTGGAAATATAATCCAAGAAACATTAAATAAAATCAATAATTGGTCAATTAACTCGGGATTCACAATTTCGAAAACAAAATCGGAATTCATAGTGTTTTCAAGAAGACGCAAGGATGGGAATGAAGGAATTCAACTTAGACTTGGAACTTTTCAACTCAAAAGAACAAGTGTCTGTAAAATTCTTGGTATGCTTTTTGATTCTACTCACTCATGGAAACAACATGTAGCTGCTCTCAAGTTGGAATGTAAAAGAGACTAAATGTAATAAAAATGTTGTCGTCTATCAAATGGGTGCACAATCTGAATGTCTAGTCAAAATATACCAAGCATTCATTCAGGCAAGTTGGATTACGGTGCAGTAGTATATAACTCAGCATCCAAGAGAACACTGAAAATGTTAAACCCAATAATCACAAGCGCATGTCGCTTAAGCCTTGGCGCCTTTAGAACCAGTCCTGCTAATAGCCTATTAGTGGAAACAGGGCAAATACCATTAGTCCTGCGACGTAAAGTTCTCTGTCTAAATTATGCTTACTCAACTTTAAGTGTCCCTCCAAATCCTGCATACACAAATATTTTCAATAACCTAAAAACATATCTTTATGAGGCCAACCCTCAATTCCCACTACCACTAAGAGAGGATTCCTAAGTACCTGAAGGAACTTAATATTATTGATCCAGTTACCTTACCCAGATGTATGCCTCCCATCCCACCCTGGCGAGATCATAATGTAGTAACAAACATGACCTTAGCAAACAGTCCTCACCTTACTTCTGGTCCCAATGCTAATTTCAAGAATTTAATAACAAGTTTACAACGAGAGTATGTCAATTATTACCAAGTATATACAGATGGTTCTAAAAGTGATGGTAAAGCTGGTTGTGCATTCTATGTTCAGTCTCCCAATATAGTGGAATCGCAACGTCTCCCAGATTATTTTTCCATTTGTTCATGCGAAGCATGGGCAGTCCTTAAAGCCATCGAATTCAGTCTCAAGCAAACAAATTACTTGCCCATTGCAATATTCACTGACTCAATGACGACCCTTAGAGCCATAGAAAATAAACACACAGGTAACCCAATCATACAAAAAATCCAAGAATTTGTATTTAGTCAAGGTGAAAAAGGGACAGAAATCGAATTTATTTGGATCCCATCCCATAGGGCAATCGCTGGTAATGAGAAAGCTGATAAATATGCAAAAATGGCAACATCATTTCTAAGTTTTGATTCACAAATTCGTGGCACTATAAAAGACATTAAAAGCTCTTCTGGACATCTTGCTTCAAATATTGGGACTCACAATGGAAATTAAAATCATCAAAATTACATCTAGTTAGGAACTCAGTACTGGAACCAGCCCTGCGAAAATCTGCCTTAAAAGAAGAGAGCAAGTTATCATCAAGGGAAGCAAAGGAAAGAAACCTACTGAAAAAAATGCGACCCAGAACCATGCCCTAAATGTGGTGAAATAATATCTACACAACACCTTATCTTAGAATGCCCCGGTATAGCAAAGGAAAGAAACCTACTGAAACTAGAAACTAACCTACATAAATTGTTCAGCTCTGAAGACGGGTGTGCTAAAGTACTAAAGTTGCTAGACATTGTTAACTTAAGTAAGGTAATATAATATAAAATTGAATGTTATTAATTTTAAGTAACAATCTGATGTAATGCAATAATTAAGAAAAATATGGGCTATAATGTTGTAAATTGTTATGTAATTTAAACTATAATGTGATGTATACTTAATTTGATTGACATTGATTGTGTATACTTAATGAATTGTGGACGCCTAATGTGTGTATACTAAATTGTGATACTTAACGCATTGATGTATACTTAATTGCGGTCGTTGATGACCTTGATGTTAAAAACGACCTTAAATAAACAAAATAAAAAAATACTTGTTATTATATTGTATAGTTTTGTATTTTATTTATATATGATACTAAACAATGTTTTTTAAATAATTCCAGAATTCTAACATAAATAAATATTTAAATGAATTTTGGCAAACAAATGAAAACTCTAGGCCTCTTGGGGGGAGCATGGCTCTCATGTCATTTCCCTGGATCCGCCACTGTACTGGCCCCAGCTCTAGTTTTATCAGAGACTGGCCCTGCGCGCGTGTCGCATATTTCAACACGATTCGCGTTTATATTTAACCCTTGGTGGAGCGGTGTGGGGGCGAGGCCGGGCGCGGAGGCATTCCAAGTGAAAGGCGGTGGGTGGGTGACTGTCAGCTGTTCCCTGCGCCGGCACGGCATTTTCCTCCCTGCGCTCCAAGGGCTCATTTAACCCTTTAGGGCAATGCCTTCGCGGGGGGAGGATTAACGCATGAACGAACTGAGCACGTGCGTAGGGCTATAGACAGGACGCTCGGCAGGGGCGGGGGCAACTGATGCATCTTGCTGCAGGCCCTCACTTAAATGATTGATAGACTGATTAGCAGGGGGCGGATTTTAATGAGATATCTTTTTTCACTTTAAAATAATGCTGTTTAGTATAAAAATTAATTTTATGTTGTGACGAAAGGATGTGACCCATTTTTATAAGTCATTGTTTTGCATATTTTGTTGATTTCGATTAACAAGTAATTGTTTTACCTTTTCCCGTCATTTTTAATCCATTTTCCCAGACTTCATCGCGTCATTGTCGGTTCGGTCGATTTCGGGATAACTAAAGACAGATTTCCTGGTAAAGAGCAGTCCAAACCAAAAATTTGCAATCTGAATTCACTTGAATGCATGAAAGTAGCCTGGATTTCATGAGTAACGTATTCAACAGCTTAGGTTCATCCGAACAGTTTTTGATCACTTTTTTAGATAAATTTTCTTTGCTTTTAGGGCATTTTCAAAACATTTTAAGTGCATTTTATTGATCATTTTTGGCGATGTTTTAGGTCTTCAAAATCCGTACCCTACTGATTAGTGATTCCGAGCAAACGGGGGTGGGAGTGGAAATTATACTTTTTCCCGTAAATGTAGTGCATGTGTTCAACCCGATAGGTGGCAGTGATCTTCCTCCTTTGGATGGCGTAATCCATTCCCCACCCATCATTTGCTTTGGCTTGCCGGTATTTTTCACAACCAGATATCTCCCACCAGCACAGCACCACCCTTGCGCGGTACAGCTCTAAACTCCCGACTGGTATCGTGGCACATATGGTAGTGTAGAGCATGTAAGTATACGTACTGGGTGAGGATGGGTCAAGAAAGAGGAAGGAAAGATTGCACATAGTCCGTTTGTTCCGGTACTGTTCCAGCCTTAGCCTGTCAATTATCCGAGAAACCACGGAAAACCACCGATCAGAGAAACCGACCCCTAAAATTCTCCTCCACACTGACAGAACTCGACCTAGCTATCTTGATATTGCCGAAAATCCTGCAACCGTCAGAGCTCGAACCCTAGGACCTCCCGGTCAGAGACACTGCGGTGACGTCACTTGATGCCTTGAGCCGCCTAAGCCGTTCCGACTGAAGAGGGGCTCCCAAAATTCATTTTCATTAATAATTTAAAACAAGTTTTTTTAATTCAAATTATTTGCTCTAAGGTATTTCTGTTTCATGGAGAAATGACTTCTCTTTATTTATGGGGAGGGGACGTGACTTTTGTGTGAAATGATGGGTCCCCGTGAATCTGCCGCCTCAGGCCTAATCTCTTCTTTGTGCGCCCCTGACGACAGGAGTCCCAAATCATGATTGAATCCCAAGTGTTGTAGCTCCAGATGCCGAAGGACGCGCAAGTTGGCGCTGGATCTCACGTTCCAGCGAGAGATTAACACCTCCCAGGATATTCATGCACTACCCTTACGGGATCAATCACTGCTAGGAAACACAAAACAACCCATGAATCCACTGAACCTGCGTCGAGCATCAAAGAGCGCTTCCCAACATATTCTCGGCAGCACAGAAAGGTTCCTCAGTGGAACCCCGGTATTCCGAACTAATTGGGGATGTGGTTTGTTCGGTATTTCCGAAAAAAAGCACCCAACATATTACTAATGCACATAGAAAAGGCAACAATGCTACAATTACTGGCTACAATGCAATGTAGCGTGCGATATGAGAAAATTGCAACGTGGCGTAGCGACATAAAGCAGTGGGAATGTTGCGAACAACGGAGTACAGTGTGAACATAACCGATCGCATGCGGTTGTAGTTGCTACATTCTTTAGAAGAGTTGAGGCACAGTTTGTGTCGCTGCTGTGAACGGGTATTGTACGTACAGTATTCAGAATTGGGTTGACTTTACACTGTGTTCATGCTTTTTCGTTCATAAATTACGTTAACGCAAATCAGGTGATTTTTGTTTAGTTCTTTCTCCTTCCCGAATTTTGCTCGGATTAACCGAAATTTCGGATTTGCGGGGTTCTACCGAACCCAAAACTATCTAAATTTCCAGCATTAGCTATTAACATACATAGTAATGTTATGAGTTATTACTACCGAGGTCAAAAGTTAAAAATTGGGGCCGAGAGTACCGGAGCCGAGATTTTTAATTCGGATGAGGCAGTAATAACGCTATAACATTTCATGGCATGTTCTAACAAAAAGAAAAACAAAATCTGCACTGCTAGACCCTACTTCTATGTAATAATAGGACATAGCAAATTGTATTATGTGTGTAAGTTCTAACTTTTTATTTCATGTCAAAAACAGTTTAAAACCGAGGGACATATTATGGGGAGAAGTGTATTCCTCGCAAGTTTTCTTAAATTCTGGGATCTCTATCCTAACTCATGCACGAGTTGAAATATGAACATGGAAACAAGCGTTTTTGGAAAAAATTGATAAGAAAATGTTAGTTCCTTGTTATAAAAACTATTTACAAAGGGGGAAAAACTATTTATTTGGGCTATTATCACTCATCGAGCCTTTCGTGAAGAAATAGACTTTCTGCCTCGAGAGCATGGAAAACGATAATTTGAATCACTATATTTATAACTCTAGAAGACGTACACAGGTAATGAAGATATATTTATGTCCAGAAGCAAAACAAGGTGCCATCTCAACATTCGCTTACAGGTGAGGGAAACAGTATTAAAAATCTGATAGATAAGGGGATCATTGACCTAGAATCTTAGGCACAATACTTGTTGGAGGCGTATTTAGTCTTAAAATTATACAGTACAAATGGTACCTAATTCATTAAATATCATTGTTGAAATCAACATTACATTTCTTTTGATGCTGGGTATAGTCTCCGAATGCATAGAAAAATTTATGCAGCAGAAAAGATTTTACTTAGCGCTTAAACGTCTGCATTTGCTTAATCTTTTAATGCCATCTGACAATGTGTTGTAGAATAATGTACATGTATTGTTTGTGAACATTTTTGTAGTATGTAAACTCTTCTTTAAAGTGTTTAATTCCTTGCGCCAAAAGATATACAAGGTCTGTCCCAAAAGTAATATGCCACAATGTTTTCTGACGCCACTATAAGTCAGAACAGTCAGACTAGTTTGGATAAGGTAAGGGGAGGTTTAGGTTCCTAGTTCAGTTGTCTCCCTGCCCTGGGGAATTTAGAAGGCGCACGTTTGTGTGCTCCTGTGTAGTAGTCGTGCCGTACTCGCAATGGGGAAATCTTTGGATGAAAGATACACAATCAATTTTTGCGTGAAGCTGAACGAGACGCCGGTGGAAACGTTCGGGAATTTCATCCTAATTTTTGGACGCTCTTATAGAGTGGGCTCAACAGTGGAGAATTTATATATATATTATAAACCCAACTAAAACCCAGGCCAAAATTTTTACTCTTTGTAAACCAAAGTTACCTCGCCCACTAGTATTAAATAACACTATAATCCCTTGGCTTCCATCCGATACACCAGTAAAATACCTTGGGGTTCATATTGATAGCAAGTTAACTTAAAAAGCACATTGAAGTAATAACCAATGCAACATACGCCAAAATTTCAAAACTATACCCATTAATTAACTTCCGCTCAGCTTTAAATTTGGAATGTGCTATCTTAATATTTAAATCTATTATTAGACCATCACTCACATATGCCTCTCCGGTCTGGAATAACACTACTAAAACCAACATTGAAAAACTCCAAATAGTCCAGAACAAATTTTAAAATGGTTCATATCAAATACACATATTCAAAGGGAACTTCAAATAGAACCCCTAATTGAATATATAAGAAAAAACTGTAACAATTTTTTTACTCTTCTTTCATCCTCTCCTTGCAGTACTAAATTCACAATGGGAAAAACTTTAAACAATCCCAAAAGAATTCGCTCTCGATATCCCAAAGACATGTTAAAACCCCCATAAAAATGTATTAAATATGTAAATCTTCATCCCAATGTATGTATAGAGTGTATCTAGATTTAAGAATGTATAATGTATTAAAATTTGTGTATTGTATGTCAAATTGTTTAGTTGTATTAGAAATATAAGTATTAATCCTGTAAATTAGCTTAGTAAGATACAAGAGTGAGAGATTGTATGCTCAAACGTGAATGCCCAAACGTTATGTATTATAAATTAAAATGTCCAAACCCCTGAAAGGCAAAACTGCCGAACAGGAAGAAAATAAATTTTAAAAAAAATGGACGCTCTTATCAGCGGGAAGGAGACGAGCCTCTTGGATTACGACCCGGCGGCAAAGGGGCAGAGCGCGGAGCGTCACACCTTGGCGTCTCCGCACTCCAAGAAGACTCGTAGGAACAAACCGCGTAAAACACGTTTCGCGCATTGCTCATTTCGCTCATTGCTCATTTCGCTCATTGACACAAAGGCGATAGTGCACAGTGCGTTCAAACCTCTTGCTCACACCGTAAACGGCAATTCTACAAACGAAGGCTCCAGAGACTGAACGACGGGGCCATCCGCGGAAGATGAATGCTTCGTGGAAGCATCGCGGCGACAGCACGCCGGCCCACATCGCCTTCGTTGTCGGGCGCTACCTGACAGGCATCGGTGTGGCAACGCTTCCACAACCACCCTAGCGTCCCAACCATGCTCCAGCGGACTTCGTTTTGTCCCAAGGGGCAAGAATGAAACGCATTTCAAGACTTTGGACTACATCGAAACAAGTACGGTGATGACTTCTTCACCAAGGACTACCTGGAAATGTACATGGCAAGGAAATCACGCTGAAAAAAAATGCTTTGATGCACTAGAGTCATACTTTTAAGAATATTAATTGATTGATTGATTTTTTTCGTGTTTCCAGGCGCGTCAACTGCTTTGGTCTAATGACCAAAGCAGTGTCCCGTGACCAAGCAGTGTCCAATGACCAAAGCAATCCCGTTAGTGTTGTGCATGTTTTTCCTAGGGAGACGGCGGTGATCTTCCCCCGATGGATGGCGAGATCCGGCACCGACCTACCGTCGGCTAGTGGGGTTTTCCCCTAACCAGGACTCTCCCACCAGCGGGGCACCGCCCCAGCCGGGACTAGCTCTAAGCTCCCGACCGGTCTCCCGGAATATGTGACAGGATAGGATAAGGAAGAGGTAGGACAGATCGCGCGCGGTCCGTGGCCCGTTTGGAAGGGTACTGCTCCGGCATTCGCCTGGTGTTGATCGGAGTAACCACGGAAAACTACCAATCAGAGCAGCCGGCCGCTAGAATTTTGAAGAATATTCAGTGGCTGTACATATCTGATTAATATGTTTGTTTTAAAAAAAATGCAACGCATTACTTTTGGGACATGGCTGTTCATTAAAAAATAAAAAATAAAAATAAATTTTAAAACATAATAAAATAAAAATAAATTAAAAATAAAAAAATAAATTAAAAATAAATTAAAAAATAAATTTAAAAAATAAATTAAAAATAAATTAAAAAATAAATTAAAAAATAAATTAAAAAATAAATTAAATAAATTAAAAATAAATTAAAAAAAAATAAAAAATAAATTAAATAAAAATTTAAAAATAAATTGAGAAATAACAATGAAATGAAAGAAAAGCAAGCGCGCGACCCACCTCAGAGCGCGGGCCCGCGTCCGTCGCCGCGCGGGGAGGCCGGGGGCGTGGAGGCGGCGTTGGCGAGGGCGTCGGCGGGGGGCGGCGTGAAGCCCCCCAGCGCGCGCTCCGCCGCCTCGCGGCTCTCCTGCCCGATGCGCACGTACAGCGCCGTCACCACCAGCAGGAAGTACAGCGGCAGCACTGCGGCACAGCATTGCGACCACGCTGCAGCGCACTGCACGCCACGCACTGGACGCCGGCAGGAAAACTCTTAAGGCTCATTCACAATGCAATCACAAACACAAGCATAACACAGACACATAGACATTAACATAAGCGAAGAGTTGGCGTATTCACAATGTCGAACAAAAACATAGGCAAAATAAGAGTTTCTATTGGCTATGACAATATTCTAGTTTACTATTGGTTGGATATGAGAATCGATTTCGAGATTTCAAAACAAATACGACAAACACAACCACGCAGCACACGAATAGTTCGCCTATCGACTTCGATACTCGATTTTGAGTTATCGAACTGTGATTGGCTCATTCCTTATGTCTGACATAAGCATAAGCACAGAAGCTTGAAGCTTGCAAGCTCTTAAGTTAACGTCTTACGTGTTATGCTTATGCGAACGCATTGTGAATGAGTCCACTTGTAGACGTAGTCCTAACTTTTATGTTAACGCCATGCTTATGCTTATGTTTGCATTGTGAATGGGACTTTACTGAAGCGCCCACGTAACGAAAAAGTTGATACATCTTGTAAATCCCAGTTACTATAAATTTCTTCATCTAATACGTGGTGTAGTTAGAATTCGTTTTGTGGAGCCTTGAAACGGAAAAATTCCTTGAGGGAAAACCTCTGTCTGTTCATCCATCCATGCGTCCTTTCGTGTCTGTCTCTGTGTGTCTGCCTGTCTCTTTGTCTGTGTCTCAGTCAGTCAGTCCGTCTCCCTCGCTGTGATCAACGCGAGTGCCTAAACCGTTGAGACGATTTTCTTCAAGTATTCCTCGATTTGTTTAAATGAATCTGAGGTGTTTGATATTAATATTTCGACTTTTGGGGGGTACTGAGCCTCAACATTTTCTCAAAAATAGCTCCAAATGTCCCCCAGAGTAGAACAAGAGACACAAGAATGAGGTCTCATTTTCTTTGAACTCTGAATTTTCGAAAATTTCAAAAGTCAGGAAGAATGTAGAACGTTAAATGCCAGTAAATCAAATAGAAAATGTGAGTTGTAAATTAGAAAACATAAATTCCATTCTTGAAAGAAAATCTGGGATTGAAAACGTCAATATAGTGACCGGCAAAACACTTTCTGAATGGTGGCAAACTTCAGCAGGAGTTTCTCTCCAAATATTCGCTCATACGACTGGACGAACTAAAAAAAAACAGTCATACTTTATTTTTTTGCATATGTTTTACTATTTTGTCTGCATTTTGTTCATTCATTGGCTATCATGATTATCTTCATAATTTCCCGCCGATTTATGAAGTGATTTTACCAGGCATGATCCTATCACTTGCAATCGCCAGACTAGCAGAGAAAGTTGTAACTACGCAGGCAGCCCGGACACAGAATAAGTATGACACACAGTGTCAAGCATTACCACCTAGATTCTATCGAAAAGTTATTGTGTAAAACCATAAGTCACGGCCTACTCTACCACCTTCTTTACTTTAGTAGAGGAGACCATGCAGGAATGGTGGTGTTCTATGCTGCGTCCATTCAATGCGTCTTTTCCTTGAATTTTGCACATGCGTCCGAAGCGTGCAATAGGGCACGTAGCGTATGCGTTTAGGGCATTGGTCTTTTCTCCGCTATTCCCATTGTGAATTTAAAAGCCATAGTTGTTAACTATTTAATAATCAGACATCAGACAATCAATAGCATATTTAATCGTCAGACACGTTTCTTTTCTCACAAAATTCATTATTATAATTATAAGAGGTAGATTACTTTTTAAAGTTAAGGTGGTCAATGGGATGTCAGCTGTAACTTCCTACAAGCTTGTTCTACATACTTAGTTAACATAAATTATTTTAATTACATTTTTTTCAGAAACGTGTTCCCCCTCATTTCATTGGTCTTCGAGAATAAATACTGAACGACGTTTTTGGGTTGTAGAAGTTTTCTAACTTTTATTCAATTTCTTCCTTCAGTTCAATGTGATCACAAAGGTTCAGCTAGTTCAATTTTTTTACGACCTGTCCTACACCCCCAATACTAAAGCCAAAAATGTATTTCCCAGTGCAATTTTGACCCGCAGTTGAATGGTGTTACACAGAACGTGACTAACTAACAAAGAAGTAAAAATTAAGCAATACCGTTTTCTAGAGAGCTTTGATTTTCATAATGTATCCAGGCATGTTTGTGAAGTGCAGACCTTTAGAGGCATAAAAGCGAAATCACAAACTACTGTTCTTACTTTCTTAAACTGCAGAAAATAAACATTTATAGACATTATTGATTAAATTATAAAAAACTAATGATTATTGGGAATAAATACACATCCGATACATTTTTGGGGTGTATCCTTGCTGCTCGAAATTTTAAAAAATATTCCAACTTATCAAGCCTTTTCTTATAAACATATTGATTCTTCTGCATAAGTTTATTGCACTATAGATCTTTAAACGATGCCATGCACTTTTTTATAAATGAGTGGACGTTTCGAAAAGCCTCGCACTTCCTAGTGGAAGTGCGAGGCTTTTCGAAACGTCCACAGAGAGAAATGTTTAGTTCATACGTAGTATTTATTTGTTTATTTATTTTACGTCAAAAACAGTTAAAAAGTGTGTGTGTGACATGCTGCGGAGAGAAGTGAATTCTGTGCACGGTTTCTTAATTCAGTAATTCCTATCCTAAGCCACATACTACTTGAATTTGGAATACGGAAAGAAAATGAGCGTTGTTTTGCATGGATTGTTAACAAAATATTCTCTCCCATGTAATGAAATCTATTTTCAAGGGTAAATCAGCAATGCATTTCTGTTCTTATCCCTCTTCATGTCATTTGTGAACGAATAATACGTCCTGCCGCGACAACATGGAAAACGATAATTTGAATTACTGTATTTCTCACCGAATTCTAGAAGACGTGCACAGATAATGAAGTTTCATTTATGACAAGAAGCAAAACAAGTAGCCATTTCAGCCTTTGCTCAAAGGATCTGGGAAACTGAACGAAAAACCTGATCCAGATGGGGGAGTAGTAGGTTGAACGATACAATTGCAGTTTATTTTGGAAGAACAAAATGCTTAGTCACGTTCTCGAAACTGCTGTCTAATTAAACACGCTACGCACGTATAGTAAGGTTGACTAAACAAGCTGTAATATTTACTAAACACATTGCAGTGAAAATTACTAAACTAATAGTTGCGTTTCATAAATTACTAAACGCTGCTCTGTAAGCCCTATTAAGCAGAAACGTGAAATGGAATATTTTATTTCTTTCCCTTCAGCCAGATATCTTAGCTATCAGAGTTCCCGGGCGGTCACCCATCCAACAGCTCCGTCGACTCGTATTCCTTAATCTCGGTAACCTAAGAGGCCCTCGTCAAGCAGAGTGGTTATGGACACAGGTCGCCGACGTTTGGCTACCGACGGTATTTTTACTATTAGTTTAGAATACAGAACATAATTATTTAAAATCAATAAAATTCTAAACATGTCGGTTATACAGCTTATAAAACTATATACAGCGTTGATTTCTCATAGTTCACATGGGCTCATAACCATTTAAATTGGTCAGATTTCTGAGCACGCGTGCTGCTAAGTAGTGTTTAGTAAGTGGGACGACATGTAGCGTACATCACACAGAATGATTTTATCTACGAAACAAATATAGTACCACTGACTATTCTCTTTGTTCTTTCACTTACGATTTTCAATTGTCTGTAAAATGAACAGAACTATATCATGTTTAGTACATCTTAACACATGAATAATTTGATTTACTTACTACTAAATATGTTTAGTAGATTGTTCTACAAAACTTCTTTCAATGAGTTTGTGTTGTTGAATCAGAAGGATTATTTATCCTCGCTAAAAACATTTCGAAATTATTCGCCTTATTGTAAAAACAAGCAAACAAAAAAAAAAATCATTTTGGGCCAAAATGGACGCATGTCCAAAAGCAACTATTGTTTTCATTGAAAAGTTCCGTGGATCAGAGGGAATATTAAACAAGTAATTGCATTAAATTTAATTTAAATAAAATAAAATTAAGGAATGGGGTGAGCAACCGTGAATACCGTTACTACGTAACTAAACACCGATAATAAAACGAATTGAACATTTTAGATTTGAAAGTGGAAAGGATATTGGGAAAATGTTCTCAAAAAGACAAGTGATTTATTATTCAGCAGCCATAAGTTACTCTAAAACGACCAATAGAATAAAGAAGAGAGATGTCGCAAATCTTTTGGTAAAACAGTTTCTAAAATACTGGATAAAAATAAGCTTGACTGGTTTAAATGCATTAGGAACTGAAGAAAAATCAGTGAAACCGAACAAAATAAATCATTCGAAGTCTGTGATCCTGAGCACCATGAGACTCATCTGAAGATATAAAGTACTTGCCGTACTTGGTTTAAATAGGCCTCATTTTGTAAAATACGGCAAGCAATATCTCACACATTCCCACGAAAACCCAATTCTTAGGGCCGGGAACGCATTAGTTTCGAGTCACACAGCATACAATGTTAAAAGATGATGATGCTTAACGTGTGTTGTAGGTTGCATGTGAGCATGTTTTTGGATATCATTTTCTGCTTAAATCGGTTTTATGCACTACTGAGGGATCATACTTTAACCACCAGTGGCTTGATTGATTGAGTGATGATTCAAAGCGCGTCAACTGCTAAAGTCATTAGACCCGAAAGGGTAGTGCATGTTTCATCGCGAGAGGTGGCGGTGGTCTTCACACGCGGAATGGCGAGATCCGGCGCCGACCTACATCGGCGAGCTGGAATTTTCCCCAACTAGGTATCTCCCTTTAGCGGGACACCACCGCAGCCGGGACTAGCTCCAAGCTCTCGACTGGTTTCTCAACATGCATGGTAGTGTAGTGATTGTGAGTGTAAGTGTATGTATGTAAGAGGTAAGGAAAAGAGAAGGAAGAGGAAAGAAAGATCGCGCGCGATATGCGTCCAGTTTGTTACGGTACTGCCCTGACATTCGCCTGGTGTTGAACCACGGGAGAATCCCGCTTAGAGGAGTCCATCACCATTAGTACTCTTATAGCGTTTTGTGCCGGTGTTTTCTTACAAATGATACAAAACTTTCCTATGATGATATTTCAGTTGTTTTTCGAGCAGAGGTGCGTGGAACATAGTGGAAGAACCGCGTCTGATCAAAACAACCTGGTAACCCTCTATTTCTTCTAAGCTTATCGCGAACGAATGCTGGTACCTTGCCAAAGAATCTCCTCCTCACCTTAGAACTTTAGGACTAACTGAAGCAACTAGCGCTTGTTAGTGCACCATCGTAAAATTGGCTATGAATGTAAGAATCAAATACGTGGGACAATTTCTTCCACAGGCGTCATCAAGACGCGCTTTACGAGGCACGACTAATGATAACAACAAAGGAGTGGATTTTAATGAAAAGTAATTTTTTCTTTTCACTATAGGACAATGCCTTTCAGTATACATATTAATTTTATGTTATGACGAAAGGAAATGTCCCATTTTATGTCCTTTTTTTGTTGGCTTTTTTCGTCGATTTCTATTGATAAGTCTTTTTTTAACTTTTCCCTCATTTGTAAAACATTTGTGACTGATTTCAACGAATTTAAAATTATTTTAATGGTACTTGCTTCACATAATATTTACGAAGTGCAATAATGTTTCCACAGAATGTTTGACTAGCCTACCCAATTTCTTCGTTTAGAAATTGTAATGTCATCCGTTGTATGTAATCTAAAGTTCCTGTGACGACTATCAGCATCATTGTCAGTTCGCCTGATTTCGGGAGAACTGAAGACTGATTTTTCTGGTAAAGAACGGTCCAATCCAAAAATCTGTAAACTAAGTGTATTTGATCGAAAGGAACGATTACAACAGTAACAGATCCAACAGCTTGAGTTGTTCATCTGAACTGGTATTGATCAAATTTTTTACGTAATTTTTCTTTGATTTGAAGGCATTTTAAAGACTTTTAAGAGCATTTTATTGATCATTTTTGGCGATGTTTTAGTTCACCCCCTCTTAATAATAACCGAAGCGCAACGAACTTAGACGTCCAAACGATTCAAGCCTGGTTGACACTTCACGTTCCCCTTTGGTTTTTCGCGCTCCTCGGCTCTCGCAGTGCCCAACACACGGGCGATTTGAGCTGAATTGAATTCATGCCTTATTTTACGTGACGAGGCTCGGATCATCAGACCCGCTCTTCCGTCTGACCACGCAATTTTTGCTGCGCTCCTTTCACCATCTAGCGGAGAAAGAAAGCAACACTTGAGCGACGAAACAAGCGATTTGAATTTAGCCAGAAGCTTGTTTTGCACTTGAGGATCCTTTAAATGAAGTAAATCTACCACATGGGATATGGGTCTTTGCTTCCCCTCCGAAAGAAGGCATACGAAAGGTTTGTTTGCCCTCAAAACTCCATGGCTTCGATGGGTTTTGAACCCGCATCCGTGGGTGCAACAATGGAGGTCAACTTCGGCGCATCAATCCGATACTCTAACCGTTATACCACTGAAGTCGGAAAATGGTTCAAAAATTCTTTCATTATTTCGATTTAATATAATTTTTTAAAAAAATTGCAGCATAATAAATAATAATAACATAATAATAATAACATAATAATAATAATAATAATAATAATAATAATAATAATAATAATAATAATAATAAAGTATAACATAATATTGTAACATGTTTTATATCTATCAAATATCTAGAAATGAACAAATGTTCCCCCAAAATGCGCAAATATTAAAAATTCACTATATTCACTCCATCAGTTATCCGACAGTCCACTGTAAATACTAATGAGTAAACATGACAAATTATTTATCATGTATAATTGTTAAAAAATATAATGGAAAAGAATGTTACAAGCAAGAATCTAATATTAGATCGACATTAAATTTAGTGGAAAGCCCTAACAGGCTGTCACAGAGAAGCCGATTTTGGCCTAACGTTCGGTCGCCCGAAGCGGACATCTTCGTCCGACGTGTCGAATTCGTTCAAACCGTGTTGTTAAGGAAAGGCCCCCCCCATTCGAATCCGAGAATCGTCTGTCAGACATGTGTTTCGTTTGATTCTGTCGGTTTCATTCTTCCGAAATCAGCTGGAGAGTCAAGGCCATCTGGAATACTAAGACCATCTTCAATACATGAAGAAGATCTTGAACGTGCTTCAGGCAAAATGTTTCAAACAATGAGCCGTGGAATTATGGGAATATTCGGCCAATTTCGGGTGAAACATTCGGGTGATTTTCCGATGAAAAAAGTCGGATTATTTTGTTCGCTACCGGAGGACCGCGAACGAAATTATCCGACAAGCACACGAATGTTGCACTCGAAATTGTCCGAATATTCCCATAATTCCACCGCTCATTGTTTGAAACATTTGTGAGAAGCACGTTCAAAACCATCTACTTGTATAGGAGTTAGTCTTGGTATTACAGATGGCCTTGACTCTCCAGATGATTTCAGGAGAACTGTAACCGACAAAATCAACGAAAAAGATCTTCGTCAGACAGCCGATGTTTCCGGATGCCGTCGGTAGAGGTGGTTTGGGTTTAACACGCCCATTTGCATTTACTCGCACGTGTTTGAGCGAATCAGGCATATCGGACGCAAACATGCGACGTCGGCCGACCGAAATTTCGTCCAAAATCGGTTCCATTGCGACCGCCACCTACGAGCGCCTACTACAAACCAAAGGCCGGCAGCGCCGTAGTAACATGACGTACGCATGACGAAAAGCCCCATGCCAGGCGAACAGCGTCCTCCCGCGCCGCGCGCTGCTCCAGACTCCAGGCGCCCTCGCCGCCCTCGGCGCTCGTTAGAGGCATTAGCCCCGCCTTGCGCAGCGCCAGCGGCGCCAGCGGCACGCGCGGACGCGCCCGTCATTAACGCCGCGAGGCCGATAAACAGCCCAGAACACACGCCGTTCACGTTCGGACACCGAGGCGATAATCCAGGTTTATAGCCAATTGAGTCATTTGAGTTATTAGTCCTATGTCGCTCAACACTTTCCGTAATACGTCATCGTCTTGTATGAAAAAATATAAACAAGAGCCGTTGACTTTGACACGATGCGATAATCCAGGTTTATACCATTGAGTCATTTGTGTTATTTCTCATATGTCGCTCAACACTTTCCGTAATACGTAATACGTCATCGTCTTATATGAAGAAATATAAACAAGAGCCGTTGACGTTTGTACACTGATGCGATAATCCAGGTTTATAACCAGTTGAGTCATTTGTGTTATTTGTCATATGTCGCTCAACACTTTCTGTAATACGTAATACGTCATCGTCTTTTATGAAAAGAAAATCATATAAACAAGAGCCGTTGACATTTGGACACTGATGCGATAATCCAGGTTTATAACCAGTTGAGTCATTTGTGTAATTTGTCATATGTCGCTCAACACTTTCCGTAATACGTAATACGTCATCGTCTTATATGAAGAAATATAAACAAGAGCCGTTGACGTTTGTACACCGATGCGATAATCCAGGTTTATAGCCAATTGAGTCATTTGTGATATTTGTCATATGTCGCTCAACACTTTCCGTGATACGTAATACGTCATCGTCTTTTATGAAAAGAAAATCATATAAACAAGAGCCGTTGACGTTTGTACACCGATGCGATAATCCAGGTTTATAGCCAATTGAGTCATTTGTTATTTGTCATATGTCGCTCAACACTTCTGTAATACGTAATACGTCATCGTCTTTATGAAAAGAAAATCATATAAACAAGAGCCGTTGACATTTGGACACTGATGCGATAATCCAGGTTTATAACCAGTTGAGTCATTTGTGTAATTTGTCATATGTCGCTCAACACTTTCCGTAATACGTAATACGTCATCGTCTTATATGAAATAAAAATCATGTAAACAAGAACCGTTGGCATTTGTACACCGATGCGATAATCCAGGTTTATAATCAATTGAGCCATTTGTCTTATTCGTAATCATCTTATACAAAAAGAATATAAATAAGAGCCGTTGACGTTTGTACACCGATGTGATATTCCAGGTTTATAACCAGTTGAGTCATTTGTGTTATTAGTCGTATGTCGTTCAATACTTCTTAATATATAATTCGTAATCGTCTTATACGAAAAAAAATTATATTAGCAAAAAATGCTTTTCCTTGGAATATGTGTAATATAGAATTTTGTAAAATTTTACTGCTGATATTTCAATACATAATGTATTATGAATTTGGTCCCTTGTTAGTCATTTATAACTTGTAAGGACTTCCTTCAGTGTAAATAAAGTAGTAAAAGTAAACAAAAAACAAATATTTTCACAAAAATTAAGTTTAATCTTCATACACTAAGAAGTTTATTACAAGTTATAAATGACCGTCCAATATAACAAAGAATAAAAAAATTATATTGAAATAAGTGAAAAAACTTCTTCTTCGTCATTTTCCCCTTAGGAGCTTGCCGTTTTCACCCTCCACAACTCTCGATCCTCCCAATCTCGTGGTTTGAGGCCTATATCCTTCATAGCTTCCTGGATGTATTTTTCCCATTCTAAAACTGGTCTTCCTCATTTTCGCTTCTCAGGTGGTTGCCATTTTAAGATCTTGTGTGGCCATCTGTTTTCTGACATTCTCTTAACATGTTCATACCACTGTATTGCTCTATTTTCCAAGGCCTTCGTAACAGAACACATTACATTCATCCTTCTCCATATTTCTTCATTTCGCTGTCCCAGCGAATAAGTTGTGTAAAAAAACTTAACAAATTATTTCCATGTAAAATAAGTATCTAATCTTCAAGTACAAATGGAAAGTTATAAATGACTGTCTAATATAACAAGGGACAAACTAATTTATGTAAGATGAGTGTAGTACTTATACGTTCCCATTAGCTTCAACTCGATTGCTTCGAACGCTATAATTAACGGACTGCGGACTTACGGAATCCTTAAGGGACGCCGGTCATTAAGGCTGGTTTTTCGCTCCGTTGGTTGCGTTAATTCAATAACATAACAGTACATCAGCGCGAAGTAGATATTTATGATTCGGATGGGAAAAAGTTTATTTTATTTTGCGAGTAGGAAAGATTACTATATACTAGCCCGATAGGCCGAATGGCCCAATCCAATAAGCAAAATCAATACCACTTTTACCACAATGTTTTTAAACAGCCTTATTGGCCTTTCATTTTATTTTAATTCAAGTACACAAACCCCTTAATGAAACATTAAGTTCAGTAGTAGCTGATGCGGTCAAACAATTTTTCTTTCTTGCATTCACAGATTTATCCGAACACTGGAGCATCGTCTCACTTTTAACACTAGAGCTACAACTTAAACATTTAGCACTCTGTGCGTGCTCTGGAAGTTCAGCTTTTACTAGTAGCTGTCTAAAGAAAAAAATTCTCGGTCGACGCCGAAAGCACCGCATACACTGTAACCCAAAGTCTATGTTGATCCATACAAGTGATGCGATATCGATAACAAAATATCAATAGCAACAAATATCATTGTTCAAAATTAGATCATCAGTGTTATTAATACATCGCCTAAAACATCAATGTTTTTAAACATCCGTGTTTTAAACTGGTTTAGTAATCTCTAACATTAAATGTTCACCTAGGACAAAATATAATTTCACAATGATTGTGTTCAATTTACTGTTAGATTTAACTGGCAAAACAAAGTTAAAAAATTATAAGTACAAGTTTTAACAAAACTAAGTCTGAAAGTGTAAGCGCCGAGAGCAATCTCAGAGGGTCAGTTCGCCGAAAAAGAGGCTGTACGCCTCCGAGCGAACCTTGACCGCCTCTCCCCATGCGAAATACGAGTCCTAGTAAATACCAGGGCTTTGATTGATTGATTTGTTTCGTGTTTCCAGGCGCGTCAACTGCTTTGGTCATTAGTCCCGTTAGTGTAGTGCATGTTTTCTCGGGAGATGGCAGTAATCTTTCCCCGCTGGATGGCGAGATCCGCCGCCGACCTACCGTCGGCTAGTGGGGTTTCCCCCTAACCGGGACTCTCCCACCACCGGGGTAGCGCCCCAGCCGGGACAAGCTCTAAGCTCCCGGACGGTCTCCCGGAATATGTGGTAGTGTAGTGCATGATAGTGTAAGTGTGTGTGTAAGAGGAGAGGATAGGACAAGAAAGAGGAAGGACAGATCACGCGCGGTTCGTGGCCCGTTTGGTAGGGTACTGCTCCGGCATTCGCCTGGTGTTGATAAACTACCGGTCAGAGCAGCCGGTCGCTAGATTCTCCTCCAGACAGTGACTGAATTCAACCTAGCTGAAAAGCTAGTGTCGAATATCTTGCCGCCGTCAGGACACGAACCTAGGACTTCCCGGTCAGAGGCGCTGCAGTGACATTATTTGATGCACTGAGCTACCGCTCCCGGTAATAACACGATGAACGAGTAATTGAAATAAAAGATACAATATTTACAAAAAAAATGTTTCATATATGTTTCAATGTGGTTCATATACTATAATGTGTCCCACCAACTATGGGCCACCTCATAACTTCTAAACGATTCTCGATATCCAAATGCAGTTTTCGCTCAACAATGGTGAATCATGGGTCAAGTAATGTGCCGCAGAGATTCCCATTTTTTTTAATTTTCCAGAAATTTAATCATCTTTGATATTTTAAATCGAACCATTTTCTTTTCTCACTAGCAATAGATATATCATAAATAGCAAATTCACACCAGGGTACTGCTCCGGCATTCGCCTGGAATTTATCGGACAAAACACGGAAAACTACCGACCAGAGAAGCCGGCCTCTAGAAATCTCCTCCAGACAGTGACTGAATTCGACCTAGCTGAGTAGCTAATGTCGAAAATATTGCCATTGCTAGGACTCGAGCCTAGGACCTCCCGGTTAGAGGCACTGTAGAGACATCAGTTGAAGCGATGAGCCACTTCTCCCGATTCCCACACAGAGCTCATAGGATTCGAGCCATAACGTTGATGAATTTTCGACACTACATAGCTAGGTAGCTACATCGAATTTCGCCGCAGTCTGGAAGAGAAACCTTGCGACCGGCTGCTGTGATCGGTAGTTTCCCGCTGACTCTCGGATCAACACCTGATGAATGCCGGAGCAGTTCCCTAACCATCGGGCCACGGATCTTCCTCATCCGATCTCCTCTTCTCCTCTTGCACGCTCACTTTCACTTTCATGCATACAATGACACACCTCATAGTATTTTGGGGGACCAGAGGGGTGCTTTGGACTTGTCTCAAATAGGGCGGTGCTGGAGAGAAACCTGCACGGGGAAATCTCCCACAAGCCGACGAGTAGCTCGGCGCCGGATCCCGTGTTCCCGCTGCGGATTAACATCGCCTCCTCCCGGGATGAAACAACCACTACACTTACTGAACTAACGGCCTTAACAGTCAGCCACTTGAAGTGTGCTCCAACCTGTGGCGGATTTACAATTTTCGAGCCCCCCCCCTCAACCCCAAGCTAAACTATTTTTGAGGAAATAGCTATTATATTTTTTACAACAATAATTTTTTTGACATTGGATAACGTTTTTACTTAAAATTAATAGAATAATTAAAAAGTCTTCAAATAATAATTTTTATTCAAATTTTAAATTTAAAAATTGATAACAATTGCCTTAATATCTATTCGTCAAATTAGCTGCAATATAATTCAGCACTATATTAATAATTAGTAAAATCAGAACGGGCTGAAAATGCCGTTTACGCGATATTTTCTTCTCAAACTCAGAAATAAATATATTTTAAAAAAAGAAAGTGTCGGCAAAAGATAAAACCTGAAAGCTTATGATTTTGATCGAACATTATTGTTAGTGAATTGAGGTTGCCTTGACCCATAGTAGTTCGATACTAATTTTTAACCGTTTTAAGTTACTAAATGATAATTTTCCAGTACAATTTGTAATCATGAACGTTAAAAATTTCGAAAGACAATCTCAACGTATAACCTGACGATGAAACCTCAACGTTTTTTCTGGAATTTACCTTTACCAAAATTAGCCGATTGAAGAATCTAATACAAAAACGACTTTTGTTGACAAAATCTGATAATATATTTTCGTTCCCTTGTAATAGAAACTATTTACATTGAAAACCAAATTTGATATAATAGTCGTGCAATGAAATATATAAAAACTAGACGTTGTACCAAAGTTCTTTGGGCTTGACCACTGGATCTCGGTAGAAGCAGCGTTGCCATGATTTACTGCTGTTGCCAAGTCCGTGCTGCACGAACTTTCGCCAGCAATGTAAAGCAACTATGAGTTTCCACATATTCATTGGGTATTTTTAAGAACAATAACAATACTATCTGGAAAGTTTTAATAATGTGAAATTTGGTTTTCGGGCGTTATATTATCCAAATTTTGAGCCCCGAAATACCTACCCCCACTTCACTACCAATTTTAGTTGAATTCAAAATAATGATTGCAAGAGGCGTTGTTGAAAAAATCTGGAAAACAGAAATGCTCGCTCCCGTGTAATAGAAACTATTTTGCATCAAAAAATGGGCTACAAACTCGATATAATAGTCGTAGACGAAATAATCATCTATCATTCGTGCATCTATTCAGAATGCATTCATCATCATGCATTTATTCAGTCCGAGTTTTTGGCAACAAGGGCAGATCAGGTCACTGGAAAAGCTTATTCAATTGCGTGTGACTAATAGCACCAGCGCGCGACTCTCAGTCATCAAGAAGAAGCGTTTAGAAGTTTGGTACATCGCAAGATGAAAAGGCGGGTGAGCTAGTGCGCGCCTATCTGCTTTATGCGGTGAGTTAGCGGAAATTAGCGGAAATTTTAAATGCAGCGAAATATCAAAATTATCACGTTACAACATAAAGGAGTCCACCAACTACAGGCCATCCCAATAACTTCTAAACGATTCCCGATATCGAAATAAAGTTTTAGCTCAGCTATGCAGAATCATGAGGCAAGTGATATGGTGCAGAGATATTGTTTAAATATGTTTAATTTTCGAGAAATTTAACCATCATTGATTTTAAAAATAGAACCATTTTCTTTTCTCACTACCAATTCATAATTCATAAATAGACAAATTCAATGATGCATCATATGTTAATGTTTTGATAGTATTTTGAGTATAAAATTATTCTTTCTGATATGTGATTTTAAATTAAACGTGAAATTTTTCCTGTAGCTGTCGTCGCAACTGTCGCTTTGGGAAAAGATAGCCTTCACCAAAAGTGACAATTCAAAGGTTGCTGTTAGAAATCTTGTATATTTAATTTAAAATCACATATCAGAAGGTATAATTTTATACTCAAAATACCATCAAAACATTAACATATGATGCATCATTGAATTTGTCTATTTATTATATATCTATTGCTAGTGAGAAAAGAAAATGGTTCCATTTAAAATATCAAAGATGATTAAATTTCTGGAAAATTAAAAAAAAACAGTGAATCTCTGCGGCACATTACTTGACCCATGATTCAGCATTGTTTAGCGAAAACTGCATTTGGATATCGAGAATCGTTTAGAAGTTATGAGGTGGCCCATAGTTGGTGGGACACACTACGCAACACATTGAAATATATATGAAACATTTTTTTGTAAATATTGTATCTTTAATTTCAATTACTCGTTCATCGTGTTATTACCGGGAGCGGTAGCTCAGTGCATCAATTGATGTCACTGGAGCGCCTCTCACTGAGAGGTCCTAGATTCGAGTCCTGACGGCGGCAAGATATTCGACACTAGCTTTTCAGCTAGGTCGAATTCAGTCGCTGTCTGGAGGAGAATCTTAGCGACCGGCTGCTCTGATCGGTAGTTTCCGTGATTTCTCCGATCAACACCAGGCGAATAGGCCGGAGCAGTACCCTAACAAACGGGCCACGGACCGCGCGCGATCTGTCCTTCCTCTTCCTTGTCCTATCCTCTCCCTTTACACACACACACACACACACACACTTACACTAACACGCACTACAGTACCACATATTCCGGGAGACCGGTTGGGAGCTTAGAGCTTGTCCCGACTGGGGCGGTGCCCCGCTGGTGGGAGAGTCCTGGTTAGGGGGAAACCCCACTAGCCGATGGTAGGTCGGCGCCGGATCTCGCCATCCAGGGGGGAAGCTCACCGCCATCTCCCGAGAAAATGCACTACACTAACGGGACTAGTGACCAAAGCAGTTGACGCGCCCGGAAACACGAAAAAATCTATCAATCAATCATCGTGTTATTTTTGGATGGTCACCGCTGAAAATTGTCACGTAATTCCACTTTCAAAATGGTTCTTCTCGCTTGCCGTACAGCGCGGCATCCAGACTCTGGCCTCGCTTTTCAAACGAAGCGCCCGCGTTGTAGCTACGTGGTTCAAGACGTATCGGTGCTTCAGGACCAGCTCACCCAATGACTTTTCGTCTTATATATGAATCATATAAGGCATTTAAACAAATTATTTTTGTATTTTCTTTTTTTTATTAACTGACACCGAGAGTACGCGCATTTGATTAATAATGCCTATAAATAATAATATAATAATAATATAATAATAATAATCATATTATTATGATTATGATTATGATTATGATTATATTATTATGATTATGATTATGATTATGATTATGATTATGATTATGTTGTTATTATTATTATTATTATTATTATTAGTATTAGTATTATTATTCCACCGTGCGCTGCACTCACCCGCCATGTTGAGCGAGATGAAGAAGGCGGCCGCCGCCATGGCGAAGGCCTGTTGCACGGCGATGACGATGAAGAAGATGATGGCGGCCATGATCCACAGCCCGACGTACACGCTGCTGAAGCCCAGCCACGGCACCAGGAGCTCCCGCCGGCCCTGCGCACGCAGCGAGCGCTGAGGCCCGTCCAAGCACGCGCGCGCGCACGCACACGCACGCGCACGCATGGCTGGCGGGGCGGCGGCGGCGCGGTGCGCAGTCCTTGGATCGATTGACTCATTCTTCCATTCACTCACTCATTCATTCATGCTCTCATTCATTCATTAGTGATTTTGGGCGCGTCAACGGCTATCATTGTCCCATACGTGTAGTGTATGTTTTTTTTAAATCGTAGGCTGACCTTCCCCAGCTGTAGATCCGGCGCCGATCTTTTCGTCGACTTGAGGGCTTCTTCCACAACCAGGTATCTCCTACCAGCGATGAACTGCCGCAGCCGGGACAAGCTCTAAGCTTCTCAGCCAGTCTCCCGGCATGTGTCGTAGAGTAGTGCATGTAAGTGTAAATGTTTGTAAGTAAGGGGTGAGGACAGGCAAGGAAGGGGAAGGAAAGATCACATGCGGTCCATGGTTCGTTTGTTACGGATCATCTTCAGCACGCGCCTGGTATTGATCGGAGAAACCACGGAAAGCTACCAGTCGACCGCTAGAATTGGCCTGTTGACAACAGCTGAATTCGACCTCGACATCTAGCTAGTCAAGAATATCATGCCACCGTCAGCACTCGAACCCTAGAACCTCCCGATCAGTGACATCAGTTGATGCCCTGGGCCTCCTCAACCGGTCAGTGGAAGGATTTGTTCAGCTTAATAAGGTCTGGGAAAGAAAGTATAAATAAAATACCAATAAAATACAAAATAAGATAAATTTTTCAATAAAATTAAAGATATTATTACATTAAATTAGATAAATTAAAATCAGATTTATCTTATTTTGTATTTTATTGGTATTTTATTTATATTTTCTTTCCTTTACGTTTGAAGACGGGTGATGACCGCAAAGCCATAGAAAGCCGGCTATCTCAATTGTTGGCCCATGGGCGGCCAAAATTAATTCGAATTTCGCGCCGTTCCTAAAATTCTATGATTTATAAAAATTCCTTGGCGCTAATTAACAGCAAAGGGCAAGCATTTTAAACGTCCCGTGTTGGACTTGGAAGATCGCCTCGTAAGTAAAACGTCGTAGTAATAATTCACATCCTGGCTGCATTGAAAAAAAATAGATTTTCGACCGTTGGTAACGGGGAGGGGCTTACAGCTGTTGTAGATTCCGTGCAAACAGGTGTTTTGGCACGTAAACAAGCGTGAAAATGTATTACGTCCGAAATACGACAGAAAACAATCTTCTGTTCGCCTAAACACAAGGAAACATTGAGAATTTCTTCAATGTTCAATAATTTTTACGCTGAGGTAAACTAACAGTTCTTAAATAATTGTCTTCAGTGATGTAGCTCGGGGGGGGGGGGGCGGTGCGCCTATTGTAAAGTAAAATGCGAAACTATAAGCAGTGAGCCCCAGTTCTTCAGTAGTCCAAGAGTCTTGATTTCGGCGATTACTTTATCTCATCTTATCGTTAATCTTTATACAATATTCTACAAATTATCTTTAATATCGTGCTAATATACTTGAATTTTTATTAAATAATGTACAAACTAATTTAATGTAGGGGGTTACGACATTAGTTTTGCCCCGAGTGACACCAACTTAAGCTACGTCATTGATTGTCATTTGGAATTTTCCTTGGTGCCAAGCTTGGAAACTGTGGCAAAGCGCTTGTAGACAATCCAATTCAGCTTCTGTGACTCTCCCAAAAACTCTGACGAAGCTATTTTGCAGCCTCGACATCAATAAATATACTATGTTGACGAAGATGACCTGTCTTATTTCTTCATATAATAACGACAACAACTCTGCATCAGAATTCCCACAATTAATATGGTCTACCACTGTCTTTCCATAACTTCGACCCCACTGCCCACATTCCCCACTCACCTTGAAAGCGCCAACCGCGAGGAGGATGGAAGAGAGCGCCAACAGAGCGGCGGCAATCCACGCCACCAGCTGCCCAATCAGCCCGGCTGCGCAGGGGAAGCACGCACATTCAATTGTTATTGGCGCCAATTCACATTGCTTTGACTGGTTTATTCTACACACCCGAGGTGGGGCATAAGTTATGCCCTTTTTTTGTGAGAATACGAGCACGGGCGGAAAATATGAAATATGCACATGAAAGGACAAGGTATGAGCTATACTTGGTTTTGTAACGTGGCAGCTGAGGATATTATCTTGAAGATGGAATATGGCATGCTTTTTGCGTCTTTCTCTGTCCTGGCGCAAGATGTCGCATGATCGCGACCGTATCAAGCAGTGCTACAGATCAAGCGACTCTAGCGGCACGACCGAGAAAGAAGCGAAAAGCCGTGTCATATTCCATCAAGATAAAACTCTCAGCTGCCACGATATGAAAAACCTAAGTTTAAGTGCACGGAAATTTAACACCACATCAAAATTGTGTTTCTCATATTTATTAAGGTATTTAAAGTGACTATTGGTTTTATGTTCTGAAGCATTGTAGCATATACGAGTTCACTTATAATATTCCCACAGCATTACATACCCGTTCTAAGGGCCCGATTACGCAGATGTTCGATTACCGCACGAGCTTCATCGATTCGCACACTCACAGGTCGTCACGTGCGATGTCGATCACAGGAGAGCGACGAGGACTACGCGACTTTTCAGTTTTCGACATTTCAAAGGTTTCAACTGAACTAGGACTTGTATCACCACTCATTTAGTCGTATTTTACCTGCCACCTGTGCGCACGCCAATTATCACAATGTAGAAGCGAATATTTTTACAAATGCATACGATAATGTCCTTCATAAAATCAGGAATGACTCAGAGTAATTTTTTTTTCTTAGGTTTAGTTATATTTTTCGTAGTTATGTTTATCACGTTGCTATTTATGTCAGAGTCATGTTACACCAGTTCTCTGGGCTTCGTTCATTTCTTTAGTCCATCTCGATTCTTTCCCATCTCGATCAGGTTTTTCGTTCAGTTTCCCTGATCCATTGAACAAATGCTGAGATGGCCCCTTGTTTTGCTTCTGGACATAAATGTAACTTCATTATCTGTGCATGACGTCTAGAATTCAGTCGGAAAAATAGTTATTCAAATTATCGTTTCAATGTTGTCGCGGCAGAAAGTATTATTCCTAGACGAAGGACTTCACGGATAAGATCCAAAATTTATTGCTCAATTATCCTTGAAAAAAGATTTTTTTACATTGTAGCGTTTTTTAAATTCAAAATTCAAGTAGTATATGACTTAGTGTATAGGGATCACAGAATTTAGAAAATATGCACAGAATTCACTTCTCCCCATAGCACGTCAGACACAGTTTTAACTTTTTGACGTAAAGTAAATAAATAAATAAATAGTAGCGTCCAAAGACATACAGTACTATTTTTGAAATTTAAAAAAAAAAAAATTAGACATTTATTCTTACAATTTACAATAGAGTTCGAATGTTTTAATTTTTGTATTTTAATCTTTCAGATGTTAGCTTGAGGAATACGAGTGAGACATTTGATAATACTTTTATGAACCTGTTACTTAATATTTAAACTACATCTATCTATCATTTGGATATATGATTTGGATATATGATAGTGTTTTTCTATACTTATTCTAGTAATCTTATGATGTAACAAATCAAGTTACATCCTATTCTTCTGAAATAAATTGTCATAAAAACAGGAAACGCTTTCATGTGTACTTTTCCTTTAGAGAAAGTTATTTTCAGAACTTTCCTGGTGTACGTGACTACCGTATGATGTAATCATAAACCTTCACATTTCCTATTAACTGGTAAAGACGTAAAAAACAATGCCGGTACTAGGTTTTAACTAAACCATGACTTGCATTACCCCACTTTTACTTTCTCGCTTCGGAGTAGAGAGAAATGTGTATGTAATACTGCCCGGAGAACGGTAATTTTCGACAGAAAAACTCTTATTACAGAAGCATGATAGCAAAAAAGTGTAAAAATCCATTTGTTAAATTTAGAAAAATATCCTCTAACACGTGGTGTAGCAATAATTCATGTTTTATGGGTTCTTGATGCCGAAAAATCTAATGACGGGAAAATATCTGCCCGTCTGTGATCAACGCCAGCGGCTAAACCGTTCAGCCGGTTTTTCTAAAATTAATATTCCTCAATCGATCTAATATCGCGGCCCCTTGAATTTGAATACGATAATTTAATTTCGGGTGGTACTTTATACGAAACCCCACGGACATTTTCAAAATTTTCAAAAACAAGCTCCGTGGTTTTAGATTTAATTTTCTGTTGTCTAGTGTGAGGGACGTTTAAGAAAATAGTGCAGATCTAATGTTCGTTGAAAACCCTGATTTTCCGAAAATTGAAAAGGTAAAATTTGTTTCGGGGTCTTCCTACAATTAAAATATTAAAGATACAGATTTTTTCTCTGGGTGAAATCTCCTCATTAAAGATAGATTTTGAAATACGTTCAGGTAGAAGTTTTCGAAAATTTGAGTACTTTTCGCGAAAGTGTGCGTGAAACTACGTGGTGTTACTACGTGAAACTACGTGGTGGGAAACTACGTGGCCCCACTAGTTTGAATCGTGGGCGAGGGCGAGGAGTAGGGCGGAGGCGAGAGCGAGGGCGATGGCAAGGGCGAGGGCGAAGGTGAGGGCAAGGGCGGGGGCGCGGGCGAGGTGGAGGGCGAGGGGGTAAGAGACGGCAAGGGCGAAGGCAGGACGAGGGCGAGGGAGAAAACGAGGGCGAGGGCGAGAGCGAGGGCGATCGAGAGGGCCAGGGCGTGGGAGAGGGCGAGGGCGAGGGAGAGGGTGAGAGCAAGGGCGAGTTCGAGGGCGAGGGCGTGGGCGAGGGCGAGGGTGAGAGCAAGGGCGGGGTGGAGGGCGAGGGCGAGGGCTAGGGGGAGGGCGAGGGCGAGGGCGAGGGCGAGGGCGAGGGCGAGGGCGAAGGTGGAGGCAAGGGCGGGGGCAAGGGCGGGGGCGCGGGCGAGGTGGAGGGCGAGGGGCTAAGAGACGGCAAGGGCGAGGGCGAGGGAGAGAACGAGGGCGAGGGCGAGGGCGAGGGCGAGGGCGAGGGCGAGGGGAGGGGAGGCGAGGGCGAGGGCGAGGGCGAGGGCGAGGGCGAGGGCGAGGGCGAGGGCGAGGGGCGAGGGCGAGGGCGAGGGCGAGGGCGAGGGCGAGGGCGAGGGCGAGGCGAAGGCGAGGTGAAGGCGAGGGCGAGGGCGATGGGGAGGGCGAGGCGGGGCGAGGGAGGGCAGGGCGAGGGCGAGGCGCGAGGGCGGGGCGAGGGAGGGCGAGGGGAGGCAGGCGAGGGCGAGGGGGCGAGGCGGGGGCGAGGGGAGGGCGAGGGGAGGGCGAGGGCGAGGAGATGGGGAGGGGAGGGCGAGGGCGAGCGAGGGCGAGGGCGAGGGCGTGGGCGAGTGCGAGTGCGAGTGCGAGGGCGAAGGCGAGGGCGAGGGCGAGGGCGAGGGCGAGGGCGAGGGCGAGGGCGAGGCGAGGGCGAGGGCGAGGGCGAGGGCGAGGGCGATGGCGAGGGCGAGGGCGAGTGCGAAGTCGAGGGCGAGGGCGAGGGCGAGGGTGAGAGCAAGGGCGGGGGGCGGGGGCGAGGGGGAGGGCGAGGGGGAGGGCAACGGCGAGGGCGAGGGCGCGAGGGCGGGGGCGAGGGGAGGGCGAGGGGGAGGGCGAGGGCGAGGGAGAGGGGAGGGCGAGGGCGAGGGCGAGAGCGAGGGCGAGGGCGAGGGCGTGGGCGAGTGCGAGAGCAGAGTGCGAGGGGGAGGGCGAGGGCGAGGGAGATGGGGAGGGCGAGGGCGAGGGCGAGGGTGAGAGCAAGGGCGAGGTCGAGGGCGAGGCGAGGGCGAGGGCGAGGAGGCGAGGGCGAGGGCGAGGGCGAGGGCGAGGGCGAGGCAGGCGGGGCGAGTGCGAGTGCGAGGGCGAAGGCGAGGGCGAGGGCGAGGGGAGGAGGAGGCGAGGGCGAGGGCGAGGGCGAGGCAAGGGCGAGGGCGCGGGCGAGGGCGGGCGAGGGCGAGGTGAGGGCGAGGGCGAGAGCGAGGGCGAGGGCGAGGCGAGGGCGAGGGCGAGGGCGAGGGCGAGGGCGGTACTCAGGCGCGGGCGGGGCGCCCCGGCAGCAGCGCGTACACGGCCGACAGCGCCGCGATGACGAAGGCGCCCGTGCGCAGCTCGCAGGCGCACGCGAAGGTGCGCGGCAGCGTGTCCCGCCACTTGACGCGCCTGCGCACGCCACACGCACATTGAAAGGCCCGGAAAAAAAAAGGAAAAAAAAAGGAAATGCAATATACAGACGAAATGTATTACAGGTTTTAAATGCAATGCAGCGACTAAATGCGATACAGAGACTAAATGTAGCGACCGAATGCAATACAAATGAACTAAGTGCAGCGACGAAAATGCTGCGATTAAATGTGTATAAATGCAGCTATTAAATGCGATAGAGACGAAATGCTATACAGTGACTAAAAGCGACTCAATGCAATGGCTAAAACTCTGTGACTAAATGCAGAAAGCTAATACAGTGACTAAATGGAATTCAGCAACTAAACACGACATCATACAGCGATCAGAGTTGATTCCGAAAAGATAGTGGTGTTTTAGAGGTGTGGTTTCTAATTGAGGGAACAATTGTTTTACAAAAAGTGACTGTTAGTACTAGACATCGGATGTTTAGCAAAGTGATTATTGTATCGAATGTTTATGAAAGGTTTTTAGTACAAATATATTGACGGATTATGAAAAATTAAACTTTCTGGCTAAGCTTTATTTTGCCGTTTTAAAGTATTTACTATAATTTTAAATGCATTTAAACTATTTATATCTCCTTTTCTTGGTTAAAAATAAACGTTTAAATCATTATCAGTCATATTGCTCTCAATAATTGCCTAGCGGTAACGGACCTCGATTTTTTGTCTAGATTTAGTACGTCAACTGGATATTCTTGACTCATTATGTTTTAGGAAGTCGAAAACCTCACTTTTCTGACAGTTCTTCACTTAAATGATGAAAAACTTCATGCAATGGGTTTTGTGAGAGTGCTAGGCTCCGATTCCAGACGCATCCCAAACTCTGGCGATGGTGATGAGGACAAGTCGATTACCCGTACTTCTGACATTGATATTCGACCATACCAGATATTCTTTCAGGAAGGGAAGCTAAGGAAGACTGTTAATTCAGAGAATTAAATGTTAGGTCACTTTCATAACCATCGCTTCATTAAGAGAGGTGAAACTGAAATGGAGCGAGCAGCCGTGATGTTAACCGCGGTACTTTTCTTGACCGATGGCCTACCTCCCCCCCCCCTTTCAGCCATAAACAGTTGAAGGCGAAAGTTAGCAGTGAGCACTGATGACAGCATTCCAAACATATAAACAGTTAGCGAGAAACATAAGCTAGTTGCTTTCAACGACGAGAAATTCTCTTTGTGTTTTTTCTTGATTATACCTAAAAAAATGGCTGATGCAGGTGCAGGTCCTTCACAAGACGCTCCTCAGACTCCTGGGAAAGTTAACAGGGCGTATAGTAGTGGCGCAAAATTATCGAGAAAGTTGCGAAAGCACATGAATTAAAAAAGGAGGACAAGGTTTTGATATACGCTTTTATTGTAATGCTTTCGATTGAGATTCTGGGTCCAATGGAGCTAGTATTTCCACGATGCGTAGAATAAAGATCAAGATCTAATGGTCCTTTACAATCCCTAGAAACGCCCGATAAAGAAAGATAACATTTAACGAAACCAATAATCTATGTAAACCCATACTTTGTGTAACTATATTTTGTATTTACTATTTCCTCCAATTTTCACATATCTTCGAATTAAAGGTTGATTAATAGTATTTTAAGTCATTAAAAACTGTTTATATTGTTTGTTACTATTTATATCGACACAGGATATTGGCAATTGCTGTTATATTGGCTGTTATGCCGGTTCTAAAGGCCTGACGATGGAGGCACAACTCGACCTCCAAAACGTTGCCACACTATTTTCTTTTTTCAAGATACCATTGTGAATGTAAAATCATTTATCATTAATAAATGTATTTGTGACTGTCTATAAAAAGTAATTATTGGAACTTTTATGAAGAAAAAAATTATATTGACACAGTTGATAAGAAGAAATTCATAATAATAAAATAACATTCTTCTCGTCAGGCAAACAAGTCAGAGTGCTTCCCAAGTCAAGAAATTAACCAGCCATGCGTTACAAAATGTGAAAGACAATTTTATTTACGAATCTGAGATAGAACATTTCAGATATTGTGCATGCAGGGAAGACAAAGACGATATTTTTTTTCCAAAGAACTGCGATGGAGAATCTCACAAATGGGTTCTCAAACATACGGGGAAGGCCCACGGAATCTCTTTCGTGAACCACGGTATCCGAATTCAATAATTCAAAAGGTTTTATTCGAAGTAGTATCTGAATAAAACGGATTCCTGAATGAATTGGGTACGCGAATGAATTGGGAGCGCGACTGAATCGAGTACGCGAATGAATCGGGTATACGAATGAAACGGTTACGCAAATGAAACTGTGAAACTTTTACGTGCATGAAACGGGTTCGCGAATGACTTGGGTAACAATTTGCAGGAGGGCGAGTTTGACTCATATGTCGTGGAGTAAATCTTCTCTAGAAGGTGATATGTTGTGGAGTAAATTGTAACGTCGTTGAGTAAATTGTAATTGTCCTGGAGTAAAAATGTCGTTCAGTAAATCTTCTCTAGAAGGTTGACCCGTGATACTTTGATTGATTGATTTTTTCCTGTTTCCGGGCGCGTCAACTGCTTTGGTCATTAGTCCCGTGAGTGTAGTGCATGTTTTCTTCTCGGGAGATGGTGGTGATCTTCCCCCGCCGGATGGCGAGATCCGGCGCCGACTTACCGTTGGCTAGTGGGGTTTCCCCCAACCAGGACTCTCCTACCAGGGGGTTACCGCCCCATCCGGGACAAGCTCTAAGCTCCCGACCGGTCTCCCGGAATATGTGGTAGTGTAGTGCATGTTAGTGTAAGTGTGGGTGTAAGGGGAGAGGATAGGACAAGGAATGGGAAGGACAGATCGCACGCGGTCCGTGGCCCGTTTGGTAGGGTACTGCTCCGGCATTCGCCTGGAATTTATCGGACAAAACACGGTAAACTGCCGACCAGAGCAGCCGGCCGCTAGAATTCTCCTCCAAACAGCGACTGGATTCGTCCTAGCTGAAGAACTAGTGCCGAAAATCCTGCCGCCGTCAGGACTCGAACCTACGATCTTCCGACCAGAGGCGCTGCAGTGACATCAGTTGATGCACTGAGCTACCGCTCCCGGTCCCGTGATACTATAACCGCATAAAATGAACCCGGTAACCCGCACGACACAAACCCGCAAAAATAAAAAAGGCCTTACCACTTCTTCTTTTAGTGCCATACCCTGATTACTGAGTAGGCTAGTCTCCAGTAGCCCCTACTCCTTCTTGTGAGACTTATCCTAAAGCAAGTATGCCTAGGGTATTGCTTTCCCTAGGGGCGCTAGTGCGCCGATTTTGACGTTTGATTTGAATATCAGATATCGCAGGACAAGACACAATATCCGCAATCTTATCCAATAATTTAATTCGAAACTCTGATTGGTGGTAAATTGCTAGAAGATTTAATTTGACCAGGGCGGCTGGGATCTCTTTTACATGCTGACAAGCATCCGCATACATGCCATCGCCTTTTGGCACCTCAAAACTCCCCCGTCGACTTTGATTGGTTGATCATTAGCCCGGCATGATATCCAGTATACCATCAAAGCCGGTCTAGTACCACTGCTGAGTCAAAACGGTAATGCTGCCGGTGGCGGAAGAGAAGGGAGGGAGCGACTGGGCAAGTGGATACAGCGGGCGTAATGCGGAAGGACCTTGAACAGGCAGGGACCCGCCCGTCATACAGGCGGCGGAAATCGGAACGACCTATTCACGAGACACCGACAACTCCTCTCTGGAAAGCGCCACTCTCCCCCTCCCCCCTCTCTCCCCACCGCGAATGCTGAATTCCCGAAACACGAGGAACTCAACAACTAGAGCCGCCCGTGTACCAAGCATAAAATCGTGTTGAAATCCTCTTACGTAAAAAATAATCCTTTAGATCAGTAAACACCAAACCATGCAATTTTCGGTAGATCGCGGTCATGCTCAAGGTTGGCTAACCTCGACTTGTTCTACAGAACTTAGATACATGACTCGCGAAAATAGTTTCTTGCATACAGCCGCGCAGTAATTTATCCAAAATTTCTACGCTAGATAGTAGATGATGGCGAGTTCAAGCAAAAGGTAAAAAACTGATTACTTTCTTTCGGAAAGGGAAACCCTATTACTTTTTTACCCAAGTAAAGGACAAGTGTGTGTGTGTGTGTGTGTGTGTGTGTGTGTGTTTACTGTGCAGTGTAAGTGCACTAGTGGGGAAAAAGGGAATGACTAATTCTATTTCAATTTTTTTGTTAATGTGCAGTTTCGTTTCAGTTTATTTTTCTTGTATATAGTTCTTCTAAAATTTGTTTCATATTTGATATAAATGTATGCCTATAGACAATAAACAAATGTAATGTTGAGGTTTGAAAAAAAAATCTGTTTTGGTTTCTTGGTAGCTCACAGGAAATTGAAAACGGTATGGTTCCTCACAAGCTTCATACGTTTGGAAATCACTGCTTTAATGCATAATTTAATTCTTAATTAACACTTCGTTTCCAAGATAAATATTTTTCATATATTACTGACTGTGTAAAGTTTTGACGCACTATTTGTTTTCAAAATAAATACTTATTTTTAATGTTATAAGATTATGATTTATGGATTGAGAATGTAGTTTTTAGCAAATTTTACTTGAAGATAACAGTCTCTTCAGATCCCGAATCCTTTCATGAGCAGGGGGAGGGACTTAAAAAATTTTGTTGAACATTTTAATAATACTTGTAGTTCTCATAGGAATAAAATAGGGACCAATATCTTCTGTAAATATTTACCGGTACATGTTTTCTATTTGCCTGAAGATACATTTTGAAGTATTTAGTAGATATTAAATAAGTAAAAAAATCTGCTATGTGTTACTAATTACTAATAAAATCTACACGGAAAAATACATTAATTGTCTGAATTATATTTTAAAACTATCAATAACTTTAAAAAGTACATGGTGTTATATAAGTGGTACATGTTATACCACTTATGTAACAGGTGGTACATATTGTACCCACTCAGTAAACGAAGGGTCAATAAAAGCTACACCCATTATAACTAAATACACTAATTATAACAGTAAAAATAGTGTACGAAATTTTTTTAAAAATAAAAATAAATTAAAAAATTAAAAAATTAAAAAAAATTAAATTTTTAATTTAATGTTTTCTTATCACGACAATAATAATTTTTTTATGAAAAATAGCAATTTATTAATAAATAACAAGTTATGTATTAATAAATTAAGCATAACATAGATCAAAAATTAATTAAATATTTTAAATTGTAGTGTAAACTTTCGGAGAAAATATTTTAACATGCATTACTGAAAAATGTATAAAGACATATTGAACCCAGAAAGAGTGCATTGGAAGCATTAGAGACCTTAGAATCAATGAGAGTTATTGTTTAAAGAATAATTTGTTGCAAATTGTAAAAATGTAAAAGCAATTGTAAAAACAATAAATTGTTTTTGGAATTACGTCTTTTTAAATAGTACTTGATATTTTATTCATTAAATAATCGAGTGTATCGTGGAATGTCAATTAATATGATTCCGCAGATAAAACGCTGCACAAATGTTAGTCACAATACATAAAATTGTCCAAAATATATTGAGCGAAGCAGCTTGCTTTTTAAATATTTAGGACTGACAATTACAAAATATGAAAAACTCACTATACATCAATTTATAATTGTGTCATGGCATGTATAATACGAATTATACTCTAGAAAGTGAACAATTAGGTTTTTATATCATTTTATATCTACATCATAAATATAATATTCACATCAATCTACAAGTATACTGTAAACATAATACCTGCTTACCTCTACTTCAATATTGTAATAAACAGTTATAAAAATATTGTCCAACTTGTTAGGTATGTTCTTGTTGAAGACCATTAAGACTATGAAAAATACCACCTCCACTAAGTTTCCTTCGCACACGCCCGTAAAAAACACCTGCGTGAAACACTGGCAGCACTGTCCTTCGCTCTGCATGGTGAGCTGTGTGGGCCGCATTTGTCTCGTGAATTATTGGCGGCACTGTGCTGACCGCAGGGGCGGGTGCGCCCGCGGGCGTGCGCATGACGAGGACGTGAGCGTTGCCGCAGGCGGGGGCGCGGACCCACCTGAGGGTGAGGACGTGGGTGATGGGGAGGGTGTGGCCGAGGATGAGGGCGAAGGCGCAAGCGTGGGCGTGGGAATGGACGCGAATGAGCGAATGGTCGCAGGGGAAGGAGGGCACGGTTGAGGGGGTTTTCGTGGGTGAGAATGAGGTTGAGGTCTAGAGCGTTGGCGAGGATGAGGATGAGGGCCCGAGTGTGGGCGAGAATGAGGATGAGGGCATCGGCGAGGGAAGGACGAGGATGAGCGAGGGCGTGGGTGATGGCACGGTTGAGGGGTTTCGTGGTGAGAATGAGGTTGAGGTCTAGAGCGTTGGCGAGGATGAGGATGAGGCCGAGTGTGGGCGAGAATGAGGATGAGGCATCGGCGAGGAGAGGACGAGAGATGAGCGAGGGCGTGGGTGATGGCACGGTTGAGGGTTTTCGTGGTGAGAATGAGGTGGAGGGCTAGAGCGTGGGCGAGGATGAGGATGAGGGCCCGAGTGTGGGCGAGAATGAGGATGAGGGCATCGGCGAGGGAGGGGACGAGGATGAGCGAGGGCGTGGGTGATGGCACGGTTGAGGGGGTTTTCGTGGGTGAGAATGAGGTTGAGGTCTAGAGCGTTGGCGAGGATGAGGATGAGGCCGAGTGTGGGCGAGAATGAGGATGAGGGCAACGGCGAGGAGGGACGAGGATGAGCGAGAGCGTGGGTGATGGCACGGTTGAGGGGTTTCGTGGGTGAGAATGAGGTTGAGGTCTAGAGCGTTGGCAGGATGAGGATGAGGGCCGAGTGTGGGCGAGAATGAGGATGAGGGCATCGGCGAGGGAGAGGACGAGGATGAGCGAGGGCGTGGGTGATGGCACGGTTGAGGGGTTTCGTGGTGAGAATGAGGTTGAGGTCTAGAGCGTTGGCGAGGATGATGAGGGCCGAGTGTGGGCGAGAATGAGGATGAGGCATCGGCGAGGAGGACGAGATGAGCGAGGCGTGGGTGATGGCACGGTTGAGGGGTTTCGTGGGTGAGAATGAGGTTGAGGTCTAGAGCGTTGGCGAGATGAGGATGAGGCCCGAGTGTGGGCGAGAATGAGGATGAGGCAACGGCGAGGAGGACGAGGATGAGCGAGAGCGTGGTAATGGCACGGTTGAGGGGTTTCGTGGTGAGAATGAGGTTGAGGTCTAGAGCGTTGGCGAGGATGGGGACGAGGATGAGCGAGGGCGTGGGTGATGGCACGGTTGAGGGGGTTTTCGTGGGTGAGAATGAGGTTGAGGTCTAGAGCGTTGGCGAGGATGAGAGGGCCGAGTGGGCGAGAATGAGGATGAGGGCACGGCGAGGGGGACGAGGATGAGCGAGAGCGTGGGTGATGGCACGGTTGAGGGGGTTTTCGTGGGTGAGAATGAGGTTGAGGTCTAGAGCGTTGGCGAGGATGAGGATGAGGGCCCGAGTGTGGGCGAGAATGAGGATGAGGGCAACGGCGAGGGAGGGGACGAGGATGAGCGAGAGCGTGGGTGATGGCACGGTTGAGGGGGTTTTCGTGGGTGAGAATGAGGTTGAGGTCTAGAGCGTTGGCGAGGATGAGGATGAGGGCCGAGTGTGGTCGAGAATGAGGATGAGGGCATCGGCAGAGGGAGGGGACGAGGATGAGCGAGGGCGTGGGTGATGGCAAGGTTGAGGGGGTTTTCGTGGGTGACAATGAGGTTGAGGTCTAGAGCGTTGGCGATGATAATGAGGTTGAGGTCTAGAGCGTTGGCGAGGATGATGAGGGCGCGAGTGTGGGCGAGAATGAGGATGAGGGCATCGGCGAGGGAGGGGACGAGGATGAGCGAGGGCGTGGGTGATGGCAAGGTTGAGGGTTTCGTGGGTGAGAATGAGGTTGAGGTCTAGAGCGTTGGCGAGGATGAGGATGAGGGCCCGAGTGTGGGCGAGAATGAGGATGAGGCATCGGCGAGGAGGGACGAGGATGAGCGAGGGCGTGGGTGATGGCAGGTTGAGGGGGTTTTCGTGGGTGAGAATGAGGTTGAGGTCTAGAGCGTTGGCGAGGATGAGGATGAGGGCCCGAGTGTGGGCGAGAATGAGGATGAGGGCATCGGCGAGGGAGGGGACGAGGATGAGCGAGGGCGTGGGTGATGGCAAGGTTGAGGGTTTTCGTGGGTGAGAATGAGGTTGAGGTCTAGAGCGTTGGCGAGGATGAGGATGAGGGCCGAGTGTGGGCGAGAATGAGGATGAGGGCAACGGCGAGGGAGGACGGATGAGCGAGGCGTGAGTGATGGCACGGTTGAGGGGGTTTTCTGGTGAGAATGAGTTGAGGCCTAGAGCGTGGCGAATGAGATGGGGATGGGTGAGAATGAGGTTGAGGCCTAGAGCGTTGGCGATAATGAGGATGAGGGCCCGAGTGTGGGCGAGAATGAGAATGATGGCAATGGCGAGGGAGGGGACGAGGATGAGCGAGGCGTGGGTGATGGCACGGTTGAGGGGTTTCGTGGGTGAGAATGAAGTTGAGGTCTAGAGCGTTGGCGAGGATGATGAGGGCCCGAGTGTGGCGAGAATGAGGATGAGGCATCGGCGAGGAGGAGACGAGGATGAGCGAGGCGTGGGTGATGCAAGGTTGAGGGTTTTCGGGTGAGAATGAGGTTGAGGTCTAGAGCGTTGGCAGGATGAGGATGAGGGCCTGGTGGGCGAGAATGAGGATGAGGCAACGGCAAGGGGACGAGGATGAGCGAGGGCGTGGGTGATGGCACGGTTGAGGGGGTTTTCGTGGGTGAGAATGAGGTTGAGGCCTAGAGCGTTGGCGAGGATGAGGATGAGGGCCTGAGGGTGGGCGAGAATGAGGATGATGGCAATGGCGAGGGAGGGGACGAGGATGAGCGAGGGCGTGGGTGATGGCACGGTTGAGGGGTTATCGTGGTGAGAATGAGGTTGAGGCCTAGAGCGTTGGCGAGGATGAGGATGAGGCCGAGTGTGGCGAGAATGAGGATGAGGCAATGGCGAGGAGGGACGAGGATGAGCGAGGGCGTGGTGATGGCACAGTTGAGGGTTTCGTGGGTGAGAATGAGGTTGAGGTCTAGAGCGTTGGCGAGGATGAGGATGAGGGCCCGAGTGTGGGCGAGAATGAGGATGAGGGCAACGGCGAGGGAGGGGACGAGGATGAGCGAGGGCGTGGGTGATGGCAAGGTTGAGGGGTTTTCGTGGGTGAGAATGAGGTTGAGGTCTAGAGCGTTGGCGAGGATGAGGATGAGGGCCTGGGTGTGGGCGAGAATGAGGATGAGGGCAACGGCGAGGGAGGGGACGAGGATGAGCGAGGGCGTGGGTGATGGCGTTGGCGAGGTGAAGGTGTTGGCTATGGTGGCGAGGGCGATGGCATGGACGTGGGCGTGGACGAGTGAGCGAATGCAGCGCTGCGTCGCGGAGGCGCTGGCACTCGCCCAGCAGCAGCAACACAAGCAACGGCCGCCACCCGGCGCAGTGTTCGCAACAACAAATACCACCGGACAAAATTAGAGCTTCACATTTATGAAAGACCATGACGTGTTTCGGGGCACGTCAACTACTATGGTCATTAGTCCCGCGAGTGCTATCATATGACGTGTTGGTGTTCTTCCCTCTCTGGATGGTGAGCTAGCCGACCTACACGTCGCCCTACTGGGTTTCCCCTTATCCTGTTTGTCACGCCACTATAGCCGTGACAATCTCTAAGCGCCTGACTGGTGTACAGACGTGTGCGATTTACTGCATGAACCCGATTTTTTGTACAGTAAAGAAAAAGGAAATATCACTCGCGGTCTGTGCCAGGTTTCAGGCATTCGCCTGGTGTTGAACGCTGTATCCAAGGATTAGAGCAGCTGGCTCCCAAAATTCTCCTCCATACAGTTTCTGAATTCGACACAGTTATCTAGATAGAATAGAAAATTCTGCAATCGTCCAGACTTGTACCGTAGAACCTTCAGGTGAGAGGCACGTAGTAATATCAGTCAGAAAGACCCTGAGCCACCTCCGACTCTAATAAGATTCAGGGTCATTTTAAGTGATAAAAAATACACCACCGTTTTCTTTTCAATTAGATGTACAAATGAGAGCGTAGGCTTTCTCAGCCGGAGTCAGTAATTACTTCGCTGTCCGGGAGATACCGCGCCCTATGCACAAGTGGGACGTTTTGGCCGAAATCCGCCATCCTAGGTCCCGGCGTCTCCCGGACAGCCAAGTAGCTAAATGATTTTATTGATTGTTAATGATTCCGGGCCAGTCAATTGCTAAGGTCATTAGTCCCGTTAGTGTAGTGCATGTTCTTTCTTCAGGAGGTGGCGGTGATCTTTCCCCTCCAGATGTTGAGTTCCGTTGCCAACCTAACGTCGACTAGCGAGGTTTTCCATAACCAGGTATCTCCCACCAGCAGGGAACCACCCCAGCCGGTACTACCACTAAACTCTCGACCGGTCTCCCGACATTTGTGGTAGTGTAGTGCGTGTTGGTGTAAGTATGTGTGTAAGTAAGTGATGAGGAGGGGACAAGGAAGATGAAGAAAACATGGTGCGCGATTCTTGTCCCATTTGTTAGAATACTGCTCCGACATTCGCCTGGTGTTGATCAGATAAACCACGGAAAATTACCGATCAGAGCAGCCCGCCACTAGAATTCTCCTCCAGACAGTGACTGAATAGAAACTAGCTAGTGTAAAAAAATGCTGCTACCGTCGGAAGTCGACCCTATGACCTCCCGATCGGTGGCCCTGCAGTAGTTGACATCAGTTGACGTCCTTAGCCATCTCTCCCGGTCCAAGAAGCTACTGATTAAGAAATGTTTCTTATGCCATTTTGCTGAGACTGCTGTGCATTTCGCTCAGCACTTTTTGTTCGATTTCCATCATTCTGTGGCGTCATATTAATGTGCTTATAGTGAGTCGGATCTCTGATGATACTTCTGATGAAAACATATTTTATTGTAACTTGTTATTGCCTTGTATATTTAGCCTAATATTCACTGCATAACTTACCTGGAACGGTTACGAGCGAAATATGAAAACAGTTGAATGAAGCTACATGTTCCCTTACGGAGGGAATCATGGGAAGGAAACATGAAGAGAGAAACGTAGTCAAGTTAACATCTAGTAATTAGTAAAGAAGTCTTAATAAAGAATCTGAAGCAATAAAATTAGGTAAATAATAGATTGAGAGATCCTTGTCGGTCCCACGTTCGTGCCCCACCAGAATCTTATCCCATGAAACGGCTGTTAGAGTGAGAAAATTTCGCTGGAGAGCTCTTCGAAAATTTGTCTAATAATGAGGAGGGATGTCTAATCATGATTCATAAAACGATGCAATTTTGTTCACAGAGAAATTCCCAAAAGTCTTATTTGAAAACTCTTTTAATACATTATAAATTTGACTTCAAATTTCAATAATGTCAAAACATTTTCGCTAAAAAAGTAAGATAAAATCTGGTAATTCTAAGATGACGATGTGTGTGAATTTACATATGACGTTGTTTTTCTTCTGACTTAAATTGATCGATTTTACTGTTTCCCCAACTATTTTGTATAGTGTGGGTTTTAATTTGTGTGCGTTTTAAGCAAAGCATTCTTGACACTAGTTACCTGAGTCTAATTCACGAGCTCCCTAGAATTTTATTCCTGCTGGTCTGAGCGCTAGTTTTTCGCCATTTCTTTGATAAATACCGACAAATGCCGGAGCTGTACTCTGCAAGCATGCGCGATCTTTACCTTCACCATTCTTTGTCATTTCATCTCCTCTCACGCGCGCGCGCGCGTGCGCATATATATATATATATATATATATATATATATATATATATATATATATATATATATATATATATATATATACGCAGTACACTATTACACTGGTGGGAGACGATTAGGGAAAGATCATAGCAGGCTCCGGCTGGGGCGGTAGACCATTGTTAGAGGTAGTACCTGGGGGAAGGAGACTCCGGATGCCGATGCGTACGTGTCGATGCAGTACTTCTGAGCGGGATATCCAGGGTTCGAGTCCAAACGGTGGTAGGATTTTCAACAATAGCTAGCTAGCTAGGTTGCATTTATTAGGTACCTGAGGAGAATTCTACCAGGCGACTGCTCTGAATGCTAGTTTTCCATGTTCTTTTTTTTTCGATCAACACAAGGTGGATGCCGGAGCTACGGTTCGCGCGCGATCTGTCCTTGCTCTTCCTTGTCCGATCCTCTTACACACACACTTACTCTAACATGCACTTCACTATCACATATTTCGGGAGAACGTGCGGGGCTTACAGCTTGTTTCGACTGGGGCGGAGCCCCGCTGGTGGGAGACATCTGGTCAGGGAAAACCCCGATAGCCGACGGTAGGTCACCGCCAGATCTCATCAGCCAGCGGGAGAACACCGCCACCTTCCGCGATAAAGCGGTACGAATGATCTCAACAGTTGACGGCGCCCGGAATCGCTAATTAAATAAACTGACGTGGAGGTCGGCGGCTTACCTCCATTGCGAGACCATTGCGCCACCTCCAGGAATATAACGCCCACGGCACTTACGGAAATACCTGGCATTGCCGTTGACGCTTCCGGAAACCCAACAGCTTCAATCAGTCAATTTTTGAGCATGCTGTTTTTTGTCGGGGTAGAGTTGGTATTGGGTTCACTGTGCGCCGAAGGGGGCAGCGCGCCAGACCCAGCACCAAGCAACGCTCTGCGCCCCACTTCCACGAAAACACCAGCACCGGCTATTGCGGGAGTGACGTCACCCGGCGCCAGGATTACGCTGCGCTCGGATTTTAGAAAGCACTGATATTAGGCGCTACACGGACTGCGTAGCGCACAGCGAAATCGCCACCAAAAGTCGACGTAGAGGTTTTGCACAAACGCTTTTGTACATATGCAAGTAGTACCAAATTGTGAAGATACTGCTCAAAATTATCATGTCAGCGATCAATCCCTTCTGAATGGTGAGATCTGGCGCTGACTCACATGTCGGCTTGCTGGGGATTTGGGCCTCCAGATATCTTCCCCAATGGAGAACGCCCCAGCCAGGACAATCTCTAAGCTCCCGACTGGTATCCCGTGTGTGGTAGTGTAGTGCATGTTAGTGTAAGTGTGTGTGTGAGGGGAGAGGAGAGGACAAGGAAGAGGAAGGAAAGATCGCACGCGGTCCGTTTGTTAGGGTACTGCTCCGGCATTCGCCTGGTGTTGATCGGAGAAACCACGGAAAACTGCAGTCAGCGGCTGAGTTCGACCTAGCTGACAAGCTAGTGTCGAAAATCCGCCTCTTTCAGAGATCAAACGTTAGGCGCTTACAGTCAGTGTCGCTGCGGCGACAGCGGCAATGCTGGTACTGAGCCAAACAGCCGGTAGGCAATGTTTGATTCAAGATATTTAGCTCTTTATTGTATCGAAACGTATCTGACAACTTGTGGTGGAACGCTTGCATTTCACGCGTAAGTACTAGGGTTCAAATCCCATTCGATTAATTTGGAATATGTTGGACTAAGAAAATCGAAGGAGAATTTCTCGGACTTCTCTCTATTTCCGTGCCTTCATTCATCCTGCATTCTATTTCGTCTTCATTTATAGAGATGACCCGCACACGTCTTATTCTCCTGTCCTAACGCACAGTTTCCTATTATTATTATTATTATTATTATTATTATTATTATTATTATTATTATTATTATACTTTTCTTCCCTATGATAAAGAGACGATACATATTGGAATTACGTGATAACGATCTCAAATTTTCTGTCACAAAATCCACATTTAAAATTTTTAAGTTGTAACTTCGCACACCCGTTATAGTTAATTAAGGACTATTAGTGCTGTTTCAAAGATGGATGTGATTGTAGTAGGTGGTGAGGAGATACACGCAATCTTGTACTGGAAAATCGATATATTTGCATGGATGAAAGAATGAATGGATTGGTCGATGGATGTAAGTATATGTTACCATACCTCTGTCAGATTACAAGAGTTTGAAATGAAACTTGGTCAATACATTATAAGTGACATATAATTGCTGTTCCGGAGATCTTTAAGATAATTTTTATTTTTGGGAGTACTTTACAGGACGCCTCTGCGACCTTTTTAAATTTTCTCATGTCACATTTCTCCTTAATTCTGTAGCTAGAGTTTGCAAAAATTCAATATTTTCGAACGTGTTTACAAACCTCTGAAATGAACGGTAGAGTTTTCTTAATGCCGTATATCCTTCAATTGGGGATATTTAAGATTCCTGTTCACAAGTGTTTCGTTGCCGCACATTAAGTAACGCACGTCGTAGAATAACAATCTATTTTATGCAAAACGGTACACGAGCGTTTTGGCCGTTGCGCAGAAGATACAGTGTTAATCTGCCGGCGGTGCTAGCCGAATTCGTTTACTACGCTCCGTGAAGTCACGAAGGTTAAGCGAATTCGAGACTCGCGAGTTCGTGGTTGGGTGACCGGCCAGGAACCCCGGGATCTAACGGCGTCGAGCCCCTGGCCGAAGGGATAAAAGGCACTGACTGACTGCGACGTGACGAGACTTGACAAATTAAATAAAGCACATTAATGGAGGATTTACTCCCCGGTGCAAAGCGCTCAACGACCCTTAAGGGGCTTGGGCGCGTTGCGTCAAGGTGTAGACGCAACAAATTAAAAAAAAAAACAACTACGACGCGCGTTACTTATCGCGCGTCAACGTAACGGCCGTGAGACACAGGGCGTTGATGACATCTTGCACTTTAAAAACAGGTAGTTGTTGAGTAATAATAGTAAAAGGAGGGAAAATTTCGGTTCGACGCACATTCCAAGTAGTATTTTGCGTAATCAAGGCAACGTGTCGTGTCCTCCCAATGCTCAGGGCCGGCCCCAAGGTCACTGGGCGCCGGGTGCGGTTTGGCGTGCGCGGGAATTGCCAGGTGGTGGCCTTGGTGCCAAGGGAATTGACCAGCCCTACGCTCGCGTCGGAGCGAGAGGTTCGGCAGGAGGCCTTCGCTTGGCGCGGGGCCAGCGGTCGCGGGCGCCCTCTAGGGGCTGGCGACTTCGCTTCCGGCGTTGGCCGCCTTTCAATCACTTCCACCAGGCACGTGGGTGTATTTGGGCAACTGTTATTCTTTGAATTCGATTCATGCGTTCATTCATTAGCGCTGGCGCCACACACGGATTTACTGTTAAGCTAAATAAGCTACAGCTTCGGCCCTCAGAGTCGAAGGAGCCAAAAACTTATTAAACAAAATTGCAAGAAATTGTGAGTGAAAATATAAAAATGTATAATTTGTTCCTGTAAAGAAATAAAAATTAAATAAACTTTGTAAACAAGCTATTGGAGTTAAAAACGATTTACTCTAAAACATTATGTATTACTTTTTGATGTTGTCGAGGGATTGACAAAATCCGTCACACCGAAATCCGCCACAGCGTTCTGATAGGCTGATTGAACTGGTCTTTTTTCTTACCGTTTAGAGTATTCTAGAAAAAAGGTTGAGGTTTCATCGTCATCCTCAAATTCGATATAGCTACCTAGCTATGTAGTGTCGAAAATTCATCAACGTTATGGCTCGAATCCTATGAGCTCTGTGTGGGAATCGGGAGAAGTGGCTCATCGCATCAACTGATGTCTCTACAGTGCCTCTAACCGGGAGGTTCTAGGCTCGAGTCCCGGCAATGACAATATTTTCGACATTAGCTAGTCAGCTAGGTCGAATTCAGTCACTGTCTGGAGGAGATTTCTAGAGGCCGGCTTCTCTCGTGCGTAGTTTTCCGTGTTTTGTCCGATAAATTCCAGGCGAATGCTGGAGCAGTACCCTAACAAACGGGCCATGGACCGCGCGCGATCTGCCCTTCCCCTTCCTTGTCCTATCCTCTCCCCTTACACACACACTTGCACTAACATGCACTACACTACCACATATTCCGGCATACCGGTTGGGAACTTAGAGCTTGTTCCGACTGGGGCGATGCCCGCTAGTGTGTGATACCTGGTTGAAGGAAACCCAAGCGAAATATCACCGCCACGTCCCGAGGAAAAAATGTACACTAAACTTACGGGACTAATGACTCCACTAGTTGACGGAATAACTAATAACCAACCAACCAATCTCTCGGTGTTTCTGCAATTTCAACAGTTGTTCAGTCCCTAAGCCATCTGAGCCTGTTCAATAAAAATACATCAACGCAATTTTTTTATTAAGAAAATGATCCTTCAAAACAACTGTAGTTTGAAATACTAGGTTAGGAAATTTAAAATGTTCACATTATAATATGTTGCCACGGGGGGTCCGAATCTCTATTTGCGGCCCTGCCCTCATAGTCTACATCCGACAGCGTTCCCTTTTTGATTTTTCTTCCAGGGATATTTTTGACTTCTGATAAATGTTTATTCGAACTCATTCACGCGTCAAGAAGCGCTTTCACTAACGTAATAGATGCGACATAGGAGCCGTTTAGTGTGCTAAGCTCCCGATATGTAAATACTCTAGCATAAAAACGTAATGTGTTGATCTTGATCGCCAATATTTGGATGTTCCATTCATTATTTGAATGTGAAAGAATGCCGTATTTTACGTGGTAAGACTCAGGTCATGAGGCCTGCTCTTCCGTCTAACCACGCAAATTTCGTTACACTCCTTTCACCTACTAAGGGAGAAAGAAGGTATTACTTGGGCGACGAAACAGGCAATTTGAATTTAGATCAGAGACTTCATTTAGGCTTGAGGAACTTTTACACGCAGTAAATCTACTAATATGGGACAGCCGGCTTTACTTCTCCTCCGAAGGAAGGGAGGCGTACGAAGGATTTTTTCGCCCTTAAAAAATCCATGGCTTCGATCGGGTTTGAATCCGCGAATTTGCGTATAACAGCCCGTTACGCTAACCGTTACACCGTCGCCGCCATTAACTGTGCAATCGAGTATTTTAGGCGTGTATATGTAATTAGTACCAACATTGATTGTCAGCCTCGGGGAGGGAGTAGGGTCTCTTTGCCCTGATCAGATGATCCCAATGGCGGTTTTCACTTTTTCCCTCACTGTAAGAAACATTCTTTCCTCTTGTTATAATGATGATGATGATGATGAACGTCACCGAGGGAGGAAGTTTATGTTTTTATGACTTCCCTTTTCTTCCGGTTGCTTTGATGGGTGTTTTCTTCGTGGTTTCTCCAATCAACAGCAGGCGAATGCTGGAGCAGTGCCATAACAAACGGGTCACGGACCGAGATCAATCATTCCTTTCTGTTGCTTGGGGAAAACAGCTACCCGATGTGAAGGTCGGCGACGGATCTCACCACATAGCGGAGAAAGATAACCCCCACCTCTCAGGAAAAACATACGCATTAACATTTACGAGACTAATAACTTTAGCAGTTCACGCACACGGAAGCACTAAGCAGTCAGTCAATCGATCTTCCCCTTTCCGCGATCACATTGGTGCCTCTGCCTTCCTCTAATGATGATGATGATGATGATGGAGAAGAATTATTATTCATTACTAAGCGTACGCTAAGCTTACGCCTTTATACTGTCCCCTTTACTGACAAAGTGACCTAAACAGTGATTTGCCATTACATTGTTCTGTATTTTAAATACTAGTAAATTTTCGTAAGAATTGAATTACGATAGAAGAGTAATTATGGACGGGGTGGTGTTCAGATGTGATGCATCATGATAAGAGAAGTCAACGTTGCCCAAATCTCGTGGTGAATTTACCTTTGCTTTCCATGGAATTCGAACCCTCAACTTTCATCCCCTTGTATTTATCCGCTCGAAGGCCCTGCTCCACCAAATCCGAGATTAAGGAAAAAGTGCCCAACATATAATTCACAGATTATTGTTCATTATGCAGTTTTGTAGATGCTGGGAATGTTTGGTGTCTTACTAGTGTGAAAAGTATGTTACATATAAAGATTAATGCTCTGAAGATCGTGAACGTACATTATATTGTTTTTTTCTGACGTGGCAGTTGAGGGTAATATCTCCAAGATGGAATTCGGCAAGACTCTTTGCGTCTGTCTTGGTTCTGCCGCAAGACGTCGCATGATCGTGACGGCATCAAGCAGTGCTGCAGATCAAGCGACTCTAGGGGTGGGACTGAGAATGACTCAAAAAGTCGAGCCGAATTCCATCTTGGAGATACTACCGTCAGCCGCCACGTTAGAAACCCCAAGTATATATTTTTGAAAATACTGAATTGAAATACTTTTGAAAATGTCATTCTCTCCGAATTAATTTATTACAACATGAAATAACACTTTCTTTCTGCAGTTTTAAATACCCGGTGATACGGAACATATCGTATATTCGTAATTAGCAGAAAATCAAGATCATTCATTCATTCCTTCCAAATATGATTATAAAGCTATGACTCTTGCATCTTAATGTACGTGTGTACATTAAATTTAATGTGTGTTCATGATAATTACTTTTTTCGTTTAATTAACTAAATACGCTTATTAATTCCATGAAAAATCGTTAATTATCTCTATATTAAAAGCGCACGTACAAGTTAAACTCCACACCTATCAATTAGAATTTACAAAAAGGAAACAAATCGTTTGATTAAGAAACTATAACACATACGTAATCAAGGTATTTCCAGTTGACCATGAAACATGAACAAAAATGTACGTAAGAGATTACATACCTACAACTACACGTAATAAATTGGCGAAGTAATCGTTAAGTTAGCTGACTAGTGAAACAACATAAAATATTTAACGCGAATAAATTAAATATTTTACATCTAAAACATTTGGTCTTAGGATTAAAGATGTAACAATGTAAATATAAGTTGTGTTTACCAGTTCTAAAAAGGACGCTGTAGAAAGTGTCTCAAAATTGACTAGTTCCCCCCACCCCTCAATATTTATTCATATTGTATTCTCTCACTCATACCTGCCTTTACTTTTCGTGGAAACTAATGTTTTTATGACTTTCTCTGTTTCTTCTAAGCCGACCTACCGTCGACTAGCGGGGTTGTCCCCAATCAGATATATGCCACCAGCGGAGCACCGCCCCAGTCAGGACAAGGTCTACGCGGCGTCACCCGGACAGCCCAGATCAAGCTCTAAGCTCCCGACCGGTCTCCAGGAATATGTGGTAGTGTGGTGCATGTTAGCGTAAGTGTGTGTGTAAGAGGAGAGGATAGGAAAAGGGGGCTTCGGGGCGGGGGCGGGGTGGGGCGGGGGAGGGGCGGGGCGGGGCGGGGGCGCCGTGCGGAAATAGACGCGTCCAGTGCCCGCGCGCCGCGCCGCGTCCTCGCTAAATATAAGGCGCGCGCGGGGGCGGCGGCGGCTGAGCGCCTTCCGCGATGCGCCTTGGATCGGGAACACCTCGCGCGCACGCCACAGATTAAGCTTCTCTCGCGGTGCAAACAATAATAGTAATAATAAAATTATTATTATTAATATTAATATTATTATAATTATTACATATGTGTCTCTCCAGGATAGAATAAGGCTGGGTTTAGGAAGAGAACGTGTGGCATGGTAAAAAATAACCGATGTGGTGGTAATAATAATAATAATAATAATAATAATAATAATAATAATAATAATAATAATAATAATAATAATAATAATAATAATAACGATAATACAATAGCTGCCCATCAAAAAAAAAAAATATAATCTACAAATTTCATCAAACAAAACGAAAACCAGGATATTCCTGGGTAAAAATCATTTAAGGAAAAATTCTTCAACTACTTCGGTTCCAATTTTTCATACTGTCAAAAAATGACATTATATAAAAATTTAGAAATTTCAGAAAATGTGCCGAACTATACGAAAGACTCTCCGACACATAGAACATACAAACACTCAACGGACATTTTGTAATACAATGACAGTGCCAACCTATGGATGTGAAAATTCGGCCATCAATAGCACAGATAAGAGAATAATGGAAGCCACGGAGTTTTCCTAGACATTTATCGGGTTGTTCAACACTGGACCACAAAAGAAACTCGGACATTAAAGATAAATTCAAGATCTTCTACCTAACTGAAAAAATAGACCTACTAGGAAAGAATTGGAATGATCATTTAATGAGAATGCCGGAAGATCGAAAGTCAAAATCCTTCACAACTACAACCCGAACGGCAGGAATAGGGGCAGACCAATAAGGCAATGGAGGATACTCCATTGACGGAAAGGTCTAATACACATAACCCATGATGATGATTTTATGTCACTTCTTCATCATCATCATCATCATCATCAAGCATTGTTACTCATACATCAAACCTACATACATCAAACTCTGTGGCTGTCAGAAGCGACAAAGACAAAAGATCTGGGGATCGATCCCTGGGGAATGTCTGAAATCTTCATAGGTTAATGGTCCTCTTAGAACGGCTCTCAGACTACTCGCGAAACTTTTTACTTTCTTGCCTTGCTACGTACGTAGTAAAGCGAAAGTAATGTCGTGCTGCAGCAGAAATAGGTTATTTTTCGACAGAAAAACCTGTGCTGCCTGTTATCGAAAAATTGGGTAAATCCAGTTGATATACTATACAGTAAATTTTAACTAACAGCTGTTAAGTCTTAAAATTAAGTCTAACACCTGAATCCTCGTTTTGAGTGTCCTTGATACCGGTAATTTGGTTGACGGGAAAATGTCTGTACGGCCGTCAGCCTGTCTGACTTCCGTCCGCCCACCCGCCCGCCCGCCCGTCCTCCCGCCCGCCCGTCCTCCCGCCCGTTCGTCCGTCCGCCCGCCCGTTCGTCCGCCTGCTCGTCCGCCCGTCCACCAGCCCGTCTGTTCGTCCGTCCGCCGGTTCGCCCCTATTCGATTCCCCGGTTGATTGGATAGTGTCATTTAGGGTGTCGCCGTCTATGCAAGGAATAATATTCGCAATATATGTATGTAAGATGAATAAAAAACATTGATGATGACTGCGCTATTGTTGGGACAGAGGGTATTAAGGGATTAATGACACAGTTTAAAATTGTTTTGAACCTTAGAGGAATCAGTCTTTCCAATATTATTCAACCATTTACTGTGTTGCCAAGTTGTATTTATGGAAAACAATAATTTATTACGTAAGGCTTCGGGCCTCTTGGAAAAATTTTAAGGGCCCACGCCCCTCCAGCCTCTCCTATGCGCGTACCTATGACTGTTCTCCTCTGGGCGAAACCTACCGTCTTGAGACGGTAGTGTAACTTCTCATCCAAGCTCCGTGAGATCACAGAAGTTTGGCGGTTCAATACACCGCAGGTCCCTGGATGGGTGACTGTCTGGGAACGGCGTCGAGCCCTTAGGTGGTTATGGATAATAGGCAATGACTTACAACACACAACTAAGTTCAAAGAGAATTATTCCACGTTCGATGTCAAAAAGGCTTGAAAGTAAGAAATACGAAGTGAAAATGTAATTTTTGGCGCTTACCACGCACAGCAACTGTCGCGCATTTTGTCGTCTGGAAGATGAGCACTGGGCTTCGCAAGCCTCCTCTAGGCCAAGGGCGCCCCACGTAAGCCCTTCACAGGCCTCTCACAGGACTCGCGATGATCTTCTGCGGTCCCTCGGTGGGGCGGATCTGAAACAAACAGCACAGCGTTTTGTGTTCAACCGTTGACGACAAAGTAATATCTAGCGCTTGGAAATTTGGCAAAATGTCTTTCCCTTTTTCCCTCATTCCACCAAAGCGCCATCACAATTCACCCCATTATTATCATTGCTGGTATTTGCGTACTCAATTATCACTCAATGACAGCAGTGGAAGGAACCTTAACCTCCAATGAATAAACAAACGTTATTATTTCATTTTTCTTTCTTTGCAATAATGTTTATATAGTTGGAAATAATGGACATCTGCAAGCCTGAACAACACGTGTCATCAGTCGCGTTTCATTTTCTCTGCAAAAAGGAGGCTTGGTAACAGGCAGGAAGTATTATAATCACGTTCTACGATCAGGAAATGTTAGAAATTGCTGGAAGAGACAACGAGACGATAACTATACAATACATATATATTTAACATTTTCTTTGCTGGCATGTTGTCTACCTTGACTGTTACACAACTGTTATCTACATTTTCATATTCTAAAATAAACATGCAACGTCTTTTTGAGCTGGTCTGACTGTTGTTACTAGATTGTTTAGTGATTCCGGCTCGTCAAAGGTCAATAGTCCTGTAAGTGTAGTGACTGTTTTATCGCGGCTGCTGACGGTGATAGCTGGATACTTATAGAGAGATCCGACGCCGCCCTATGTCGACTGCGTGAATTTTCCCCAACCAGGTGTCTTCTACCAATGGGGCACCTCCTCAGCCGAGACAAGTTTCCGGCTGATCTCCCGCCGAGTGTGGTAGTGTTATGTATGTGAGTGTGCGTGTAAGTAAGGGGTGAGAATAGAACAAGGAAAAAGGTAGGAAAGATCGCCCGCGGTCCGAGGCTCGTATGGGTACTACACCATTCGCCTGGAGTTGGTAGGAGAAACTACGGAAAACTACCAATCAGAGCAGCCGGCCGCTTGAATTCTCTTCCAGACAGCGACTGAATTCGACCTGGCTACGTGGCAAGTGTCTATCCTGCCTCTGTCAGGTCTCGAAATCTCGGTCAGTGACACCGCGTGACAAAAGTTGAGCCACCGAAGCCGGCCTGGCTGTAAGAGAACTCCGGACTTGCCACGATGCGTGGCGACTATTTCGATGTTTTGTAAACGTTCGACAATCGTTGAAAGAAGAACTTCCGGAGAAAAGATATGGGGGGGCTCCTCCGGCGCACCGATTTTTGCTCGTTCTGCGCAGCACCAATTTGTGTCACGAACCACGTGACCACAACACGGGCTCTTCGCTTCAAAAGCCAGACCAGGCGTTGGCCAACATGTTGCATGGAGAGCGAGAAGTGCTTAGAAACATCTTGAAAGTGGCGTAAAGTGCCTATTTTCAATTGTGACCATCCCAAAATAACACGATGAAACCGGGCGGTGGCTCAGTGCATCAACTGATGTCACTGCAGTGCCTCTGACCGGGAGGTCCTAGGTTCCAGTCCTGACGGCGGCAGGATTTTCGACACTAGCTTTCCAGCTAGGTGGAATTCAGTCGCTGTCTGGAGGAGAATACTAGCGGTCGGCGGCTCCGATCGGTAGTTTTCCGTGGTTTCTCCGATAAACACCAGGCGAATGCCGAAGCAGTACCCAAACAAACGGGCCTTGTCTTATCCTCTTCCTTGTCTTATCGTCTTTCCTTACACGCACACTTACACTAACCTGCACTCCACTACCATGCATGCCGAGAGACCGGTCGGGAGTTTAGATGTTGTCCCGGATGGGTCGGTGTCCCGCTGGTGGGAGATACCAAGTTGGGGATAACCCCCCTACCCGACGGTAGGTCGGCCTCGGATCTCGCCATTCAGCGAGGAAATACCACCATCTCCCGAGCAAAAACACGCACTACACGTACGTGACTAATGACAATAGTATTGGTCGCACCCGGAAACACAATCAATCAATCAGTCAATCTGTTCCCAAAACTCATTTCCCCGTAGAACTCTCTTATTCCCAAAGATCTTGTCACCTCTGACAGAACAACTTAGTTTTAAGGGCGTAGGATGTGATCGTTTCCGAGCTGTACCTGACAATGTGCGTTGCAATAATCTCTTTCATAGTCTGTCATATCTACAAACTTAATTTTTTCGTCATAAATCTGTTCGAAGCATGACTGATAATGATTCGTTGTCCAGTAGCAGCGCACTTGTTGGGTTTTGTATCACCACGGTAAACATTTATTCAATTGAATAAATTGTAAAACAACTGCCGAGGATCATTCAGCTTGATGTACTGAGAGTATCTTAAGTGCACTGTCGGAAATGTTAAATTTAATTTAGACTAATGTATTAATGTATATGAAACTTAATGTACATGGTCATTAAAAATAATTACTGTATTTATACATTAAATTTAATGCTTAAATGAATATCAATTTAGCTTTAATGTAGAGGTTTTCCATGCCTATCAATTCAAATCACGTTTTCACAATCATCGAGACAATTCATTCTTTCCAGATATGACCATCAATTTTTTTTTCTTGAATCTTAATGTATTGCTGAAATTCCTGACAGTGTAGTGAAACATAAACTTGATGCACTTGAAAATATTAGAGCGACGAATCCCTCGCCCCCCGTCCCTCGTCAAAAACAAAACAACAGGTTTTCACGTAAACCTTTTAATGAAACTCACCTCGTCCGATGTGTTGCCCGGGTGCCTCCTCAGTGAAGGAAAAGCACAGCGCGGAATAGCATAGTGCTGCACAGGGTTTGAAGGATCTCCGGTTGCGTCACGTGTCCAGCAATACCCAGCTGTGACGTCCACGGCCTATCGCGGTTCCCCACAACATCCGGCTCCCGGCCAGTTATTTATTCCGACTTCTTCCTTCGACTGCGCTCCTCTCCCTTTGTTATTCCTCCGATTGGGCGACATAAAGTTTGTGACAACATCGGACGCGGTTCATCTGCCTGATGAGGGGCACAAATATTTAAATTCCATAAACAAGATTTTTTAGGAAGTTTGACAGTTGTATTGATATTTATTTAGTGTGAAGTAATTTGTATTACTAATTTCCAATGCAACTATTCCTCTGTCAGTTAAGGCATAAATATTTATAAATCTCTTAAATGAGATTTTCCGGAAGTAAAACACTTGTATTACGTTATTTATTTAGTGTGATGTAATCTGTATTACTAATTTCAAAAGCCAATACTCATCTGTCAGTTAAGGGACAAAAATATTTATAAATCTCATAAACGAGATTATCCGGAAGTAAAACGAGTTTCCCATTCGAGCAGAAAACGAAAGAAAAGTGCAGTATCCGACCGTGTGAGAGGTTTTTTCTATGGTTTTGCCACATTCTCAGGAACTCGTGAAAATACAAAAACAATGAAATGGTTTCGATTTTGATTGAAAAATTCAAATATTTGATTGTGTTCTTCTGCCTCTTCTCATATTGCACGCTTATTACTGAATTGTCATAAGCGTTCATAACTATTTACGACACAGCTGACGTCATGCGAAAGCAAGCCTCCAAGGAAGAGGCTGCCTGCCATGATTGATTGATAGATTGACTTTTTTCGTGTTTACGGGCACGTCAACTGCTTTGGTCATTAGTCCCGTTGCTGTAGTGCATGTATTTTCTCGGGAGATAGCAGTGATCTTCCCCCGCTGGATGGCGAGATCTGGCGTCGACCTACCGTCGGCTAGTGGGGTGTCCCCCTAACCAGGACTCTCTCACCAGCGGGGCACCGCCCCAGCCGGGACAAGCTCTAAGTTCCCGACCGCTCTCCCGGAATATATGGTAGTGTAGTGCATGTTAGTGTAAATGTGTGTGTAAGGGGGAGAGGATAGGGCAAGGAAGAGGAAGGAAAGATCGCGCGCGGTCCGTGGCCCGTTTGGTAGGGTACTGCTCCGGCATTCGCCTGCTATTGATCGGAGAAACCACGGAAAACTACCGATCAGAGCAGGCGGCCGCTAGAATTCTCATCCAGACAGCAACTGAATTCGACCTAGCTGAAAAGCTAGTGTCGAAAACCCTGCCGCCGTCGGGACTCGAACCTAGGACCTCCCGGTCAAAGGCGCTGCAGTAACATCAGTTGATGCACTGAGCTACCGCTCCCGGTACCAGCCGCGAAATATTTGCTACTCGCTTGAGGGGTTATGAAATAAACTTTTCCATATCCTTGTCTTGTAAATAATTGTTGTACTGTATATAATTAAATTTGTTGAAAGAATTGGTCGCCCCGACCGGTATTCTGGTTTACGTATACCTGTGTCTTCTGGTTTACGCCCAGCTGCTCTAACCGCTAAGTTACCGAGATAACCAATCCTTTGAACAAATTTAATTATTAAAATACATTGTTAGTAACATGGTCACAATTTGCATTTCTTTACGTTTGCGGAACATATCCTCCGATCGTAATTGCGTCCAACAAGATGACAATTATGTACTGTGTATATAGAAGGATTTTCCTAAGAATGAGCAAAAAGTGACAGTTCGCTAAAAAAGTGAACATCACTTGTAATTCAGAGAAGTATTCCTCCTCCGCGACGGCTGTTCAGCCACGCCCCTTCGTAAAGTGCTAATGGCTCCTGTAAAAACATCCCTATGCGGACGTCTAAGAGTTTCGCTGAGGTATATGCACGTACACGAGTACGGGTAATGTTTAAATTTAATTACGTTCGTGGAAAATCTCTTAACAAGCTCTCACAATCAGTAACAGAAAACTGCCACGATTATAAATAGAAAGAAAAATGATTTTAAGCCGGAAATACGTCGCATCTCCCATTCAAGTCTCGGTTTTAAAATAAACATAATATATATCACACAAAAAGTAAATTCAAGTTTTCATTATCTATAAGTTTCAATTTAATTCACTCATTTTCAAGTTAATTCATTTTTAGAAAAAAATAATATTTACGAAAGAGCACATAACACTGTACTTCTTAATTTCAGTTATTTCTCGTGGCGCACTATACTTTTGACAGACGAGGACATCACAAAATGAAGCGTCGAAGCCATTTACAAGTTAGCCAACTGGAAACGAACGAATGCAGGAAGGGAGTCTAATGGGCTCAAGGAAACAACGACCACAGAACCTTCAGTTATGTTGCCAGCACTAGCTGTCACTTCGGCTCATTCGTAGGAAAATCCTTCTATATACTGCGCGCCCGGAAAGTCTCTCCGTATCGTTTCGAGTCAGAGCCTGCCTTTGCCGCCGATTCCACCCTCAGCTTCGCCGCCGTTCGCGGCGCTAGTGTCGCATGCATGCCGGCACCTCTCCCTCCCTCCTCTTTTGCTTTTGCACACCGTGAACTAGGGTTGGCAACATTGTGCGATGAGAGCGAGAGGTAAGCATCAGAAATATCAGAGTAGTCATATAGTTATGGCGATAGTCATAACGACAGTTATATAGTTTATGAAATTTATATTCATAACGTTACAAATTATTTAATCGCTCTGGTTTAATAAAGCGCACTTCTGACAACTATTAATCGTATAATTAAACTGGTTTAAACAGATCGGTGATCGCTTTTGATAGGGAACTGCTTAAGGCGTACCGATTTGTCGGGCTGACCGGCCAGCCAATCCAACAAATTGTATCGTGTGGAGGCAAGTCGCCCAACAGAAAGTTTGGTCGGGCGGTTGGTTGGCACCGACCACCCGACAGCCGATTCCTCCCCCTTACAGCCCAACAAATTGTGTAGCGTGGTTGGGCCAACTGCCGACGACAGCGCTGAAGTTTTCCCTAATATTTCGTCATACCAATCCACGTGCTTCATCATGCTCAATTCTTACCTCGGTTTTAGTAGAATAATTCATTCGTGTTTTAGTTTTTTAGTTTTATTTCTTTATTATTAATGCTAGAACAAACATGGAGAACGAATTATAAAAGGCCATTATTACGAAGTTCTTAGAGCAGTTTGAGGCTTCGGATTGTTTGTGAGACTCCTCGATCCCACAATATTTCCAATAAGGATATTAGGAACTCCGCATACATGACCCTCTTGGGAATTTATAAACGGGCTTATCCTCAAGCCACAATGGAGGCTCACTCACGGCTTCTGTCATTACCGTGTTCCTTTTTGCAATAAATAGACGAACCACGTCCAGCAATTCACGGAAACACGATTCGTCTATTCTCATAAAAGTTTTGAAGTCAATCATATCAACTCTTAAACCAGGTTCACGTGTGAAAATCTCTTTCGATGCAAAAGCCACTTTCTTTCCTTTTCCTCGACTCATCCCCTTCCGTTAAAACACACGCGGCTATACCTAGTCCAAACTTTTGGTATTTGCTTAGCGACATCTTGCTTCCAAATCACACGCGAAAACACCTTCCTTGAGGAAATTTCCAACACGACTGATAAATTGGGTTCTGGTTGGGCAGTGTGTAGCAAAGCGTACAAAGTGGTTGGCCCGACGGTCGGCCCGATAAGTTGGTACGTGTGTATGCCCCTTTAGTAATGACGGAAAACTACAGATCGGAAGAGTCAGTCGCTAGAATTCCCCACCAGACGGCGTTAGGAACATAATACTAGTATTAATAATGGTAACAAGCTGAACCCGATCGAAAACATGTCTCTTATTACATTATGGTTTTAAAAGTTGAAATTAGCCTCACAGTGGAACCCAACTTCAATGGGCCAGCCTCTGAACTTTAGGTTACACCATTCGGGTCGGTACTGTGCGAGAGTAACCATTATAAAATTACTAAGCGTTAAGAGTACAGTTCAACAGAAAATCAAAGAGCTAGTATTAATTATAACGCCAAATATTATACGTGTTTTCATTCAGTTCAATTCAATTCGTGTTTTCCTTCAATTAAATTCAATTTGTGTTTACCTTCAATTTCCTTCAATTCAATTCATGTTGTGCTTTCCTTTAATTCAATCCAATTCAATTCAATTTGTCAAGTGTCAGCCTCTGAACTTTACGTTACTCACTTCGGGTCGGTACTGTGAGAGAGTGACCATTCTAAAATTACTAAGTGATAAGAGAAAAGTGGAACAGGAAAGCAAATAGACCATTTAATTATATCCCGAAATGTTATTTGTGATTTCTTCAATTCAATTTCACAGATTTCGGGCTTCTGCAGATTTAGTAAAAGTTGCAACAATTTGCTGAAAGACAAGGCAAATTGTAAATCCCGAAGACTTCGAACATTTCTATTCACCCATTATATAGTGGGGGGTACAAAAATGCCCAAAAATATAATCTATTCAAAAATGTCTCATTTTGTTGAATGCTTCTTAAGAAACAATCCTGACCCCAAATGTCCCCACCGACCCACGCCTGTCTCTCCACCAGCCTTCCTCCATTTCCTTAATGTCCCCACCTATCCTACCATGTATCTACTGGTTCAATGCCTAGAATGCTTCATGTCAGATTTAAACGTGATTATGTCTGTTGCAGTCATGACCCCTATGTCATCTACTAAAAATAATAATACCAATAATAATAATAATAATAATAATAATAATAATAATAATAATAATAAGAAGAAGAAGAAGAAGAAGAAGAAGAAGAAGAAGAAGAAGAAGAAGAAGAAGAAAAAGAAGAAGAAAAAGAAGAAGAAAAAGAAGAAGAAAAGAAGAAGAAAAGAAGAAGAAAAGAAGAAGAAAAGAAGAAGAAGAAAAGAAGAAGACAAAGAAGAAGAAAAAGAAGAAGAAAAGAAGAAGAAAGAAGAAGAAAAAGAAGAAGAAAAAGAAGAAGAAAAAGAAGAAGAAAAAGAAGAAGAAAAAGAAGAACGTACTGTATATTTACAAAATTCTTCCCTTATTTTACTGGTAATATTGTAGATATAGCTGGGGTGAAATGAAAATACACACACACAAATATTTGAGCTGTGTGGCGGAAAGGATTCTAAATTGGATGATGAGACATTTTTCGAAACGTACGGGTGAGAAATGTTACAGGACAAAAAAAGTAAAATTAGGTACACTGGAGGAGCTACAACAGTGCCTGCAGCGCCTCTGACCGGGAGGTCCTAGGTTCGAGTCCTGACGGTGGCAGAATTTTCGACACTAGCTTTTCAGCTAGGTCGATTTCAGTCGCTGTCTGGAGGAGAATTCTAGCGACCGGTTGCTCTGATCGGTAGTTTTCCGTGGTTTCTCCGATCAACAGCAGGCGAAAGCCGGAGCAGTACCCTACCAAACGGGCCACGGACCGCGCGCGATTTGTCCTTCCTCTTCCTTGTCCTATCCTCTCCCCTTACACACACACACACACACACACACACGCATACACACACACTAACATGCACTACACTACCACATATTCCGGGAGACCGGTCGGGAGCTTAGAGCTTGTCCTGACTGGGGCGGTGCTCTGCTGGTGGGAGAGTCCTGTTTAGGGGGAAACCCTGCTAGCCGACGGTAGGTCGGCGCCGGATCTCGCCATCCAGCGGGGGACGATCACGGCCATCTCACGAGTAAAAACATGCACTACACTAACGGGACTAATGACCAAAGCAGTTGACGCGCCGGAAACACGAAAAAAACAAACCAAACCAATACAACAGTGCCTACTTTCTCGCATCAGTAACGGCTACGTAATCGTTTCGAACCATATTACCACATCTCATCAGTTGTGAAACACATGACAAATCGTAGAACATTAGGCGCCAAAAGTAAGTCTTTTAAAGCTAATATCACCACAAATTCGACCATTAAAAATACGGTTCATACAGCCATAAACATTTCTCACCAATGAGAAGGAATTATCAGAATTGCAAACTCTCGAGTCGCGGTGCAGCGTTGCCTACGTATTGCAATCTGATATCTCGTGAAAGACTTTGTCTAGCAAATGAAGTCTTTAAAAGTGTCTTCAAACCTCTTTTGTCTTTTCAACTCTTCTGAACTAAATTATTAAAGATGATCATGTTGGGTTCAATCACAAATTTCGGAGCGAAACAGTGAATTCTCAATTTCTCGCAACGCATCGCAGACCCAGGCAGTTTCCTTCAGTGTTCTGCAGAAAGTGGCTGAGAGTAAACCCGCAGAACAAAGAAAGACGGTTTGCTTCTTATTCTCTTTTGACCTGACTTCAGTTAATAGTACTTTGTCTTGCTATCAGATAATTTTTTTAAGTAAGCGCTCTAGACAGTTTCTTTCGTTTAATTATATGTGTACTTTTAATAGCTATGTAGATGTGTTTTGGTTGATAGTCTATAATTTGAAGTGTAATGGCTTCAGAATACGTAATACTCGGGAGAGTTTGCCTAAACTTACGAATAATTTACTGAAGCGTTAACACTGTGGATTGTAGTTAAATTCAGGAAAAAATACGTCAAATATTTTTCATCTTTGAAAGCTTCCACTGATCCGATGGATGCAAAGGACAACCCGGTCAATCTGTCCGTGTTCACATTCCTTTTCATCCCCCCTTTTTAATTACGCCAAAAATGTACAGATGTAACTTCATTTTCTGTGCACGTCTTCTAGAATTCAGTGGGAAATACAATTATTCAAATTATCGTTTCCATGTTGTCGCGGCAGGAAGTAATAAGAGCCAAAATTTATTGCTTATTTATCTTTGAAAATAGATTTTATTACATGGGAGTTTTTGTTTTTTTTCTCCCTTTCAAAATTCAAAATTTATTGCTTGTTTATCCTTGAAAATAGATTTTATTACATGGGAGTTTTTTGTTTTTTTTCTCCCTTTCAAAAATTCAAAATTTAAGTAGTATATGACTTAGTGTAGGGATCACAGAATTTTGAAAATGTGCACACAATTCACAATTCACTTTTCCCCATAGCACGTCATACGCAGTTTTTAACTGTTTTTTTGACGTAAAATAAATAAATAAATAAATAAAATGTATTTGTCATCCTATAGGAGGATTACACAAGCACACACACAAAAAAAGCTGTCAGACGCAAAGACTTGACACGTGTTTCTCAATGTATTTGAACGCGCTGAATCCGAATCTGAAGCCGGAATTGCACCACCTCCCTACAATTTTTTAAATTGAATACGATATACCATTTCACACTGTTTTTTCGCGATTTAAAAATAAATTGGAAGGTAGTGGCGACATTCTGGCTTCAGATTCGGATTTACTTCGCCGACATACATAGAGAAACATGTGTCAAGTCTTTTTGACGTGTGTTTGTGGTGTGTCTTGGGTCTGACAACTTTGTGTGTGTGTGTGAGTGTGTATGCTTGTGTTATTCGTGATGAAAGTCATGGGTGAGCTGGTCCGGCGCAGCGATTTTTGGCGTTCTGCGCAGGACCAGCACGAACCACGTGACCGCAACATGGGCACTTTGAAAAGCCGCCATGCTGTATGGCAACTAAAAAGTGAAGAATAACATTTTGAAAGTGGCATAAAGATAAGATTTTCATCGATGACCAACAATAAATAACATGATGAAGGACCAGCTGAAATAAAAGATGAAATTTTTATAAATACGTAAAATCTGTTTCAAGGAATTGTAACAAGGTGATAATTTTGGTATCTGGCTGCATTTAAAATTCCGACCAATATTTTGATTCAAACTGATGCATAAAGCTCATTGGCTGAAGTCAGCTAGGTTGCGCAACCCATGCCTTTTCACCATGGAATTATTTATTCCAATTAATCGATTAATTGTTACTTTACCATCAATTGATTAAATCAATCTCTTCAACTAATCGTGTAATCAAAATTGGTAGATAGTTTTTTTATTATAATTAATGAATTACAATTAATTGAAAGAGATTTCCCGCGCTAGATTTGAGACATTTTTGTCTATAGTTTTATTAGCCGCTAACGTCACGATGTAATTGTACTGAAAAAAAGTTTACTAAGTCGCGTGGTATTCATAATCATTTCTTATTCATTCCGTGACACCATAATCAAAAGTTTAAAAGTGGCCCCTTTTTATTCTCTATAAAGGCAGTGAATATTTGCATTAACAACACTCCCGATCAACACGGATCCATACGTAGCTCATCACTCAATGTTCTTTCGAAAATCTGGCCTTTTTTTTGTTTTAAAATATCTTCTCTTATTCACTCAATCCTAGGATTAGACACTCGACAATGGCGGATTTTCAATACAACTAGCAACATAACTATGTCGAAATCAATCATTTCACCATTGAGAGGAGAATTCTAGCAACCGAATGCTCTGATCAGCAGTTTTTCGTTGTTTCTCCGATCTATACCTGGCGAATACCGAAGTGGTAACCTAACAAATTGGTTACAATTCCTGCGCGATCTTACCTTCCTGTTCCCTGCCCTCTCATCTACCTTACACATACATACACACCTAAATGCCCTACAGTACCACACATGTCAGGAGCTTAGAGTTTTTTCCGGCGGGGGGAGGGGGTCCCGCTGGGGAGGTACCTGGAAGCATTAAAGACTGCAATCTGACGTTTATGTCGGCAAATAATTTGATCCAATGTGTAAAGCGCACCGCCTCCTGCGTGACAAAAACATTCACTACATTAGCACAAATATCGTGAAACAAGTCGGGAGCGAGTGTTTTCCGGCCGAGGTGGTGCACCGCTGGGTAGATACCTGGATAGGGAAGACCTCGCAATCTGACGTTTAGGGTGACGACGAATTCAGTGGGGAGGAACACCGTCTCCTCCGTGATAAAAATATTCACTACACTACCACACATCGCGGGAGACCAGTGATGAGTTAAGGAATCGTGTATGTTCGGATCGTATATGTCAGGAGCTTAGTGATCGTGTATCTGGCGGAGAAAGTGAGAGTCAAATCCCAGGCGCAGACGGGGACTGCCCACGGGGCGCGCCTGCTTAGATAAAGAGCCCCCAGACCCGCGTCGGGGGTAGGCTTCGCCTGGGTCGAAACTCGGGTGCGGAACACTGCCTACGGGCAGTCTCCCCGCAAAAATAACCCGTACGAATATATATATATATATATATATATATATATATATATATATATATATATATATAGAGAGAAGAGAGAGAGAGAGAGAGAGAGAGAGGGAGAGAGATCGTGTATGCGCGTTGTCCCGCTGGGGGAGACTCCTGCAGGAGGAAAGACTCGCTAGCCGCCATGTAGGTCGGTGTCGGATCTCACGTTTCAGTGGGAAGGAACAGCGCTACTGCGCGGGATATTACTTGCATTACACGCACGAAACTAATGACCGTAGCAGTTGACGCGCACGGAAACTCTTAACACTCATTTGCAAGGAATCATGCATGTTTTTGTTGCTTTTAGTAAGAACGCCCAACAGTGGACAAAAATAGATCGTTTAAAGCGCGCTTTGACTTTAATTGAGGAGGGTACGTTCAAGTAGCCAATTCCGTAGGCAAATAATCTCAAATCGTTTGCCGTTGGCACTCTCCGCTGGGAGGGGATGGGATAATGACGCATCCACACTACATTTCAAAATAATTCAAGGAAAAGAGTTATATATTTATATCTAAATATCAGATCTAATGCTTCATGCATTTTGAGATATATTAAATTAGTTTTTGGAAGAGTGTGTTAAAATATTTTCAGATTTTGACGCAAAGGCACATATATTTTGAACATTTTTTGCAGTTGCGGTCATTTCCAAGGAGTCACAATTGCTTACGTCGTTTTTAAACTATTTTTTCACTATTAGTAATAATAAAACTTCAAGGTCTTTATAGTCAGTCTAGCTGCAAGATCAATTGATTGTGATTGCGGGCGCCTCAATTACTCAGACCATTAGTCCCGTAAGTTTAGTGTATGTTTTTCCATGGGAAGGTGGTCGCGATCTTCCCCCGCTAGAGAGTGATATCCTGCACCGTCCTACCGTCTACTAGCGGGGTTTCCCGAACCACATATCTCCCACCAGCGGTGCACCGACACAGCCGGGACATGTTCTAAATCCCCGACCGGTCTTCCGGCATGTGTGATGGTGTAGTGCATGTGTGTGTGTGTGTGTATGTGTGTGTGTAAAGGGAGAGGAGAGGATAAGGAAGAGGAAGGAAAGATCGCGCCTGTTTGGTAGAGTACTGCTCCGGCATTCGCCAGTTGTTGATCGGAGAAACCATGGAAAACTACGGATCAGAGCAGCCGATCGCTAGAATTATCCTCCTGACTGAGACTGAATTCGACATAACTGAAAAGCTAGTGTCGAAAATCCTGCCACCGTCAGGACTCGAATCTAGGTTCTCTCTGTTAGAGAGACTGAAGTGACATCAATTCATTGCCTGTTGGCTGTGAGAGATCGCCGGAGTTCCCACGAGGAATTACGCATGGCGACGGTTTCGAATTATTTTGTAAACATCACACAGCGTTGGAACATGAAATTATCACTGAGGGTGAGGAATAGTTCTATGCTAAAAGTCGTAAACGATGATGATGACCAGAAAAGGTGTCCCCGGGCATCAACTTATATCACTGCAGTTCCTCTGTCCGGGTTTGAGTCCTGATGGCGGCAGGATTTTCGACACTGGCTTGTCTGTTAGGCCGAATTCAGTCGTTATCTGGAGGAGAATTCTAGCGACCGGCTGCTCTGATCGGTAGTTTTCCGTGATTTCTCCGACCAACACCAGGCAAAGGCCGGAGCAGTAACCTAACAAACGGGCCACGGACTGCGCGCGATCTTCGTTGTTCTATACTCACCCCTTACACACACACACACACACACACACTAATATGCACGACACTACCACGCATGCCGGGAGACCGATCGGGAACTTAGTGCTTGTCCCGACTGGGGCTGTGCCCCGCTGGTGGAGAAACGTGGTTGGGGAAAACCCCATTATGCGACGGTACGTCGGTGCCGGTTCTCACAATCCAGCGTGGGGAAATCACCGACTCCTTACGATAAAAAACACGCACTACACTTACCGAACTAATGACCTCAGCAGTTGACGCGACAGGAATCACTAACAATCAATCAATAATAACCTATGAACCAGTATCTCCTCACCTAACAAAGATAAAGAAAAGGAATGCATTGCGGGCCGTCGTTGATGTGTCCCTTCCCAAAAGTATGCGAGTGTTGTGATAATTAGAGGCGTAGAGAGTAACCGCCGAGAAGACTTGAGTGGTTGCTGAGCTGAAAGACATCGGAATTGATCTGTAAGGAAACTAAAATTGAACAATGTATTAATGACTTTTTGGACTGTATAACTCTAAAAAAAATTGTGACAAGTATTGTACTCTAGCTTCTGGTCAATGACCCCCGTGTAGATCAGATTTTTCACACGGTTTCCGTGATCCGTTGAGCGAAGCTGAGACGGCCTCTTGTTTTGCTTCTGGTGATGAAAATAACTTAAAGTTTTCTGGAGGTCAATGGGAAGCATAGTTGTCGTTCTCCATGTTCTCGCAGCAAGTATTCGATTCATTCACAAAGGGCACGATGAGCAATAATAGTCAAAATATGTTGCTTATTTGCCTTTTCAAATAGATTTTATTACACGGAAGCTAATATTTTCTTATCAGTCCCTGTCAAAAAACGCTCGTTTCCACCTGTGTTCATAATTCAACTTGTATATGGGTTAGGGTAGAGATCCCAGAATTTAAGAAAATGTGCAGAGAATGAATTTCTCCCCACTCAAACACAGTTTTTAACTGTTTCTTGACAATGAATAAATAAATACCTTCCGCGGATCCGCTTTTCCGACACAAATTTCTCACAGATGATACGTTTCTCAATTCTACGGTACAAGTCCCCGACGAAACAGGGAATTAGAAAATGTATGGTAAAGCAGAAGAGAAATATGCAGATATTAAAAGAATGTGGATAACCCGGTTAGGATTAAGGAAAAAAAGAGTAGAAAAATAAAATAATGAAGCAGAAAAGGAAAAAAAGATTAAGCAAAAGAGAGAAAATGTTTGTGGCAAAGCAGAAGATGTACGAAGCCATACCAAAAACATCTGAAAGGTCTGAATAAGCACTAGGGGAAGAAGAAAAAAAAAACAAAAAAAAAAAAATTCATGAAGAGGAGGAAACACTAAAAGAAAAAAGAGGAAGAAGATAAAGTCAAAGAAGAAGAAGAAGAAAATATGATAAAGAAAACGAAGAAGACAATCTCGAAGCAGAAGAGAGAAAAGATGAAAACGATAATAAGGAAGAAGAAAAAATGGAGAATAGGAAGAAGGCAATGATGAATCAGAAGAAGGAATTAATGTTGACATATTAAGGAGAACAGTGAAGACAGTAAACAATCAAAAAGTGGGAAGAGAAAAGGCGAAGAAGAAAGAATGTGCAAGAACAAAAATGATGTTGATTCAGAAGGTGGATACAACTTCATAGAGAACTGGACTTATAACCAATTACAAATTGCATTTCCTTACTGTCGTCCAAATTCTTTTCTAACCTACAAACGGCCACTTGCAACAGCCACTTTAACTTTAACTTAATTATTATCTCATTTCTCACTGTATATCGTGCTTTCTTCTTACTTTCATTTCATAAAAGTAACAACAATCATTGTAGAGGTAACCAGTGGGGATGTCCTCGGTGAGTAATAGTACCCCTATTATGGTGCGGGCCACTGAAGTGCATCTACTCATTATAATGCGTATATAAACGCTAACACTCACCTGTAAAGTAGTAATCCCACTGATCCCACTGTTAAATGAAAAAAGTGGAGAAGAAAAAATAGAATAAAATAATTGTGATGAATGAAGGAAAATATATAATGAAAAAGCGTGTCAGGAAAAAGGAAAAAAAGAGAGAGAAGAAGAAAATAGTTATGAATAATGGAAAAATGTATAACGAAGTAGCGGGACAGGAAGAGCGAGGAGAAAAAGACGAATAAAAAAAGAGGAAAATAATGGTGATTAATCAAGGAAATAATCTCTAACGTAGAAGCGGAACAGGAAGGACTAGTAAAGAAAAAAGAGAATACTAAAATAATGGTAATAAACGAAGGGAAAATCTATCACGACGAAACGGGACAGGAAGAAGTAGAAAAAGGAGGAAACGAAAATAATGTTAATAAACGAAGCAAAAATCTATTACTAGGAAGCGGGATAGGAAGGAGGTGGCAGAGGAGAAGACAAGAAAAAGAAGAAGAAGTCGGCGGCGCAAGCCGAATTCGTTTACTACGCTCCGTGAAGTCACGAAGGTTAAGCGAATTCGAGACTCGCGGGTTCGTGGTTGGGTGACCGGCCAGGAACCCCGGGATCTAACGGCGTCGAGCCCCTGGCCGAAGGGATAAAAGGCACTGACTGACTGCGACGTGACGAGACTTGACAAATATAGTAATTACTCAGTAACTGAGGATTACTGCAGAAGAAGGCGCTCAACGCCCAAGGGTTATAGAGACTCAACAACGACACAACTATTTTTTTTAAAAAAAACGAAAACAATGGTAACAGACGGGATCCAATGGCTGAGATCGTTAAGACAGTAGTGCAGTAGCGGTCTCGGACCAGGGGATCGCGGGTTCGAATCCCGCCTCGAGAATACTAAATATGTGTTCTCCCTACAGTCTAGAAATCAAAGTGGTCGTTATATGACCTAGATGTCGACCTTGAAGAAACGAAATACAGTGTTAACAAGCGAAGCGTGGGCGGGCGCTGTGCGGGGACTCACCTCGGCGGCGGCGGCGGGTGCAGTGGGACGCGGGGGCGGGCGGGCGGGCGCTGACTGCGGCGTCGCCGCCGCGCCCGCTCTATTTACAGGCGGCCGCGCCCACGTCCGGTGCCCCGCCAGCACGCTCGCACGCGCCGCCGCCGCCGCCGCAGCCGGGCGCTCTCACCCTGGGGCCGTCCTCCATCACTGCAGTCCCTCGGTCTCGGTCCGAGTCCCGACATTTGTGACACTAGCTTGTCTTCTAGATCGATTTTCGGTTGTTTTCGCGTTCCGGACGCGTCTACTGCTTTGGTCATTAGTCCCGTTAGTGTAGTGCATGTTTTTTTCTCGGGGTATGGCGGTGGTCTTCCTTCGCTCGATGGCGAGATTCGGCGCCGACCTACCGTCGGCTAGTGGGGATTCCCCCTAAACATTGATTAATTGATTTTTTCGTGTTCCGGACGCGTCTACTGCTTTGGTCATTAGTCCCGTTAGTGTAGTGCATGGTTTTTTCTCGGGGTATGGCGGTGCCGGATGGCGAGATTCAGCGCTGATCTACCGTCGGCTAGTGGGGTTTCCCCCTAACCAGGACTCTCCCACCAGCGAGGCACCGCCCCAGCCGGGACAAGCTCTAAGCTCCCAACCGGTCTCCCGGAATATGTGCTAGTGTAGTGCATGTTAGTGAAAGTGTGCGTGTAAGAGGAGAGGATAGGACAAGGAAGAGGAAGGACACATCGCGCACGGCCCGTGGTCCGTTTGGTAGGGTACTGCTCCGACATTCGCCTGGTGTTAGAGAAACCACGGAAAACTACCGATCAGAGCAGCCGGCCGCTAGAATTCTCCTCCAGACAGCGACTGAATTTGACCTAGCTGAAAAATTAGTGTCGAAAATCCTGCCGCCGTCAAGACTCGAACCTAGGACCTCCCGGTCAGAGGCGCTGCAGTAACATCAGTTGATGTACTGAGCTACCGCTCCCGGTTTCTAGATCGATTTCAGACGCTGTTTGGAGGAGAATTCTAGCGGCCGACTACTGTAATCGTCAGTTTTTCGTGGTTTCTCCGATCAACCCCAGGGAAATGCTGGAGCAATACCCTAACAAACGGGCCACGGACCGCAGGCGATCTGTCCTTCCTCTTCCTTGCTCTATTATCCCTCCTTACTTACACTCACATTTTCATGTACTACACCAGCACACATTTCGGGAGGCCAGTCGAGAGTTTAGAGCTTGTCTCAGCTGTGGTGTTGCCCCACAGGAGGAGATACCTAGTTAGGGGAAACCTACGTAAGCCAACGGTAGGTCGGCACTGGATCCCACCATCTAGCGGAGGACGATCACTGACACCTCCCGCGATAGAGCATGCACTACATTGTACGGGACTAATGACCTTAGCAATTGACGCCCCGCAATCACCAATCAACCATTGAAAAAATCTATGGTGGCAGGATACTCCACACTATCTACATAGGGTCGTCACTCCAATCCTAGAATTGATCTATTGAGTAGTGATACCGGGCGCTTCAACTGGTAAGGTCATTAGTCCCGTACATGTAGTGATTGTTTTTTTCTCGGGAGGTGGCTGTGATCTTCCCACCTCCCCATGGGGGGAGGAGGATGAGATCTGACGTCGACCTACCGTCTGCTGATGGGGCTCTCCCCAACCAGGTATCTCCCATCAGCGGCGCACCGCCGCAGCCAGGACAAGTTTTAAGTCCCAGAACGGTCTTCCAGCATGTGTGGTAGTGTAGTGCCTGTTAGTGTAAGTGTGTGTGTAAGAGGTGAGGATAGGACAAGGACGAGGAAGGGCAGATCGCGCGCGGACCATGCCCCGTTTGTAATGATACTGCTCCAGCATTCACCTGGTATTGATCAGATAAACTACAGAAAATTACCGACTAGAGCATCTGGCTTCTATAATTCTCCCCCAGACAGCGACAGAACGTGTCTGAAGGAGGCTGAAGTCGGTTGGAATTCGTCCTAGGATTGAAATCTCAACGGTGGCAGGATATTTTAGCTAAGTAGAGTCAGAACTTGAACCCTAGGACCTCCCGGTCCGAGTCACTGTAGCGACTGAATTCAAGCCCTGGGCCAACTCAGCCGGTATTGCCCCTTACGAAGAGCTGTCGACATTACAAGTGATAGAAAACGAATAGCAGAAATAATCCACTCGTACGTTATGTCTTGTTCCATTTGTTTCTATGAAACCTTGTCATCATGATACATTACCTCGCGAAAAAGTCTCAGCAAACATTATTTCCATCCGAATGACTCATTTACTTGAGTAAATCTCTTGAACTATCTCATATACAGAGTGTCCAGGGAGGAAACAACGAAACTTTGAGAATAAGTTCTTAAGTCAATTTTAAGCATATTGTCTCTAATTAACTCCTTCGATATTTCGAATGGCTAAGCCGCAATAAGCACCCAAAAGTTGTTTTAAAAAATCCTTTCTATGCAAAGAATTGCTTTACAGAAACCTGTAAACATTGTAGAGTAATGTAAATTGTTTATAATTTGCAAACAAAATGAATATATTTGTATTGTTAAGCAATTCCAGACATCGCGAGACCCTGGTTGGGTGACCGTCTGAGAACACCGGGTTCTAACGGCGCCGAGCCCCTGAACGAACGACAAAAGGCAACGGCTGACAAGAGTAAATAAGGTTTGACGCCACAAAAGAGCGTTGTTACGAATTGTACCAGAACATTAACGTAAAACAAGAAAAGAAACAAAAGCTGGAGCAACGTGAATCAGCTCGGCTGACGTAAATAACAATTCTTCCAACGAGACTATTATAATAACGTAATTTAATATTTTATCCAACTTGTGATGGGTACGTTATGACATTCATTGTGAACACTAAAAAATACATAATGTGAAGTAGCATACTTACGTTAAAAAGAGCACCGGTATTAATACCACCCTTTTAGAAATCTATAATAACATTTCTGCTACGCATCACAATCAAATTAACATAATCATGTTTATTCGTCATATTGACCTGAAATGTGTCTTAGTTTTTTGATAGTCAAGGGAAACTCTTAATTTTTAATTTGTAACAACACCTCCCAGGCGTGCGCGTAGAGAGGCAGGGGTACACAAAAATTATGGAACGGATTTTCATGTAAATACATATTTTCAAAGGAACACGATACCTGCTGTCAATAATATTGCTATAGTTCACAAAACATTTTGAATTAATTAGAACCATTTTTATTTTACATATTTCTGTATAATTACATAATTTTAAATATTTTATTTATTCTACATATTTCGTACACATTCCGTTTCGTTCTAATATATTTGTGCGACAAAACGGAACGTTTCAAATGCGGGTTTGCAATATATGATACTTAATCATTTCGGAAACGGCAATGTAATGCTGACACGCTTCTGTGCCCACCGGCCCTTCACCAAGTGTTGTGAAACCTACCCCTAACCTGCTTATTAGGAACCGCATACTCAAGTGGCCGAATACTTAATGCCGAATGCTTAATATGTGATGTAAGAGACTTGGAAGCAAACGACGTGATAGTGAAGGTACTAGTAAAAGTCTGGGTGATGCATTCGCGGGAAATCCGACGGGAATAGTTTGCAGAAAGGAATGTGTGACGTGGGAATCAATGATGAGCGAATTTTAGTGAAGCAACCAACGTATTTTGCTCATGTTTTATATGGCCAATCCGTAACTCGATCAAAAACTAACAAATATTTATTCAGATCATTATTTTACTGCGATTTGGGGGAAATGTTCGGTCCCCCCCCCCCCCCCCGGAATTCAACACTTGTGACATGCTGCTTGTATTCACTTGAGCAGCGGCTCCTCGTAAACTACTCTATACTAAGAACGTATTTTATATTTTGAATAAAACTTGCTATTCAGTCTAAAAACAGTAAAAACTGTATGTGAGGTATGGGGGAGAAGATCGTCTGCGCACGTTTTCTGGAGCTCCAGAATTCCTTCCAAACATTTTAACTATAAATATATGAAAGATGACTAAAAGTTTAAAAATAAAACAAAACAAATAATAAATTTCAAGAAAAAACGGCAAATTATCATAATTTGAAAAACTAGACCAGTGTGGTGAAGACCAGTGAACTATTATTTCTGTAAAGGTTTTCTTTCAGACGCTTCATTACCATAAAATTATTTTAGAGCCTGATAGGCGACGTCCTGTGCTGGGGAAAATGCTTGTACAGAGTAAAATATTGAAATGAATTTTTGTTTTACATATTTTCTCTTCATTCTTACATATTTTTGAAAAAACAAATACATATATACGTTCATATTTCTTTGTTTGTTGTTTTCTTTGCAATAAACTGTTTTCTGGTAATAATACATTTTATGTCCGTTATCAATTCCTGTTTTTCACCATTTCAAACTTACAATTTTAGGATTTATTATACGATATTTGAGAGAGGAGACCGGTCCAAGCCACCTTGAAAATTTGTAGATGGTTCAACATTACATCAGTAGTAACAATTATTTGCATAATTTTAGTAACATTTTCTTTGTATTGTGTCTTATTTATTTACTGGTAAAATAGCTTGTCTGATGTAAATTAAATTTAATGGACAAGGAGTCTCAGAGAAGATCAAACATGTACTACTTGCCCAGCCTGTGTTTTAAGCTGCGCATGCCATGAACAATATTTTTTTATATCACTGCTACCGTGATTTCCTTGTCTGACATTGATCTCAACCTAGAACAGCGAATCATCTACCTACGACATGTCCGAACAGGAATGGATTAATACAATATGTTCCAACAATTAGTTACACAAAGGTCAATTAAACTTTACTAAAATTGTGTGAGCCAGAGACATTAAAGAACGAAAAGAAATTACATATAACTTATTAGTGTAATTTTACATTCGAGAAATCTTAGTCATGATCTTGATAAAAGTTTATCAACATCCACTGTAAGTTCAGTAAGGCAAAGTCTCTAGGTCGATTTTAGTGAAGTACTTTAATTGCGATTTCTCGCTTTTTGATTTAATTTTTTGAGATCAGAAAAAGTACTTTTACAACATTGGTCACACTGTCTTCATTTGCTTTTATCAACTCTACTCGTGGCATTTCTTTGATTTTTTTTCTGAACCCCGCCAAGTAGTTCACATCATAACGACTGTTTTACAGAATCTGTTTTACACAAATTCGATTTATTCTATTTATTGTCATTTAAACTCAAAGCATTCTTTTACAAATGTTTAATTAATATTTTAATTCAGTGAGAAGACCCAAACGCCAACAAAATGAATACGAGGAACGCATACGGTCCGCAGGACGCAAGTTCGATCACACTGGATTAATACATCACTAAGCACTTGCTTAATTGATTGATTGATTGATTTTTTCGTGTTTCCGGGCGCTTTCAACTACTTTGATCATTAGTCCCGTTAGTGTAGTGCATGTGTTTTTTTCACGGGAGATGGCGGTGATCTTCCCCCGCTGGATGGCAAGATCCGGCGCCGACCTACTGTCGGCTAGTGGGGTTTCCCCCTAACCAGGACTCTCCCACCAGCGGGGCACCGCCCCAACCGGGACTAGATCTAAGTTCCCAACCGGTCTCCCGGAATATGTGATAGTGTAGTGCATGTTAGTGTAAGTGAATGTGTAAGAGGAGGGGATAGGTCAAGGAAGAGGAAGGACAAATCGCGCGCGGTCCGTGGCCAGTTTGGTAGGGTACTGCTCCGGCATTCGCCTGGTTTTGATCGGAGAAACCACGGAAAACTACCGAACAGAACAGCCGGCCGCTAGAATTCTCCTCCAGACAGTGACTGAAATCGACCTAGCTGAAAAGCTAGTGTCGAAAATCTGCCGCCGTCAGGACTTGAACCTAGGACCTCCCGATCAGAGGCGCTGCAGTGACATCAGTTGATGCCTTGAACTACCGCTCTCGGTAGCACTTGCCCGGAGTTTTATTATTACTGAGGTTACACATTATTACTTTCTCGTATATATACGGAGTATAGAGAAAGTTATGTAATGCTGCGGAAAATCGATTTCGAGATTCCAACGGAAATACCCGTTTTGGGGTGTCCTGATACCGAAAAAGTGTTTGTTTTTTTCAAAACGTACGCCATCCGTCTGTCCATCAGTGAACATTACTAGTGCTTAAACCATGCGTACGATCTTTTTGAAATTGAATAAACCTCTGTCCATTTGGCTCTAGTTGAAGCTTTTAAATTTTGAAAAACATTCATTAAAGTTTGGGGATACTTTTACATCAAGCCCCCCCCCCTCGGGCATTTTCAAAATTTCCTCCAAAAGGATCCAAATTTTTTCTTTAAGTTTCTTGTACTAATATAGTAAAATACACTTATAAAGGTGCTATAGGACCGATTTTCACGGTTAACTCTGAATTTTCGAAAATTGCAAAAGTTTGGATTTTTTCGGCGTCTTCCTACAACTACAAAATAGGAGATACTGATTTTCCTTCCAACAAAATTTGTTGTACACAAATAGATCTTTCATTAAGGTTATGTGGATTTTTTTGAAAATTTTATTATTTTTCATGCAATAGTGCGTGCAATATTTGCAATTTTAAAAAATAACAAAAACAAAAGTTTCTCAAAAAGGCTCCAAACTTTTTAATTAAATTTTATGGTCATTGGTTTTTTGCCAAATGTGCCCCATACGATGACATAAACGCCATATTGCTCTATTCTTTTGTTTATTGGAACACTAAAAAATTGAATTTTTTTGACTTGTCTCTCACGTCGATAATATTCACATTAGAGGCGATTTCCTCACATTCTACAGCACCTCAAGTTTTTTATTTATTTTGATTCATATTTTAATATTTCAAAATCAACTAGTGAGTACCTGTCGAAAAATTGACTGTAACTCATTGGGAAGAAAACTGCAGATGTGAAAATGAAAACTGCAGATCAATGTGAATGTGAAAACTGCAGATCAGAAAATGCAAGAATTTTAAATATTTTTCTTGTCGTCTTATCCTTTCCTTTTCTTTCGTAAATATTGAACCAGCGTATTAGAATAATTGGAAATACTTTTAGTTTTAATATTTGTAATTGAACCAAGTAATGAATTTGATGCAATTTTATTCTGTTCATTTTGCTTGAATCAATTTCTAAGAAGCTTTTTCTGTAGTAAAATAACACGTTAGGCGAATGAACCGGTAAGCTCATGGTTAATAAGACATTCGCTTTCTGTTGAAATGAGCCTGTATTTACAGACATTATCTTAGACAGCATACTAACTTCAATCTCAAACTCACACGCTTCCTGGCGTCTTGCAACAAAACTACGAATACTTTCAGCAGTTCGAATTCAACGGGCCCAAGAAATCGAATTAATAAAGAAATATGGCACACCAGTGTTCATCCTATTGATTTTGAGATATCATTAATATTGTGTTTATACTATACAAATTATTAACGTGTTAATAATTATAAATGTGTTAATGATAGTCAACGATAACACATTTGTAGTCCAGTACCTTTCATTTAAAGCAAAATTCATGCAACTTTATGGAGAAGAAAGCAAAAATTCTTTTGTAAACGAAAACCCTCAAAGTTTTAAATATTATAGATAATAGGCCTACAGTTTAGTCATTCGGAACGCGCCTTAGTATATTAATGCAACTTTGTTTTCTTATTTTGGGATTTACAATTCCATTTTAGGCACCTGAACACTGTTGCAATGTTTAATGTGCTGATTAGGCATATCTTCCGGAAGCTGATGGAAATACTATTTCTTTAAACCGAATTCCCATCTCATACACATGTGTTCCCCACTTCAATCAGAAATTCTGTCTGCTTTTGCTCAACATTTTCTTTGTAATGGAAAAAGAACAAAAATCTTTTCATAAAGAAAACAAGATTGATGACGAAAGAGGACAATATTTTATTTTTCAATTGAAAGATATTTTTGAAGTTGAAATATTTTTACAGGCATAACGTACTATTTGTTTTAAATGATAGTATTAACATTCTATGCAATAAGCGTGTGATAACGACATGTCTGAAATTATGATTTGAAGATTAAGTAAATTACATTTAGTAAAATGAGATTATCAAATTAAATTACATGTGATAAATTTTTAAAAAATGGTAACTTGAAAAAGAACTAGATATACTGAAATATTAATTAAATGAATCAAAATATTTCCATTGTAGGTTACTACAGTTTCTTGTAACTTTTATTTGTTATGTATTGCACTCAATGCACAAGTACACATGTGTGGTGGGTACTTATTTAATCATAAGATTTCAAATATTTGTGATAGAAAGAAATTAAATAAATGTATAAGTATTTCCTTAGCTTTTTATTTCTAAATTTATTGTTTATTATATCTTTTTATTTCTTATATTTTTCTAAAAATCTGGAAAATACATGAGATAAAGAATAAACATAGATACAGTTTAGTTACATTAACTTAAGTTCTACATTATTTTTCATTAGAGTATTAAGGTGACTGGTCATTTCGATTTACAAATGCAACTGACAGATTTAAAGACTCACCTTGTTTATTTTTTGATCTTATGATCATTTCTGCTGATATTGTGTGTCTGTATAGCAGGTCAGATAAATACAATAATAATATTCTTTTCATGTCAAAAAGGAAGATGTAAAAATTATTAAATTGCAAATTGTACTAGGTATTACAATTGCTTTTCAGAAAGATAATTTTATTCTATGTAATGCAAGTAAAAATGTTTATTGAAATTTAAGACCCAAGAAGATTGGATTTTACAATTTAATCCTAAACAATTAGTTTTAAGGAGTCAATGACATATTTTAACTCCAAATACAAAGATAATCCTTTGACGATGAATATATGTAAATAATATTTCTAATGTATATTGGATTATTATTGAATTGAATTTTTAAAAATATTCAAAATTCAATTAGTATTTGTTTCAATTCAATTGGTATTGCCAGAAATATCAACATATTTTCGATATGCGCAAGTACGAGTCCCTTGTTACGATTTTCCACATGAATCTTCCCACATTTCCCACAACACATCTATTTGAATTCACTCATGGCAATCAAAGGATAAACTCAGACTATCATATACCTTGAATAAAAACTAATAAAATTTACAAAGAATATTAAATTATAACCTAAATAATATTTGGCACAATATTGTATATACTTTTAAAGAACATAATCGGAAGAAAGACGCTTCAGTTGTATGAATAACCTTCCAGATCAGTAAATTTTTTCCTACGACAGGTCCCCATTTTCCACATATTGGATTTCAGCATATTATTTCATATTGCATTTTTCTGCTGCAATCCACTAGTAATCCAAGGTTGTTAATACTTCTTGAATTCAAGATCACAATATTAATCAATTGTGGGAATAGTTTATGGGCGTTAGTCACTTGATTCAAAATCCTAGTTTCCCTACGTTTCAGAACTTTATTGTTCCTTCATCAGGGCAATAGAAAACATAATTACTTTATTAATACACAGGCATGTTACAGAATAAGATTAGAAATGTTGGCAAACTAGACCAACACCCATAAACTATTCCCTTAAATATATTAGTAAAAGTTTGGCCGTGGACCAATTGGCGTCGAAGGGCTAGCCGTTGATTCGCTCCTCAACGGCAATTGGCCCTCGCCTCTCAGCCCGAAAACGTTTACTAATATTGACTCCGCGCGTGAAAGCCTTCCATGGTTTACAGTATGTCCTTGTAGGAAACAACGAGACTTCGCAAATAAGTTCTTAAGACAATTTTAAGCATATTTTGTCTAATAAACTTTTTGGATATTCCGACTGGCTGAGCCGTAATAAGCACTCAAAAATTGGTTTCAGAAATGCTTTCTATGCAAAAATTTGCAATTCTGAAATATATAAACATTCTAGAATCTCAATGTAAACAATTCAATTGCTTTTTTATTTATACGTTAATTTTTCTTTGGAAACAAGTATATTAATTTTTTGTTGTCTTTAATCATTTATGTTTGAGGCGTGATTGTATGTTTCTGAAATGAAAATTTTTGCCTAGAAAGTATTTTTCAAACCATTTTTGAGTGCTTATTGCAGCTCCGCTATTCAAAATATCGAGAAAGTTTATTAGACAAAAATTTGCTTAAAATTGTCTTAAGAGCTCATTTTCGAAGTTTCATTGTTTCCTCCCTGGACACCTGTATATTCCCAAAAGGTCGTCAATTTATACATTTTTGAGGAATTACAAACATTACAACAACTGGGGAAACTTGGGGGCTATAACATGGGAAAATGAGATAGAAAAGACGATGAAGGAACGAGATCTTCAAGAGGAAGGTTGGCAAGAACGAAGGACGTGGCGACTGGGATGCGAGAAGCGGCGTAGCCGTAGAGAATCTTGCAAATACTATTGTCAAAATAATATTTCCGTCAACTTGACAGTTTGTGGATGACAGGGAAGAGAGGGTTATGTTATCCAATCAGAGACTTCAAATTATGTCACTCCAGAGTTGCCGACACTTATTCAGCAAAAGACTAAAATTTACAGCGCGAAGCAACTGAAAATTGGAGAGCGCCATTATTTATTTGTTAGGCATTGTGTGTGCGGTTTTGCCGCCTACGGTTGTGAACTCTCATTGTGATTTGTTTCTTGTTACTGCTGCTGTTGTGATCTGATACAACGACCACGTGTCTGCCGCCAGAGTAAGTGGCCACATCACTTTTCTCCACCCTCAGCTGTCAAGTAGACAGAAGTATTAAGGCTCCCGCAGACCCACGCGGAAGATCCGCAGCCTATGCGGATTGGCCGCAGCGGAAGTTTCGCGACATGTCTTATGAGCATGTTCAGAGTCAGACGAGTGTCTTCCCCTGCACCTCGAGTTTCGTGGAAGTCCGCCAGTGTTCGGGAGTCTTTGCTTCCCTCTGAGTCGAGCGACCTTGCCAACCGGCACCAAACGCCGTCAATTGGCGCTCCCGTGTGAACAGTCCCGCGAATTCCGCGGCCGCGTCTATGTCGGAACTTTTCGCACCGCACCCGCTGTGGATCTACCGCGCCGGTCTGTGGAAGCCTTCATCCGGACAACACTACTACAAGCGTTCCTCAGAAGGCCGTGCTCTGGAAGGCGGGGTTCTCGTGGCCCTCGCTGTTGAGGCGGTGCAGCGGCGGGCGGGGGGCGGGGCGCTTGGGGGGGGCCGAGGGCAGCGGCGGAGGGTGTGAGAGGGTTGGAGGGGGCGTGGCCGCGGGGTACGAAGCGACGCCGTTGGGCTGGCCGCCCGCCGCTGTGTGGCAGGCGGTGTACTTGGAACCCGTCAACTCCCGATAGAAGGTCCCCACGGCCAGCAGGCAATACAGCACGGGCACTGCAACAAAGCGTCATTGATTGCACTAGGCAAGCCATTTAGAAGATACAGATTCAGCATGAGGCTGTCTTCACACGGAGCCACTCGGTGGCGCCACCGACAAACGGCAGAGCCCTTCACACGCAGCCACCGCCGACCGCGAGACAGGAAGGTTTCGAGAGGCGCACCGCTGTGGGTTTAGGCGGCCGAAAAGTATCCAGCAGATAAATATCGGTTCAGTGGCACATCTGAGTGGGTTAGTGTGAAGGCTGCCCTTTAATTTTTCTATAGTGGCCGATGACATTAGATCATTGTTACATCTTCTGCCTTTTAAAATAAATCTTTTTATTTAATTCGCGAACGTCCTTCTCAACAGGGGTCGTAGACTCAGAAATGTGCTTACCCCTGTTAAAAAGATTCATTTTCTAAGGCAGGAGGTGTAACAATGTCCTAATGTCATCGCCCACTATAGAAAAATCGAAGTATAGAACTGTTGTGTTGGCGGTGGCGCGGACGCGCTGTTGGTGGCGAGAGTTCGCCACGAAGCGCCACTACGTCGCTGTGTGAATAGTCCCCCATTTAGGGCAATGCTTTGCCCGCACAATATTCGCCGCGAGAAAGGAAGGCTTCGTGAGTCACGCTGCGGGCACCGCCAGCCGCATAGTAGTCTCCAGGTGAAAAAATATTCAAAGGCGTGTACGAGTGGTCTAGTGTGAAGGCTGCCATCTAGAAATGTATTCCGTTGGCGGTGGCGCGGTCGAACATCTGAGCTGTTGGAGGCGGGAGTCCGCCACCGAGCGCCACCGCAGCGCGACTCGTGTGATTACCTCCATTTAAACCACTGCTTTTCCAGCAGATGCGCCTCTCGGAAGCGCTGCTGAGTGGCGCCGTGTGAAGGGGCCCTAAGCACAATAGATGCGCCACTACGCCGCTCGTATGAATACCTCCATTTAAACCAATGCTTTTCCAGCAGAGTGGCACCGTATGAAAGAACCCTGATACTTACACACTAATGAAGCTAAATCAGCACATGCGCTCTCGCATTCTTCTTAAATTTGCAAAATTTCGAATATCAGCTCGGGACCTGCCTCATTTTCTTAAGTATCCCTTGTTCTATCAGTAGAAAAAAGTTTACAGAAAAAATTGGAAGGTTTTTTGAGAAAATGTGTTTTTATAATTGGCATTAACTTCAAGTAAAATTAGGCAAAAACTGCTAAATTTTTCAAAAAAATTGTACATGACCTTTTCTAAAGATCAGGTTTTGAAACAGATTTTGTTTAAATAAAAAATCTCTACTTTCGCTATTGCACTTTTGTAATGTTAACTTTTTGCAATTTTCGAAAATACAGAGAGTTTGTCGAAAAAGGAACCAGCATCACATTTTAGACCGTCCTTTGACACATACAAGGAGAACATTTAAAGACAAAACTTCGAACTGTTTTTTAGACAAAAAATTGTTTAAAAAATTAAAAACTGCCATTTCCCCCAAAATTACGCAAAATTCCTCATACTTGCGAACATAGTATATGAACACATTTTAAAATCTGTCTTCAAGAACAGGTTTCAACCAAAAAAGAATAACTTCAATGTTGTAGCTGTAGAAAGACACCGAAAAATCGAACTTGGGCAATTTTCGAAAAATTGTGATTTCAACGAAAACTAACACTATTATTTTAAACATATTTTATGATCTCTGAGGATAATGATTAAGTCAAAAATATTAAGCCATTTTTTAGAAAATTTTGAAAATGTAATTGAGGCTTTATGTAAAGTACACATGAAATTAAAATATCAGTTTCGAATTCGCAGGGCCTGAAGTTCTTTTAAGACGATGGAGGAATAGCAATTTTGCAGCAAATCAGTTGAACGTCAAAAGTACTAGCGTTGACCACCGCCAGACAGACGTTTTGCCGTCAATCGATTTTTCGGTATCAAAGGTCCACAAAACACAGATTATGACTACCCAATGAGTTAGGGGAAGTAAATTACTATACATAGGAACAAGATTTATCTAGTTTTTCTTTTCCAGGGCCAGGCAATAAATTTCTTTTGTAGAAAATTCGTCGTTTTCCGGTACAGGATTACAATTCTTTCTCTTACTACGAAGGGCGAGAAAGTGAAAACAACGAATTACAAACTTGGATGTGAAATTCCCTACCATTGATCATTGGCATAAGGTGATCATCAAACGTTGACCCCATATGTAAGTATTATTGCGATGCACGTATTCTCAAGAAAAGTTTCAAAAATGGCCGTCTAAAGGGGTGAAATACAGGTTTCGGGGATTTGATTAATTTTTAAGAGTTCAATGGAAATCGCTATATACACATAACGGATTGCGGAAGATGGGTGGGGAAAGCAATCTCGATTTGTAATTTCCATTACAAAATCTTTTTGAAACAATTTTAAAAAAAGTCCACCGATAATGCAAGAAAGTACGTGGTCTTATAGCAACTCAAGAAACTTCAGAGGAGGAAATAATGCGAAAAAACGTGGATGTAAAATATTGTGTATTTCTTGTCTTCACTCACAAGTAGGTCTCTGCATGCATTGGTGTTTAACGAAAAAAACAAGTGTAATTTAGGAAATCAGTTGCTGATGACTCCTTTCATTGCTTAAAACTCATTTGCAATATATTCAATGAGCAAAAAATTAATAATAAAATCGTATTTAAATAATTGTTAACTGGTTTGGTCCTGGAGATACCAAGTGAGTATACTTTCTAATTTAAAAGGAGAAAATACGCCTTTGAATAGAAATCCGGTCCCTAGTGATAACCAAATAGTGTCTTAAATATTTACTTAAATTTTTCTTTAAATGGAAAAGAACGAGGAAAAACTTCATCAAAATTACCTTTACTTGAATGAAACCAATTCATAATTAACAATACAAAAGTAAAAACTTGAAAGAAAACTGGGCCACCGCCAAAGTTCATAGATTAGAGCGCTGCCATCCTCCGTCTAATGTGACGCGATCTTTTCAAACTGTTCTCTGGGTCTTCCTTGCAATGAATACTTGTACTATATACCTGTCGCAATTTGCCGGACAAAATGCGAGAGAGAATTTATGTTTCTGATGTACTAACACTTTCTCCTTTTTCTGATGGTTTCCTTAGAACTCTCCTGAAATTGGAGGAGAACAAACGCATTTTCGATTTCCGCCCGCAGATGGGAAGTGGACGAGGGAACCGTCAAAGGGAGAGAGGAAAGGAGAATGAGAAAAGGGAAGATGGAAAGGGGGAATAGAAAAGGGAAGCGGGAAAATGAGACTGAAAGGAGTGAGGTGTGAGGAAAGAGAAGATGAAAAGAGAAAATGTAAGAAAGAAAATGGGATAGTGAGGGAACTATAAACTTGATTTCCTCGATGGTTCTACTGCAGCGGTAATTCAATGGGATAGTAGTTCCCTCACTATGGTGAGTGTCTATTTGGTATTGTATTGATTTTGTTTTTGTTTTGTTGTTTTGTGATGCTGTTTGGTTGTTTTGTATAAAAATTATAAGTTTAAAGGGATCTCTTTTGTAGTAGATATGTTTGATTTTGAGATAATTTTACTCAATAGACTTATACTTTTGACATAATTGTAGTGTTTATAAACTATACTAGTAATTGCACTAATTGACATGTAGGATAACGGTTTCTGTGTCCCATTATTTTAGCACCTGATGATGTAACAAAACTAGTTAGGAAACGTTGTGCAATTGCTGAAATAAATGATTGTCATTAAAAACTTTGGATACTTTTATTTGCAAACATGTATTGACAATCAAGAAGCAATATTGATTTATGGAAAAAAGAAAGGCAGGGAAAGGGAGAGAGGGAATAGAGAAGAGGAAACGGAGAGGGGACCTGTGGAAGGCGGAACGCAAAGAGTAGAAGAGCGAAGCCCTTCGAGCACGCCGCTCGTTGCGAGGGGGGCTGGTGGGGCCTTGAGAGGGGTCCGCGCGTGGGCGCGCGCGCTCAGCTGCCGCCGGACACTTGCCTTTGCGGCGGCGGCCGGGCTAATGAGCCGGGTCACGGCAGCGACCCGCAGGACGCGGAGGGGTCGACGAGGTCACGCCCCCCACCCCACCCCACCCCACCCCACCCCCTCCAAACAAAAAAGGTTTTATACACAAGACCATCTTCATGAAACTTAGATCTGGGTTACTAGCTAAAGTACCCGGCGTTGCCCGGGCATTTATTGCGGTAAATTATTAGCCAGGAAGAGGAATTCCATTTATTCATGCCCTGCGGCGGGGCCTACTTCTACCCCTGCTCCACCCTGCTAGCCATGTCTTGTCTTGCCCCCATTTGGAAATTTCCGATCTATCTCGCGCACTTTCCCAATCAAAAAGTTAACTATTTTTTTATTGGGAGTTCCAGCTCCCAATATAATACCCTACTTCCCAACATAGATATATTTAAAGTCCTATGTGCTAGTGGCAAATAGTAAAAATTAATTAAAATAAGTTAAATGAATTAAAATTGAATTAAATTAAAATAAAATAAAAGAAAACGGTTAAAATAAAACACATTAGGGGGCGAAGGGAAGTGGGAATCGGAAATGAAAGGGCAGAGGCGTTGGTGCGGACGATTTTCTGTGGTGCTGTTTGTTTTCAGGTGCGGAGGAGGCCAAACACTGGAAGGAGAATGCCTGACGCCCGCGCCAAATAAATAGTTTAAAAACCGGATAGATTAGCATGTACTCGGCTTCTGACGGCAGGTTTTTCCCCCTTCAGGGGTTTTTTCCTTAGCCGTACCTTATGGTCTCTTTTCCGCGGCTTTGATGCGAAGGAGAGATCATTTGGGGTGAATACCAGAATTCGAAAGGTTAGAACGAGGTAGTAGGTATTGTAATGGCTTAAAGGCCTTCGGCCTAGCCACAGTGCATCAAGTTTTTTTTCCTTTGTCTGTAATAATTACCTATTAAATAAAAAAAAATAAAAATAGTAAAAAAATATTTGTTTAGGTAAACCAATTCATCATATCGTTGGAACATAAGAACAATATTGATCCACCAACATGAACATTATGTGAACTAAGTAAATTAATGAACCATTTAACAAAACAATACTAGCTTCATTATTTGATCTGAAGTGCTAGATTATTTGATCTGAAGTGCTAGACCTTGAAATATGAATATTATAAACCAAGGATTCCCATAGTTTTTTATTTGCTTAGACATAAATATTTTTAGATAAATTAATTTTCGCTTATTTTGTATTGAAAAAAATTGATGAATTCTGAAATTGATGAAACTGTATATTCTGTACTGTACATTACTGTACATTTTACTCTCTCAACCTACGTCAATTTTTAAACACTTTCAAACTCACAATGTTTTCGTGCCACTGTTTGTATAAAACACGGACAATGCACGCCCAATGACATTCTTTAGTACTTTGGTTACGACTTTCTTTCAAATGTTCCACCAACGTTCGGAATTAACAAATCACGAACACATGGACATTACATATCCTTATTTAAACTCTAATGAATTTCATAATAATTCTGGACGTTAACGGAATCAGTAGTAGATCTCAGACGTCATCCTCTGGTGGCGCCCAGCTAAACTATTCACATTGAAGCGCACTTGAATCTGTAAAGCTAGGTGAAAAATGTGCAGAAAAGTAATTATTTTGTTAATATATCAAGGTTTACGGTTATAAATCGTAGCCTGTAGACCTCCAGACCATTGAAGGAAGCTAGCACAAAAGTTTCATCGGCATTGGTTCAGAAGATGCATTGCACCTACGTCAACGCACTTCTGTCTTTATATATTAGTATAGAAGTAGATATAGATAAATATAGATATAGACTAGAACACACGTATTCCTGTTAACGGGTTATCAACAACAGTTTGTCGCATTTTATAGTTAGTGAAATTTAAAAACTAAAAAAAGTGTCTCAGGGCATCAACTGATGTCACTGCAGTGCCTCTGACCGGGAGATGTTAGGTTCGAGTCTCGACGTTGGAGGAATGACGACGTTGGAATTTTTAGGAGGAATATTATTTAAAATAAATTGAATCATAATTTCATTTTGATCTTTTAGATTTTATTTGACTAGCGCAGTGGTAGTGTTGGAGGGAACATTTGACTGACGTTAAGATCAGAACTCATTATTGTGTCGTATATGTAACTGCCGTAATTTTGTCTTTTAAAATCAGCCAATTCTTTAGTTTGAAATGTCTAGTGAATCAGAGGAGTTGGCACCTCGAGAAATAAGAGGAAAAGCGAAAATGGTGACTTCGAAATTATTGCCGCAACTTTTGTATTCTGTCGCAGGCGCAAAGCCACCTGCGGTAGGGTAGCTGTCCGTTAGGTGGCCTTGGATGAATCCTGCATGTCAACTACCCCGAAACGATTTAATTAAAACTTTAACTTCTAAAAGTCGTAGAAAAAGTACCGTATGAAACTCGATGTAATGTAATTTTAATACACTCGTGTGAAGTTCACGATACTCGCTCGTATCGTAATATTGCACTCGTGTATTAATACTCATCATTACATCATCCTTTCATAATGAACTATTTTCAAATATACTATATTCGAATAACTATATTCGAATTTTCGACGTTTCCTCCCCGTACATCCGAATTTCTGGCCACACCAAGATAACTCATCAAAGCGAAAAGCTTCTGAGAAGAAAACTTTAATTGTTGTAATGCGACTCTGCATTTGACATCTCATTCAGTTTTGTGAAGAAGTACTTCAGTTGGATACGGTAGTGAAATCTCGTGGTGATTGGCTTCTTCACGACAACCATCTGTGCTTTCTGCTCAGCTTGCAAAGATTGTTGTGAAAAACTGTGGCTTTAAGGAGTTGGATCATGTTCTCTGCGGTCCAGATTGAGCACCCAGCGACTAATACCACTTATCAAAATTGAAGAAAGATCATTGGGGTATAAAATTTCAGATGAGTGTGAGGTTTTTTGACGTGGTTTTTTGACCGTTTTACGAACAAAAATTCGGAGTATTGTTTCAAAAACCTAGAAATGTTAGTGTACAGATGTGAATAGTAGGTTGGAGTAAGGGATGATTAAGTTGTAAAGTTACACAATTTTTTTTCTTTGTATCGAAGATAGATGTTAGTGAGGTCAGAAATTTATGGAACTTACCTCGTATATACACCAGTTTTTTATAAAATGGCGCATGAGGGCGTGCCTTAACGAAGCAATATGGCAAGACTTTTCGGATCTTTTTCGGTCGTGCCGCTGGATGTCGCTTGATCTGCAGCACTGCCTGATACGGTTGCGACCATGCGACATCTGGCGGCACGTCCGAGAAAGGCGCAAAAAGTCGTGTCATAGTCCAATTTGAATATAATTGCGCCACGTTATAAAAACCGATATGTACTTGGGGTTTTCTAACGGGGCGGCTGAGGGTAGTGTCTCCAAGATGGAATTCGGCACGACTTTTTGCGTCTTTAGTAGTCCTGCCGCAAGATGTCGCATTATCGCGACCACATCAAGCAGTGCTGAAGATCAAGCTACTCTAGCGGCAGGACTGAGAATGACTCAAAAAGTCGTGCCGAATTTCATCTTGGAGATACAACCTTCAGCCGCCATGTTAGGAAAACCCAAGTAGAAGAGAAAGAAGTATCCAAATTTTCAATATGAGGGACCCGCAAAACGAGTGTTTTTGTAAAAAAATCGCCAGTTTTTCTCTGCAGCATTGCAC